>CM029022.1:14083925-14682133 GCA_016801055.1 Panax notoginseng | reverse complement strand
CTACCTAAGTTTATTTGGTATTTTAATTGGTCGGTCAGAGTATAGGGATAATATGTGATATGTTAATTAACCATTGTTTTTGTGGCAGTGTTTGAAAATGGCATCTAACAATGTTGAGATAAGCATTGGAGCAAAAATAATATGACCATATCGCAGTACGAGGTTAAGTTTGCGGAGTATATCGGTTTGCATCTCATTTGGTCGATAATGAGGAGCGAATGACGCGAAAGTTTCTAAGATGGTTTGAAATCCTATATACGTCAATACCTCATTCTCATGTTTATATTTTGTTTTGAAAGTCATCTGTGGCCTGTAGTGCACAGATGGACTTGGTATGATTATGACCAGGGATTTATTCGGTATAATCATGACCGTAATGTTACAAATGATGTGGAAAAAGTCCTCATTGGCCCGTAATGCATGATGGACAGTTTTGGTATGTTATGGCTATGGATTTCTTTGGCCGTAGTGCAAAGGACTAATTATTTTATGGCATGATCAGGACCGTTTGATGAAAACTCGATTATCTTTAGTCGTAGTGCATGCATAATTCGTGGTCGCGATTACTAAAGAATATTTCCTTGCGGAGTGCAAGGGTGATTCGATGATGTGGATTAATTATTGAGCTGAGTCTCAGCAATGAAATATTAATTCATAGATGTGGTAAAAGTCATATGTGGCTTACGTGCATAGATGGACTTGGTATGATTATGACCAGGGATTGTTCGGTATAATCATTACCGTAATTGAAAACACGATTATCTTTGGCACATAGTGCATAGATAATTCGTGGTCGTGATACTAAAGAATATCCTTGGCCTGTAGTGCAGGGATGATTCGATGATGTGGATTAATTATTGAGCTGAGTCTCAGCAATGAAATATTTAATTCATAGATGTGGTAAAGTTATCTGTTCATATTGGCTTACGTGAAGATAGACTTGGTATGATTATGACCAGGATTGTTTGGTATAATCATGACCGTAATTGAAAACACGATTATCTTTGGCACGTAGTGCATGGATAATTCGTGGTCGTGATACTATTAAGCTGAGTCTCAGCATTATTGATTTTACAGTTGTATATCCTTGGCATGTATGTGCGAAGATTAACTGTTGATTATAGTTATACAGTTGTAAATCTTTATAGCCGTAGTGCAAAGATGAATTTGTTAGTATGATTATGAGCAGGTATTGTGATTTGGTATAACCATGATTTTTGATGTTTCAGGTGAAGAAGGTGATGTAAATTTTCTTCTTCCTGGGTGCGAAAAGTAATTCAGAATCACAATTATGATTATGAGTTATTCATATGATTGTGGACAGAAATTGTTGATTGATGTTACAGGGATATGGTCACTAACGGAGATATTAGTCTAGAAGAGTCTTTTATACGAGTAATATATTTCGCTAGGGTGTGACTTACCTAAGCTGAAATTGTTTACTTAATAAGTGGATAAATTGTGGTATGTCAATTAACCTTTGTTTTGAAGGTATATTCTAGAATGATATTCGAAATACAGGAGATGAGAAATGGAAAAATCATGATAGAGCGGAATTATCCGAAAAGGTTACAATCCGAAAAGAAAGTAAGGTATTCTCATTTCTTCGAATATCAGGTACGCACGTTAATTTCGAGGGCGAAATTCATTAGGAGGGGAGATTGTGAGGACCCGAATTTTATGAAATAAAGTATTCAATTTTTCTATTTTGGTAAATGGTTAAATTGATAAAGGTTAAAGTTAAGGGTGATATGTGATTTTTTTTTTAAAGTAAACAAGTTGTCATAAAATTCACGATCACTATTCACGGGTTATATTCACCAAATTACTATTACTCTAGTTATCGTTCACTCGAGTATTTGGGACACTTTTTGGTCGGAGTACTATTCACATTACTATCACAGGTTACTATTCAACCAACTTACTATTTACTCTAGTATTGTTCATCGAGTATTTAGGATACTTTTTGTGTCGGAATTACTATTCATGAGTTACTATTCATGAGTTTACTATTCACGGGTTACTATTCATCTAAATTACTTTCACTTAGTATTATTCACTCTGAGTATTTGAGACACTTTTTGTGTCGGAGTAACTATTCAGGAGTTACTATTCACGAGTTACTATTCACGGGTTATGTGACGCCCCCAGAATAGGTATACAACACCCATTCTGAGTCGCCAAATACATGGTACAGAAAGCAAACTACAACTTCAATAATACAATTGTCGTGCAAAATACGACAACACATACTATGAGTTTAAATACAAATATTGTCTTCTAGACAATATCCACACTCAAATAAATCCTCATTACAATTATTCAAACACTATTTTACAGAAATAGTGAAGACTGCTAATACATCTTTCTAGAACCATCACTCCATACCCCGACTAGATCCTGCTATGTTCTCACCTCCTGAGAAGAAAAATGGAACAAAAAGGAAAAGGGTGAGCTCAACTAGCCCAGTAAAGAATATTATGACTAAGATAATATACAACAAATTATCGTTAGTCTTCAACAGGGAAAAATCTGATAAAATATAATCGACAACAAGTTTTAGATCAACAACTGCAGCGGAAACAGCAAACCATTAGAAGAGTCAAGTAGAGAAAGAATTCTACTATCTTCTAAGATTTAAAAGTCCATCATCAATATTTTATCCCTGTAACATCAATTAATAATCATCTTTAACCAAATATTCATCTTTGCACTACAGGCCAAAGATATTCATTTGTATCATCAGTCGGTCATGTTCATCTCAACACCTGTTCATCTTTGCACTACAGGCCAAAGATATTCATCAAGTAATTATACATCTTTGCACTACAGGCCAAAGATATTCAGTAATATCATCATTTAGGACTGAGATGATGAAAAATATCTTAAAGAGAACGAATCCAATGAGACAGAAGGACAAATAGTAGGGATTCGTATAACAGTTTATCCAAGATCAATAATACTTCATAATAATCAATTGTGAAGCAGAATTCAAAAATAAAGATCAAAACATGGATACAATCAAAGATAGTAACCATAATAGACATCTTGGACAAAAAGGAAAAATTTTATTTTTCGGTGAATAGTGCCGTATTCGTGAATAGTACCGTATACGTGAATAGTAAACCGACACAAAAAGTTCCAAATTTGATAAAAACTCGTATCAATATTTCAGCATAATGATATTGAAGAAAATAATATCATTTAAGAAGAAAATAATATCCCTTACCTCAAGATATCAGTACTTCTGGTCGGAATACCGGTATAAGGCTGAAAGAAACTTGCTCTGATGAATAGAAACTCTCAAAGTATCTAAATACTCACAAAATACACTCAATAATCTAGAGAGAGAGAAAGAGAGAAAACTTGTTTCTGGTGTGATTTTCAATTCTAACTTAGCCCTCTATTTAAGGAAAATTTTGGTAGGTTTGACCTGCAACCTGATGGCTTTACCTGCTACTATTCCACCCACCACATTTGAAATATAATTCAGCACATTTCTTCACCAACCACAAGTGGGGCCCACCAATTCTAGAATTTTCCATCAAAATGATAAACTCCGAAAATTCAACAATTTCTGAACCAGTCATCTCGTAAAATTCATAATAAATCATACGTTCATTTTTAACGGTTCAAAATTTGTGGACATATACTCAACTTATATATGTATAACATATCCAAAAATTACCACGATCCAACGGTCGGATTAAAAATTATAACACCCGCATATTTCTCAAAAACCCTGATTTGATTTTTAATACCTCCATTCCGATAAAAATACTGATAAAACACCTCAACATTAACTCCTTCATTTTTAACCACAAAAATATATCCCTCATTTATATCCACATAAAATAAATATTTCCTTATCATATGAATCAATAATTAATTATTCACAAATAATATTACAGAATCACATTTATGACAACCAGGCCGTTCCCAGGAAAGAGGGGGCTTTCCAATAAGGATTTCTCCTTACTGCGCGCAATTAGATGACCAAACCTCTCCTTAGACAGAACTTTCTAGACATTGCCAATAATGTTATCTAATAATATTATTCAAATAATATGAATTATTGATCTGATAAATGAAAATACTGTGCAGCAACAATTATTGAAACAACAATAATATAAAATATCAACGCAGCAATTATTGAATCAATAAAATAAAATATTGAATAATAACTACTGTAACAATTATTGAGTAGTGCCTTCTTACGTAAGAATCAATAATTGGTGCAATACCGTGTGCTACTGTATTTTAACCACCGGGTATTCCAACAGTATTAACGGTAACAACTACGCCGTTATTTATAAACAACTTATACTTGTCGTTTTCTTCATCCAATCGCTTTCCGTTATGGGGCCCACACAAGGCTGCGTCGTCGTACGAATATTCCCCGACAGCAAGAATATTCCACGACCAACCGAATATTCACGACCAAAATAAATATTTTATAACCACTTGCTTATTTTACAAAATTTGCACATTTCACCCATAACCAAAGTATTATATCAAATTAACCCCTTATTATTCACAATAATATTTAGAGAAAATTTGATTTTATTCATTAATAAGTTGGGTCTTACAACCTCCCCTCCTTATGAAATTTCGTCCTCGAAATTGACGTACGTACCTGATGTTTCAAAAAGGTGAGGATACCTCGCTTTCATTTCTGATTCCAACTCCCAGGTCATTTCTTCAATAGCATGGTTTCTCCACAAAACCTTAACTTGTGGTATAACCTTCGTGCGTAGGACATGCTCTTTCCTATCCAAGATCTTAACAGGTACCTCCTCGTACGTTAAATCTTCAGCTATCTCGTCTGGTTCTAACTCAATAATGTGGTTCGGGTCTTTAACATATTTACGAAGCATAGATATGTGAAAAACATTATGAACACGAGACATGCTTGGAGGTAATGCGAGTCTATATGCCACATTTCCTATTCGCTCAAGAATCTCAAATGGACCAACAAATCTTGGATTGAGCTTTCCTCTCTTCCCAAATCTTGTAACTCCCTTCCATGGTGCAACACGTAACAATACATGATCCCCAATATTAAATTCACGTCCTTCCGATGAAGATCCGCATAACTCTTTTGTCGATCCTGTGCCGTTTGTATACGTTGTCGAATCGTTTGGATCTTCTCTGTAGTAATGCGTACCAATTCTGGTCCCAACAATGTTGCTTCACCCACCTCGTCCCAGCATACTGGAGAACACATTTTCTTCCATACAACGCCTCAAATGGAGCCATACCTATGCTCGCCTGATAACTGTTGTTGTAGGAGAATTCCACCAATGGTAGGTACTTATCCCAACTCCCTTTGAGATCTAAGACACAAAGTCTTAATAGATCTTCAAGAGTTTGAATAGTCCTCTCTGATTGTCCGTCCGTTTGAGGATGGTATGCTGAACTGAATCGTAAATCCGTGCCCATAGCTTTCTGCAAGCTAACCCAAAATCGTGAAGTGAATCTTGGGTCACGATCCGAAACTATGGATACTGGCATGCCATGCAATCTCACAATCTCGTTCACGTACATACTAGCAAGACGTTCAAGGGAATAAGTCTCACGTATCGGCAAGAAATGAGCGGACTTGGTTAATCTATCAACAATAACCCAAATCGCATCTATGCCTTGAGAAACCTTGGGAAGACTGTAACAAAATCCATAGTAATGTGTTCCCACTTCCATTTCGGATCTCAAGTGGTTGCAATGGACCCTTTGGTACTTGATGCTCCGCTTTTACACGTTGACAAGTTAAACATCTCGAGATAAACTCCGCGATCTCTCTTTTCATATTGCTCCACCCAAATGTATGTCGAAGATCGTGATACATTTTGGTACTCCCAGGATGGATTGCAAACGGTGTGTTGTGTGCCTCCATCATTATTCTATGCTTCAAGTCAAAATCGTTAGGAACACAAAGTCTGGAGTTGACTCGAAGTATTCCTTCTTCATCGATTCTTGCTTCTGGAATAGCACCTTCTTGCACTTTCTTCTTCATACGCATCAGCTCTATATCCGTAGCTTGAGCAGCTTTAACTTTATCGATTAAAGTCGGTTCTACTCGTATATTTGATATCATCATGTGGGTACTTGGAGCCTTCATCTCTATCTCCATCCTTTGCAAGTCATACAAAATGGGCCTTTGTGTTAAAAACATTGCACTCGTACCCGCATATGATCTTCTACTCAATGCGTCAGCTACTACGTTTGCTTTTCCAGGATGGTATTGGATGGTATGATCGTAATCTTTCAACAGCTCAAGCCAACGTCGTTGCCGCATGTTGAGTTCCTTTTGGGTGAAGAAATATTTGAGGCTTTTATGATCTGTATAGATCTCCACTTTCTCCCCATACAGGTAGTGTCTCCAGATCTTCAACGCAAAACGACTGCTGCCAACTCCAAATCATGAGTAGGATAATTCCTCTCATATTCTTTGAGTTGTCGTGAGGCATAGGCTATGACTTTCCCATGTTGCATGAGAACACATCCTAACCCTTTGCCTGAAGCATCGCTGTAGATAACAAATCCATCCGAACCAGATGGTATTGTCAAAACAGGTGCCGAAATGAGTCTCCTCTTGAGTTCTTGGAAACTCTTCTCGCATTCCTCACTCCATACGAATTTTGTATCTTTCCGAGTCAGCTGAGTTAACGGAGTAGCGATTCGAGAAAAATCCTTCCACAAATCTCCGATAATAACCAGCTAAGCCCAGAAAGCTACGTACTTCGGTTACCGACTTCGGTTGCTCCCAAGTTTGTATGGCTTCAATCTTCGCCGGGTCGACAGATACTCCATGTTTTGACACCACGTGCCCAAGGAATGCTACTTCCTCAAGCCAGAACTCGCATTTCTTCAGTTTGGCATATAGCTTGTTTTCATGAAGCCTTTGCAGTACCAGCTTCAAATGGCGCTCATGATCTTCACGGCTTTTGGAATAGATGAGGATGTCATCAATAAAGACAACAACGAACTGATCCAAATATTCTTTGAATACACGGTTCATCATATCCATGAAGGCAGCAGGAGCATTAGTCAATCCAAAAGACATTACTAAGAATTCATAATGCCCGTACCGAGTTCTGAAGGCAGTCTTTGGAATATCCTCAGTTTTAATCTTCAGCTGATGATATCCAGAACGAAGATCGATCTTTGAAAAGAATTGTGCTCCTTGCAACTGGTCAAACAGGTCATCAATGCGAGGTAGCGGATACCTATTCTTGATGGTGACATGGTTCAATTCTCGATAGTCAATACAAAGTCGCATACTCCCGTCTTTCTTCTTTACGAATAAAACAGGAGCACCCCAAGGAGACGTACTAGGACGAATAAAACCGATGTCGAACAACTCCTGTAGTTGGACTTTTAACTCCTGAAGTTCAATAGGAGCCATTCGATATGGGTTTTAGAAATGGGCTTTGTACCGGGTTCAAGGTCAATAAAGAATTCAATTTCTCGTTCCGGGGTAGACCGGAAAGTTCTTCAGGAAATACATCGGAAAATTCTCTAACAATAGAAATATTATTCAAATCTGACTTGTCTTTGTTCAAATCCATAACATGGGCTAAGAAAGCTTGACATCCGTTTTTCAATAAACGAATAGCTTTGTGGCTTGATATGACAGTGACTGATTTTAGTGGTTTAGTAGTTTGAATTCGTATGACAGGTTGGTTAGGAATATGAAAACTAACAACCTTACGAAAACAATCAATTTTAGCATGATGAGTGGTTAACCAATCAATTCCTAAAATCACATCAAAAGCAAGTATCTTTAAAGAGATAAGATCAACAGGTAATGTGATAGTGCCAACTTGGATCATGCAAGATTTATAAACTGTAGATGTAACGAAGGTTTCACCCAACGGAGTTTCAACAGATAAGTTAAAGTCCAATTTCTCCGGAGTCAAGTTTAAACGTTGAGCACAAGCAGGAGAGATAAAAGAATGGGTAGAACCGGTATCTAGTAAAGTATAAACTTCGCAAGAATTCAAGATTAGCTTACCCGTGATCACCTCGTTCGGGTTTCTCGCGTTTTGGCCAGTAACGACAAACGCCCTTCCAGGAACCGCTGATTTCGACTTATCCGGGATAACTTTTGGAGTCACCATCCCGCTGAACTTGGTTTTGCTACAGAACACTCTCGAGCTATATGACCTTCCTTTCCACAGTTATAACATACCTTGGATTGTTTGTGGGCAGTTTGGGCTGATATGTCCCTCTTTCCCACATTTGTAACATACGACCAGTGGTCGTTCTCCTCCCCTAGAAACAGTTGATGTTTGTGCTGACGTCTTCACGTTATCATTGTTGTACCTTCTCTTCTTGAAATCTCCTCCCGACTCGCTCCTTCTATTATCACGACCACGATTACCACCAGAGTGGTTACCGCTTTTGTCCGAATGTTTTCCTCCCTGCTGGTTTTCATTGCTTCGATGACTGCCGCCACGGTATGACCCTGGTTGTGGTCCCTCGGTTGCACATACTCATTATCTCGCTCTAATAATTGAGCCCTGTTTACAACATCTGAATATAAAGAAAATTTATGAGAGATAAGATATTGCCGAATCTCGGGTTTTAGACCTCTCAGAAACATCCTTGTCATTCGTTCCTCATTTTCGACCAAATGAGGTGCAAACCTGGATAACTCTGCAAACTTCGCCTCGTACTGGGACACCGTCATGTTGTTTTGTTCCAGTCTAATAAACTCAACCTCCTTCATATGACAAATACTTTCAGGAAAGTACTTGTCATTGAACAGTTTTTGAAATGTTTCCCAGGACATGTTGAGTGCGTCAGGCTGGGTACGCTTCACAGACTCCCACCAGTAGTCTGCCTCACCGCGGAACATAAATGTGGCAAATGGAACCTTCTGTTCCTCCGTGCATCCCAAGACATCAAATATCATGGTAATTTGCTTGACCCACGTTTCCGCCATGATCGGATCCGGCTTTCCCTTAAATTCTGGTGGTCCCAATTCTTTGAACTGCTTAGCTGTGACAAACCGCGCGTTGTTATCATTTCCACCCGTATTCTGCACACGAGTCTCCCTCGTCTAATTTTGCATGAACTGCAAAAAGCTCCTAAACATTTCATCATTCATCGTTTGCTCGGTAACGTTGTTTACAGGAGGAATATTGCCTTCCTGTTGCACGTTCCCCTGGGTAGTGATCAAAGGTGTCTCCACGGTCTGATTTACTCCATTATTAATGTTCTCAGCTGCCATTTTTAAATACTGCCATAAAACAAGGGTTAATAGTCATGTCATATATTATCCCTATACTCTGACCGACCAAATAAACACCAAATAAACTTAGTCAGGTCATACTTGTAACACCCCCAAAATAGGTCCATTCCATCCAACCTATTCTGAGTCGCCAAATACATGGTACAGAAAATAACTGTAACTTTATTACAACAATTGTCGTGCAAAATACAACAACACATATGTTGTGAGTTTAGATACAAATAAATACCAAATGTGACTCATGTTCCAATCGTGGACATCACCTCACAATGACACCTTACATAAAGGTATAGTCAAAAACTGTTTTAGAAATTAGAATCTTTGGGAAGTGCTTAAGGAAACCTTCGTACATGGGAGGCCATGCTTCTAGGTTATGATAGATATCATATGGCCACAGAATTATCCTTGGTTGACCCAATAGACCCCAAAGAAAAACGAGAAGATTACTATCATATTCTTCCCAATGGTGAGTCTTCTCTTGACTTATCATTATCTCCACTGTATCTAACTGAGAATTATACTTCAAACAAACACCAAGATTATATAGGTAGTGCTTGTAGATATACTCGGCAAGCGGATGTGCACAATCATGTCTTATGATGACACGAGGTTGTATGTCGTTAGACATCTTGTATTATAGTGGCAAAACACCCTTCCAACGTTGGGTTCGCCTCACCCTATTTTCTTCACCAAATATAACTACTAAATGATGACCACCGTTCTATTCCCTTGTTACCCTCGCTCGACCCAGCTACACTCTTATTACCTGAAAGGAATTGTGAAGCAAAAGGGTGAGCACAACTAGCTCAGTAAAGAATATCATGACTAAAGATAAATAAATTATCAATAGTCTTCATCAATAATAAATCAGAGATTTAGAACATATGGTAAATGAAAAAATTTCAACCATAGTTGCAGCGGAACGAGCAATCCATTAGAAGAGTCAAATAGACTATAAAGTCTATTATCTTCTCCATGTTAAAAATCCATCAACAATGTTTTATCCCTGTAACATCAATCCACAATTCTGGTCCACAATCATATGAATAACTCATAATCATAACTGTAGTTCTATAAATTCCTTTCTCATCCAGGACGAAGATAATTTTCATTACCTATCTTTACCTGAAACATCAAAGATCATGGTTACACCAAATCACATTTCTGTTCATAATCATACTAATAACTTCATCTTTGCACTACGGCCAAAGATATTCATTTGTATCACCAGTTGGTCATGTTTATCTCAACATCTGTTCATCTTTGCACTACGGGCCAAAGATATTCAACAACATGTCATCTTTGCACTACAGGCCAAAGATATTCATCAACAATTCATCTTTGCACTACAGGCCAAAGATATTCATCAATATTTCATTTTGCACTACAGGCCAAGATATTAATATCTCAAAGAAATATATAATCATTTAAGAATTTATATAAATAATAATTATAACCATGTTGATCATTTCACTTTGCACTTAAGCTAAAGATATTCAATTATAAATTCAATGGTCATGATCATACCAATCAACAATTCAACTTTGCACTACTGGCCAAAGAGAACCCATAGTCATGATCATACCAAAAATCTACCCATCTTTACACTCAAGTCAAAGAGAAATATCATCATTAGGTTATAAAAATGTTATATATGATAATAAAATCAATATCATCAACATATAGATTTAATCTCAAGAGTAATATTCATAAATCAACTATAATTTGGTTAGAAAAAGAAACCAATTTTATCGTGAATAGTAACTCGTGAATAGTAACTCATGAATAGTAACTCGTGAATAGTAACTCGTGAATAGTAACTTCGACTCAAAAAGGTAGAAATTCCACAATAAAATCTATACCAATATTTCGGTATAATGATATTGAAAGAATAACATTTCTTAAGCTTATAAACAATTTATTTTAATTGTTTATACTTTACTAAATAATGCATTTAATCATTCTAAAATGCCAAACTCGTAAGATTTCATCATCAATAACCAAAACCTCATCAAAAATCTGCATATACCTCATATATGATATTCAAGCATAAAATCATATTTTCAATTTTCTTACTCACATAACATATTTAATTCATTTACTCATAATTAGACTATTTTCATGAAAAATACCAAATCAGTTCTAAAAATATTTCTTTTCTAAGATTTAGCAGAATATAGTCCCATATTGAACATATATTTTTCTCAAAATTTTTAAAAGTCATTTACTATTTTTCATATGGTCAAAACAGCCGAATATTTAGACATTTATCAAAAATTATACTTTTGTCCAAAAATTCTGAAATTAACAGAGTATACTTCCATCATATACATGTACTCCCAATAAAAATTTCATCAATTTTGGAGTTAACCACAAGAAATTATAAGCAGTTACTTTTAAAATAGTCTTTTCTCAAAAAATTCATAACTCTCAATCTATACATCCAAAAATCACCATTTTTGGACACAATCAAGAAAACTCATCAAAATATCATTTCAAATTTTTCAGAATTTTTGAAGATCAGAAAAATTACGAAACTGAAAATAAAAAACCCTTAAAATCCCTTAATATCCCTTACCTCAAAAGAGCAGTACTTCTGATCGGTATAAGCTGAAGGAAACTTGCACTGATGAATAGAAACTCACAGAGTATCAAAATACTCACAAATTACACTCAATAATCTAGAGAGAGAAAGAGAGAAAGCTTATGTTTCTGGTGTGATTTTCAATTCTAACTTAGCCCTCTATTTATAGGAAAATTTTGGTAGGTTTGACCTGCAACCTGATGGCTTTACCTGCTACTATTCCCACCCACCACATTTGAAATATAATTCAGCACATTTCTTCACCAACCACAAGTGGGGCCCACCAATTCTAGAATTTTTCACCAAAAATGATTTATAACCTGATTTCCGAATCAGCCACCTCTTAAAATTCATAACAAATCATACGTTCATTTTCAACGGTTCAAAATTTATGGACATATACTCAATTTATATATGTATAACATATCCAAAAATTACCACGATCCAACGGTCGGATTAAAAATTATAACCCCAGCAAAATATCTCAAAAACCCTGATTTTTATTACCTCCATTCCGACAAAAATACTGATAAGAACCTCAAGATTAACTCCTTCATTTTTAACCACAAAAATATATCCCTCATTTATATCCACATAATATAAATATTTCCTTATCATATGAATCAATAATTAATTATTCACAAATAATATTACAGAATCACATTTATGACAACCAGGCTGTTCCCAGGAAAGAGGGGGCTTTCTAATAAGAATTTCTCCTTACTGGCGCGCAATTAGATGACCAAACCTCTCCTTAAACAGAACTTTCTAGACATTGACAATAATGTTATCTAATAATATTATTCAAATAATATGAATTATTGATCTGATAAAGGAAAATACTGTGCAGCAACAATTATTGAAACAACAATAATATAAAATATCAACGCAACAATTATTGAATCAATAAAATAAAATATTGAACAGTAACTACTGTAACAATTATTGAGTAGTGCCTTCTTACGTAAGAATCAATAATTTCAAAAATACTATGCAATACCGTGTGCTACTGTGCAATAACGCGTATTACTGTATTTTAACCACCGGGTATTCCAACAGTGTTAACGGTAACAACTACGCCGTTATTTGTAAAAACTCAAATTTGTCGTTTTCCTTCACCCGACAGTTATTCGTTATGGGGCCCACAAATAGCTGCGCCGTCGTACGAATATTCTCCGACAGAAAGAATATTCCACGACCAAACGAATATTCCCCGACAACAATGATTTTTATAACCACTTGCTTATTTTGAAAAAAAAAATTCATATTTCACCCATAACTTTAAACTTTTATCAATTTAACTATTTACTGAATAGTAATTATAAGAAAAATTGCATACTTTTATTTCATAAACTTCGGGGTCTTACAATACTAGCGAAGGAATTCCCCGTCTCTCCCCTCCTAGTTCTTGTCTCACATCTCAGCCAGGGATCATATCCCTAAGCTCTGATACCAATTGTGACGCCCCCAGAATAGGTATACAACACCCATTCTGAGTCGCCAAATACATGGTACAGAAAGCAAACTACAACTTCAATAATACAATTGTCGTGCAAAATACGACAACACATACTGTGAGTTTAAATACAAATATTGTCTTCTAGACAATATCCACACTCAAATAAATCCTCATTACAATTATTCAAACACTATTTTACAGAAATAGTGAAGACTGCTAATACATCTTTCTAGAACCATCACTCCATACCCCGACTAGATCCTGCTATGTTCTCACCTCCTGAGAAGAAAAATGGAACAAAAAGGAAAAGGGTGAGCTCAACTAGCCCAGTAAAGAATATTATGACTAAGATAATATACAACAAATTATCGTTAGTCTTCAACAGGGAAAAATCTGATAAAATATAATCGACAACAAGTTTTAGATCAACAACTGCAGCGGAAACAGCAAACCATTAGAAGAGTCAAGTAGAGAAAGAATTCTACTATCTTCTAAGATTTAAAAGTCCATCATCAATATTTTATCCCTGTAACATCAATTAATAATCATCTTTAACCAAATATTCATCTTTGCACTACAGGCCAAAGATATTCATTTGTATCATCAGTCGGTCATGTTCATCTCAACACCTGTTCATCTTTGCACTACAGGCCAAAGATATTCATCAAGTAATTATACATCTTTGCACTACAGGCCAAAGATATTCAGTAATATCATCATTTAGGACTGAGGATGATGAAAAATATCTTAAAGAGAACGAATCCAATGAGACAGAAGGACAAATAGTAGGGATTCGTATAACAGTTTATCCAAGATCAATAATACTTCATAATAATCAATTGTGAAGCAGAATTCAAAAATAAAGATCAAAACATGGATACAATCAAAGATAGTAACCATAATAGACATCTTGGACAAAAAGGAAAAATTTTATTTTTCGGTGAATAGTGCCGTATTCGTGAATAGTGTCGTATACGTGAATAGTACCGTATACGTGAATAGTAATCCCGACACAAAAAGTTCCAAATTTGATAAAAATTCGTATCAATATTTCAGCATAATGATATTGAAGAAAATAATATCATTTAAGAAGAAAATAATATCCCTTACCTCAAGATATCAGTACTTCTGGTCGGAATACCGGTATAAGGCTGAAAGAAACTTGCTCTGATGAATAGAAACTCTCAAAGTATCTAAATACTCACAAAATACACTCAATAATCTAGAGAGAGAAAGAGAGAAAACTTGTTTCTGGTGTGATTTTCAATTCTAACTTAGCCCTCTATTTATAGGAAAATTTTGGTAGGTTTGACCTGCAACCTGATGGCTTTACCTGCTACTATTCCCACCCACCACATTTGAAATATAATTCAGCACATTTCTTCACCAACCACAAGTGGGGCCCGCCAATTCTAGAATTTTCCATCAAAATGATAAACTCCGAAAATTCAATAATTTCTGAACCAGTCATCTCGTAAAATTCATAATAAATCATACGTTCATTTTTAACGGTTCAAAATTTGTGGACATATACTCAACTTATATATGTATAACATATCCAAAAATTACCACGATCCAACGGTCGGATTAAAAATTATAACACCCGCAATATTTCTCAAAAACCCTGATTTGATTTTTAATACCTCCATTCCGATAAAAATACTGATAAAACACCTCAACATTAACTCCTTCATTTTTAACCACAAAAATATATCCCTCATTTATATCCACATAAAATAAATATTTCCTTATCATATGAATCAATAATTAATTATTCACAAATAATATTACAGAATCGCATTTATGACAACCAGGCCGTTCCCAGGAAAGAGGGGGCTTTCCAATAAGGATTTCTCCTTACTGGCGCGCAATTAGATGACCAACCTCTCCTTAGACAGAACTTTCTAGACATTGCCAATAATGTTATCTAATAATATTATTCAAATAATATGAATTATTGATCTGATAAATGAAAATACTGTGCAGCAACAATTATTGAAACAACAATAATATAAAATATCAACGCAGCAATTATTGAATCAATAAAATAAAATATTGAATAATAACTACTGTAACAATTATTGAGTAGTGCCTTCTTACGTAAGAATCAATAATTGGTGCAATACCGTGTGCTACTGTATTTTAACCACCGGGTATTCCAACAGTATTAACGGTAATAACTACGCCGTTATTTATAAACAACTTATACTTGTCGTTTTCTTCATCCAATCGCTTTCCGTTATGGGGCCCACACAAGGCTGCGTCGTCGTACGAATATTCCCCGACAGCAAGAATATTCCACGACCAACCGAATATTCACCGACCAAAAATAAATATTTTATAACCACTTGCTTATTTTGCAAAATTTGCACATTTCACCCATAACCAAAGTATTATATCAAATTAACCCCTTATTATTCACAATAATATTTAGAGAAAATTTGATTTTATTCATTAATAAGTTGGGGTCTTACAGGTTACTATTCACCCAAATTACTATTCACTCTAGTATTGTTCACTCGAGTATTTGGGACACCTTTTGTGTTGAAGTACTATTCACGAGTTACTAATTACGGAAAATATTCGTACGACGGTACAATCATTGGTGGACCCCACAACGGAATTATTGTCAGATTGAGAAAACGACAAAAATATTTTATTAAAAATAACGGCGGAAGTTTTACCGTTGATACTGTTGAACTACTCGATAGTAAAAGTACAGTAATACGTGTGGTTGCATAGTAGCACACGGTATTGATGCTTATGTGAGAAGTCACTCAGTTTGATTCAATTATTGTCAATTAATAATATGAATTATTTAGCGATAATGAAGTTTTGTTTTATTCGTATTATTAACGTAATAAAACAGAAACATCTTTTTATATAAAACAGAATACTTTATTAAAGTTATTCTATGAATAGAATATATTATATTCTATTGTGCATAGTGTTTTGCATAGTAAAATCTTTTTATATAAAACAGAATACTTTATTAAAGTTATTCTATAAATAGAATATATTATATTTTATTTAAAAGATTTTTCTTTAAATATGGACCGTCAGATTAAAGTAAATCAATCTGGACCGTTTATGGATTAGTTACTATGCATTCCATTTTCCTATAAATAGAAGCTCATTCCTTCATTATTTTCTTACGAATTCACTGAACTCTAGAGAGAGAAACTATAGAGAGAAACTATAGAGAGAGAGAAGAAAAGTATTCTGCTACTTAACTACTTCCTTATTTAAACTCTTCTTTAAAACGGTAAGGGGTGTTATTCTTTCTTATTCATGAAGAGAACTTATGTTATTCCATTCTTTATTATTCTGTTGGAATAACCTGTATGCGTGGTTTACCCTATACTTGGTGGAATGACCTGTATATGCGGTTTACCCAATACTTGGTGATCTTCTTCTGTTATTCCATTCTTTATTATTATGTTGGAATAACCTGTTTATGCGAAGTACCGCATACTTGGTAAAATTCTTTTATTATTCCGTTCTTTACGATTCTGTCGGAATATCCTGTCGGTATGAATTTCACCTGACCTGGTTCCATCATTTATTATTCCGCATTTATTATTCTGTCGGAATATCCTGTCGGTGTGAATTTCACCTGACCTGGTTCTATATTTATTATTCTGTTGGGAATAACCTGTCTGTGCGGTCTCTATCGCATGCATGGTGAATCCTTCTGTTATTCCATTCTTTATTATTCTGTTGGAATAACCTGTCTATGTGGATTGCCACATGTATGGCGAATGATCCTTTATATTCATTCTTTATTAAATTGTGGAAATGATTTGTATACGTGGATTACCGCATGGCTGATGAAAATCCATTTGCAGTTTCATATATTCTTTATTATACTCACTTGGTTAAAGTTTTGATTTCTATACTCAATGAAATTAGTGGAATATCCTTGATATTTGCGCTTCATCCAGTATCTTTTCATAAAAATATTCTTCTGAGTATTCTTGACTGTTACTTTACAAAGAAGTATCATGTTGACAATTTGGATATTATTAGTTCCTGGATAAACTAATTGTTGAACTTGTTTAATTGAATTCCTATAACATTGTCATCATCCTCATGTTTATTTTATGTTAAAAGTCATCTTTGGCTTACGTGATAGATGGACTTAGTATGATTATGACCAGGGATCATTCGGTATAATCATGAACTGTGATGTTATAAGTGGTGTGGTAAAAGTCCTCAGTGACTTGTAATGCATTGATAGACAGTTTGTGGTATGATTATGACCAGGAATTTTTCGGTATAGTCATGATCATTGATGATTTAATGAATATCCTTGGCCCGTAATACAAGGATGATTAGAATATGTGGTTTATTTATTAAGCTGAGTCTCAGTGATAAAAGTTGATGAAAACATTTTTAAATCATAGAAGATAGTAGGTTTTATTCTCTACTTGACTCTTCTAATGGATTGCTTATTGCGCTGCAGTTAAACTTGATGTCTATTGTATTTTATCAGTTTAATATTGTTGAAGACTATTGATAATTTATTCTTCATTATCTTAGTCATAATATTTCTTACTGGGCTAGTTGAGCTCACCCTTTCTTTCAATGTTTTCTTCAGGAAATGAGAATATAGCTGGGACGAGTCAGGGAAATGAGTGATGGTCCAGAAGATAGCATTAGTAGTCCTCACCATTCTGTTAAATAGTGTGACAATAAATGTAATGAGGACTCCTTGAGTATGGATATTGTCTAGATGACAATATTCCTATTAGAACTCTCAGTTTATGTATTGTCGTATGTTACACGATATTTGTATAATTAAATTTGTATTTGTATTTTGTACCATGTATCTGACGACCCAAGATGGGTGATAAATACCTAATTTTGGGGGCGTCACAAGGTGATTAAACTATCAATTTTTTTCAATTACAACAAATTGAGCCACCACGTCAGAAATTACTGACGTGGCTATCTGAGTTGGTCATTAGGCAGCTGATGTGTAAATAAAAAAGATTATTTTAATATCTATTTACACATTTATTATATATTAAGGGCAAATTCGTCAAATCACTTATATTAATCATTTAAACTAAATAAAAACAACAAAACTATCTAAAATCTATACCATCTCATATCAAAAACAATAAAAAAATCTAAAATAACAAAATTTAAAATCATCAAAAACTTCTTTTAGCCAAATATTGAATCTGCAACCAAAAACTCCGTGGTTTCTGGGATCTGAGATGGTATAGATTTTGTTGACATAGCAGAATTTGTTGATATGTCATAGCAGAAGTTGTAGTAGCAAATTTTGTTGTTAAAACCCTCGAACAACATTGTACTACCAAAGCATCACAAGATGTTAAACACCAAAAAAGGGGTGAGAGATCAAAGACAGAAGCAGAAATAAGAACAACATAACTAAGAAAGTTTAAGAAAATAATACTCTTTATCAAACAAACATAAGTACTTCATCAGTCACTTAATTGGGTGAACTGCTACAAAAGTTCGGCGGCGGCGGCGTAGCGGTGAGAGGCATATGAACATGAGGATGAGAGCAATAACAACCGCCATAAACAGCCTCAACAGGTCCAATCCAACTCCTTTTCCACCCTTTTCTTCACAACAAATCAATTTCCCCATCTTTAGAAGAACTTCATCAATTAATCTGCCTCCCCCCTTGACTGAAATTGTTTTGTTTGCATATAGATATCTAAATGTTTGCTAGGCTTTATATCTAATGAACTGGAGTTGGAATTTTGTCAGCTAATATTATCGAGTATACATTGGGGTTTGTATGACACACTCTTTTCCTTTTCTTGGACAAGTTCTGATATATATACCATCTATACCATCTCAGATTAAAAATCATATACATCTCAGATCCCAGAAACCAAAAACCACGAAGGAGTTTTTGGTTGCAGATCTTGATCTTCAATATTTGGCTAAAAAGAGTTTTTTTATGATTTTAGATTTTGTTGTTTTATATTTTTTGTTGTTTTTGATCCGAGATGGTATAAATTTTAGATAGTTTTGTTGGTTTTATTTAGTTTAAATGATTAATATAAGTGATATTTGCCCTTATTATATAATAAATATTAAAATAAATATTAAAATAATATTTTACACATCAGCTGCCTAATGACCCATTCAGATAGTCACGTCAGTGATTTCTGACGTGGCTGCTCAATTTGTTGCAATTGAAAAAAATTGATAGTTTAATCATCTGATTGAAAAAATTGATACTTTGATCCCTGAAGTAAAATATAACATATAGTTTAAGGTAGTAATTCATATTTAAGCCTAAAGTAAATAACTTTATACTATGTTAAACTTTAAAATATCTCCATAAAAGTTTATATTTATGATCATAATTAAATAAAATTAAAGTTAAATAAAAATAAAATTAAATAATCCAAAAAACTTTAAATTTTATTTTAAGTATATAATATTAATTCAAAAAAGTCTTTTGGAGATTAATTTAAAGTAACTTTATATTTTGGTATTATATTTAATATTTAGTTAAATAACAATTTAGGGGGGTTTTAATTAAAAAAGACTTTTGAATTATTTAATTTTATTTTTAATTAGTTCAGTACTAGTAAATCATAAGAAAAAATAAAAAAAAAATTAACTTTATTTATTTGAAGTACTTTTCCAAAAAAAAAAAAGAAAAAAGAGTACAGTAGTGTGCGCGACTCGTTCAAGAAAGGGAAGCAAGCGAGATCAAGCCAGATCAAGGTTTCGCTCAATCATTTTACTCTGTGTTGTTATTTTCCCATTAACTCTGATTATTTTCCTTCCATTTTTCATTATTGTATTGACAAGCGCACACAAGCACAAGCACAAGCACAATTACACAAACACCTATTCATCTCTGTCACACACATTCACACGCTAAAAACTAAACCCTAATAGCTGCGACTTTTTTTGCTCATCGTTCTCGATACTGATTTTAATCTTAGGTTGCTTAGGCGGCTCTCTGTAATTGATCCATATATGTTGTCTACCTTTCCAATATCGGCTTATAAATGATTGATTAGGGTTTCGGAGCTTCTGAATCCCATAGAAAATGGCAGAGACTTCGAGGTCTCAAGTCACAATAACTCTCGGACGTAGTGGTCAGGTACAATCATCCTCTTTTAATTTATTTCTCTCTTTCTCACTATTTACCCATTAGCAAGGGTTTTATTTCTTCTAGTTGTAAAATGCACAAACTTTTGCCATAAGTTTTTGATGACTAAGTAATATTCAGTTCTATCTGAATGTTTCATTGAATTGCTGCAACTATAGCTAGTGCTATGATCATAAAGTTTAATGTTTTATCAACATTGATGCAAGTCGTTGAATAAAATTTGGGTAATTTTTGAAGAGTTGAATCCATATTTCTGATTGAATAGCTGTATGTTTATTATTGAGTTGTGAGTATTTACATTGGTTTCACAGGTGGTAAAGAGGGCTGGGGATGAATTGGATAGCGCCTTTTCTAATTCACATCCGACTGCTGGAAGTAAGAGATCTATCTGTGATAGACTAGGAACTAATGTGGAGTTCAACAATAAAAGGTGTGTTGTTCCCTCCCTCCCTTGAGTTCCCATTAGTGAGGCTTAGCTCAACTCTATGTATATAGTGATTTATAGTGGAGAATATTAATGTTTCTTATAGTTTACCCAAAAAGGTTAAAATTATATTGTTTGTTATATAGTCGTCTGTCCAGAAAATAGTACCATTGCTTTTTCGGAACAGAGTGAAAAACTTAGGCATGCTGCTACTGTTGAGTAATAGATTTTGAATTGTAAGATTTTCTTTCCATATAAGCTGTAACTCAAGTTGGAAATTCTGTGGATGTATTTGATTTTATATCATAGTTAGAATGGTGAGGGTGTATACGTGTTTGTTTTTATGTGTTACTCCATAGTAAGCTAATTGAATAATCTTATAAAAATTTAAGGAAGGGAATGTGCTCTTTCATCTACAAAGAAATGGGAAAAAAACATAAATTTATGTAGGCTTAACCATAAAGTCTGAGATTCTTAGAAACAAACTGCACAATTGACGCCAGGATACAACATCAAAATAATAAGCTGTCACATTTAAATTCATAGCTTAGCCTAGACAATCTGCTTATATATGTAGGATTCTCTCTAGTGGGACCAAAGTTCAGACATATTATTTGGTTTGCATAGTTCTGTTAGAACCTATTCCTGAGAGTGACCTTTGCTTTAGTCAGCTTCTTGATCATTTTAAATCACTGGATCATTGCCATTGTGCTTATTATGTGAAGGTTGCTCTTCCACTCCACATACAGTATACATACGTCGACAAGCTCCTTGTCTGTTACCTAATTCTGGTATTGGTTATGCTGCGCGATACAACACAGATAAGATGGTATTAGACTTGAATTATTGCTATTTTACAAGCTTATGTGTCTATTATTCCATTATCTTTGATATTCCTGATATTTCTCTAAAAAGCATTTTAAGACTCATCAACCTGTACAGAATGTGTGAACAATGAAAAATCTCCCGCATTGTTAAAGGCTTCAAAGTGTTGTTTTTACCTTTTAAACAGAATTTCTTTAGTGTGTTGCTAACTTTAAAAGCTTATTGTAAATTGTACTACAATGTTATTTTTGATATATTTGTGACACCGTATTGAATTGCATTTATGTTGTGTATCATATCGTACAATTTTTGATAACTATGCATGCAGTATTGTGTAACTTAAATCAAATTCATTTTTCCCGCAGGTTGCCACAGGGCAAGTTGCTAGCACAGGAATGGTAGCCAGGGCCGGCCCTGAGTTTTTCAGGGCCTAAAGCGACAAAAAAAAAATTTGGGCCCTTTGCGAATTGCTAGTAAGATAGGTATAAAAAAAAACTAAGAATTTTCTCTGAACAAAAGAGCATAAATACGAAAGAATACCAAATATAATAACCGACTATTTCAATATTTTCAAAGCATCATTCAGATATCACATTATCACTAATTCAAAAAAGTAATCAGTTCAATGACATAATATCATCAACAGAGGGGTGGATGATATCATCAACAGCTCCTCTTGAATAACACTCACTTATAATGGGAAAATTATAAATAAAGAAGCATAAAATTTTATAGTTTAGGTAATGGAATGTAACCTTACTGAGTTTCAAATAGTTTCACAGAGATCAATCAGGGGGTGACATATCCAAGCTATGACAAGAGTTAACCTGTTTGGTTATTCTTCAAATAGTACCCATGGTAGATAGTGTAAAACTCAAAATCTTCCCAGCAAGAGTTTACCTATTTTCTTTTGTATTATATTGGCTATATTATGACCTCAGTCTTTACCTGTCAAATTTTAATACCAATAAGTAAAGTACGCATGACCCATAATCTATTAATAGAGATAATCGTAAAGTCTGCACTAGCCAGATTAAGAGAAAAAATGGGATTATACATATTTGCAAAGAAACACAAGGATGAGTAAAGACATAATTATGATGGACAAATGCATAGACTAACAAGGATTGAAATTAATTGAGACATATTGAAGTAATTGTTTTTTAATTTATGTGAACTGGTTGGTATTTTTTTTAAATGTACATATTAGAATTTTTAGTAGTGTTGGATCTAGTTTTACTTATGTAATAATTTTATTTGTCAAAATTTTAAATATTTTAGAGAATGATTCTACATAATCAATTATACTCATCCATTAGAATAAAACTAACCATGCACTGATTGTATGGTCAAACACATATATGTTAGTGTATGTATGCTGAAAAGGTTAGTGCATGTATGATGTACAATGATATAAGAAAAAGGGATTCAAAAAAATTTTGAGCCTAAAGCCCGGGCACCTTGGGCTTTAGCCCAGGGCCGGTGCTGATGGTAGCTTTGAGCTATGTTCAGAAATTATCTGATAAGATATAAGACATTTGAGTTTTTTATGATTAATCTCGATTTATTACTTACACCCTTTTCCCCCTTTCAAGTTTCTATAGCATCAGACTTCATGTACAACTACATGTCTAGAGATGTCACTGCAAGCTTTGGTTATGATTACATTCTTCGTCAAGTGACTTCTTGTGTTATGTGATTTTTGCATGGCTGTATGTGTATAGTGGCTGTTCTACAATATGAAAGTGGTATTCTGTGATCACATTAGTAGTTGTTAGTTTGTTGTACTTTCCTTTTTATGAAGAGTTTAGATAACACCTTTTGACGAGTGTGTTTGCTTATTCTTTATGATACTGCTTTAATTTCCTACATAATGCATATTCATGGCGATATCGTGAAAAGTTGCCAATACATGAATAAATTACCAAGTACAGTGAAGTCTTGCAAAATTTAATAATCTAGTAGAAACTTGTAGAGATCGAAAAATATGCTCTCTTTTTTTGGTACTGCTGATTATTATCATTATTAACCTTTTCTGGGATCGTCAGATATATTCTTGCAAATGGATGACCAATTCTTTTGTTGCTACATACTTTTTTCAATTAATTTCAATCACTTCTTGTGTGACAGTACAAACTCTTCAAACAATATCCTTGAAGCTAAATAACACATATTGGAACCTTAGCCAAAGGTCTTGCAGTGGTGCTGGAGGTTTGAACAAGACAACTGATAATACCAAGAATTTTAACAATGTAACTTGCGACTGTACATTCAATAGCAGTTCTGTTTGCCACGTGACATGCATGTATGATCCTATTCGACTCTCTTTTATATTTCCATGTAGTGTATGTACGCAATCTTAAAACATAAAAGGAAAGAATAAGCAATGTTAATTTTTCCCTGGTATAAAAAAGATAAAGTTTACTTTTTCCTAAATGTGATGCAAGTGATGTTATTAAATGTCTGAAATATCATCATCTTGGTATTCTACCATTGATTATAGATCTGGTCATGTAATTGTGATGCAAGTATATAAATGCTACAAATGCAGACTATGTAAGATTCATTAGATTTGCATTGATTTTGGGTGCTTCAGTTATTTGACTTTTCGGATTCGTTTGTTTGTTCGAGTCGGTAAATATTTGTATTTGAATCTTTCGGACACTTATGCATAGCAGGGTGTTCTTACCATCTACTAGTGAGAAATATAATTAGTTCAGAAAGCCAGACTGTGGTAAAAGCTTTGACACTGAAGTCACCTATATTCTCATCTCATTTCTTTTACCAAAAAATAAAAATATTCCCTCTGTTCCAAAATATAAAATCAAGTTTGACTTTTTAAGGTTATTATGAGATATTTTCATATTCAAAATTGATGTATTTCTTGTGATTTTTAGAATCAATAAATCTTATAATTACTATTACTCTTTAGATAATTTACAATTTTCATAATTGTCTAGTCTCGAATTAGAAGAGTTCATATAAATTTCAAATTTGATTTTAAATTGACTTAAAAAAGTCAATATAGTCGTATATTTTGGAACAGAGGGAGTAGAAGAAAGTGTGTGTGTGTGTGTTGGGGGGGGGGGTTGAGATGATTCGATTGTACTAAACTCCAATGGCATGGAAAGTTGATCTGTTTTATAAAGTAATGGAACTCTATCAGATAGACAATAATTATTGAATTGCCCTGGTATATCACTGGTGGGCAGTATCTGTTTGGAAATAAATCTCAAGTTAGTAAAATGCTCTTGACGTCTGGTGCTTAAATATTCAAGTTTTGAAATCATGCTTCATGGTTGTTCCAGGACTTTAATTTACACCAACTTGCCTATGTCTGAATTGATTTCTGACTCACTTTTATTGTGGATCAACTACTGATAGGAAGGTTGCAAATTGCAGTGTCAAATTTTAAAAATGCTGCATAAATCTATCAAACTGAAACCTGTCATTGCTGAGGATTGCTGCAAATTGTCTCCTTATAGCCAAGTCAAAAATGGTTAATTGATTTTCAGTTTTCTTACTGCATTAACAAATTGTCTTAGACATTAGTTGCTGGAAGGAAAAGCTTGTTCCAAGTATCTTGTGCTATGCTATGATTCATGCGAACTGCCCATTTCCATGGATAAAAATGTGATTAAAGTTGATTTCAACACTTCTTTGCCATAATTTGACAAATCAATTATCCCCTGAACAAATATAAATGGTTATTGTGGACTATTTTAGTGCTTAGTGAAATATTTTCGGACGTACATTGCAGCCAGCTGAAGGGTCTAAATTTGACAGGACAACTTCCTTCTGAAATTTCGAATCTTCCTAAACTACTAGAACTGTAAGTGAAGTTTTATTCTGTTCAAGTTGGTTATGATCTAGCCTTGTCGATTCCTTATTTTTTTAATTTCACTTTCTGTGTTAGTTAGCTAACTTATTCAGTATTCCACTACTTTTTTTTTAATTTGAATTATTATAAAGGTCTATTTGCTTATATTGTGTTTGCATGCTAGTAGTGTGTTATGTTACTTATAGTATTGGGCATGAACCTATTTGCTCAATTTTAACAAGGGTTTTTAGGGATTGACATTTTGAATAAATAAAATCTACTACATAAATGTAAATAAACAGGAACAAGCGTACTCGTGAGGAAGTATACAACACTGACAGGTAGATATACACTTTTCTGAACTATCATTGGATCATAACAATTAAAGGGAAATGTCATTTCAAGGAGAAGAAAACATAACTGAAAAGTAATGTATCAAAACAAAATCTAGGATATTTAAACATTTCACAGATGTAAAATGGCCATAAACCCTTTACTCTCCATCTTATGCTGTTATCATAGCATACTACAGAGACTCAGAACTGCCTCGACTAAAATGACTTGTAACCCTTAAAAAACTTGTTCAAAATATCTAAAGAATAACTAAATTTAGCTGCATGTACAAAAAAATAACTTGAACCTAACAGTAAATACTTGTGATTTACGCAATACATGAAAAAGGCAGAGAAATCAAACATGTTTATTAGTAAAGAATTCCTTAAACTAAAAAATGATGACAATAACCTTAACAAGCAGTGTTCCTGTTAGTTATATACAGGCATCTACATTTGGACCATTTGACATACTGCAATAAAGTTTCTCAATGATTGTGCAACCACTGACAAGTAGCAACAAAAATACGATACAAACTTGTCATATATTTAACAGGTACCATACATACCTCTGCAGAATGAGGCCTTGCCTTCTTAATTCCTGGTCTTTCCCCAGAAAAGGCACCTTCTCCAAATAAACTGATGGCATCTTTGACAGACTAAAATGGTGTCCTGGTGTCTATCTCCCCAATCTCTACTTTAGGAGAGCCTGTAGTACTCTTACTGACTGTGGTACTTTTACTGTCCTTAGCAACCATAATGATTATGTTTATTTCCTGTTGACAACATCTAGAAAAAAAATTAAATAAAATAATACAACTTTAAGATTCTTTTTGAAGGATACTCGAGAAAAGGTTCTAACTAGAAAGATTCTTTTTGAAGGATACTCGAGAAAAGGTTCTAACCAGAAAAATGGAGGTCCTCCATCTTAATTTAATTGGATAAAAATTTAGTCCTTTAGTATGTTTCTTATAGTTTTGTCAATCATAAAATTAGATAACTACATCGAAATTTTCTTATTATGAATAGTTTTATTTGGTTTGGTCATATGATTTTTTTTCTTTGCAGAGATCTGAGCTTTAACAGGTTGACTGGCCAAATCCCAGATTCAATGGTGTCCTTGAACAAGATGAGCTTTTTGTAAGTAACTAATGCTTAAATATGTAAACTTATTAAAAATAAATTAATACCTAAATATGTAACATGGAAATCGTGCAACTACTTTGGACTTGTGTAATAGTTTTTTTGTTCAAACTTGTTAATTTCTCTTCATTTGCTTAATGCTCAAAGTGTGACACAGTATTATATGTGAATTTAGGTATCTGAATAATAACTCATTAACCGGAGCTATATCCAGTTGGATTTCTAACAGCAAATATAATCACAGTGGCGAAACAGTGGTATGCTTCTATAGAACCTAACAGTGGCATGTCCAAATATAATCAGAGTTGGCGAAACTAGATTAGGATCCACCTACATAATATATTGTAGTTATATAGTTTTCATAGTTTTGGCTGGCGTGATATCCACTAAAAAATGTGTTATTGGTATGATCCAACCACCTCCTCCCAAACACCCCCTTCTTCATACAAACCTGTTAACCTTATAGCCAGCTCTAGGTTGGTTGGTTAAAGTACCGCATGCATGACTATGCACTTACCTGGATACATCCAGTTCTGCACATGGACGAAGATTTGTTGTTTGTGTATGTGAGACACTCCACTTTCTCGAAATTCAAAACCGACATAAAATCTCATGCTGCTTTATATACCTACCTATTTTGTTTTGTTTGTGTGTTTGGTTGAATTTGATTTGATGCTTACTAATGTGTACATGTAAAGCTCTACTGTCCTTTTGATTTCACTTTTTGTACTAATCGGGCTTCCCAATTTCTCTAAATTATATGCTTTGATTTTGTTGTTCAAAACCTGGGTTGATCTAGCGCTAAACTGTTACAGATTTTTCTCTTTTTCTGTGTAGCGTGGTGTTGCTACATGGTTTGTCAATTTTTTTCTGAACACACTGTTATTATATTGAACGGCTCACTTTAACTAATTGGTTGAAAACTTGAAATGAACTCCAGTACTTACAGTGTGAGTTATTGCAAAAATTTAGCCTACCACATGTTTGATCTTTTTTATGAAAAATTTGTATCTTACACCAAGTCTATTGTGTGCAGTGATGCTCGGAAACCTGCATTAGGGGAGTGGACAGCTAAGGCTCAACTTTGAGACATGTTACATCTGTCAGTACGTTCCAAATTTTTTCTACATCAAGCTTACTTTTGTTGTTTTCTTTCATTTTTCCTTAGGTTTTTGTGTCATTTTTTAACAACTATGAATCAATTGAGGTATTTATTACTGATAACTATATTTTTGTCTTTATCCTTCATTAATCTCTCTCTTAATTAAGTTTGTCAGTTTCATCTTTTCTTATTCTTCATCTTATTGAAATTGAATTTTGGTGTTTCTCTTGCAGCATGAAGTTTACGCGCCCAACCTTAATTTTCTTGAAGAAAATGATGATGAAGTGGATTTAACATGACACATTTTATTCCTTCTAGTTCATTGTTGTTCTTTCAGTTTTCTTATGTTAGTTAATAAATTTTGTAGGTACTATGGTCCTTAGGAGACCAAGATACAATAACAAATTTTATAGTAATTGTAACTTGAGTATTATCTATTTATATGTGAAATATTGATTTTATTAGTTCTTTATACATTATCTTATCAATTAGTTTGAAATAAATATGATAATATTTATATTTACTTAAAAAATAAATTTAATATTTCTTATAGAGATTAATAATAATAATAAATATGAAATCATTGATTTGAAAATTAATTATAATTTGAAATGAATTTTGATTATTTATAATTAATTTTTTATTTACAAATATATAATTTGTGAAGGAATTCTTTCCTCACTAATTTGAAGATACATTTTCAATTTATAATTAGTGAAGGATAATTTTCTCTCGTTAAATAAATTTGTTCTTCATAATATATTATTTGTGAGGGAATAAAGTTATTCATTAATTTTAAATAGTCCTTAAAATATTACATGCACTGAAGCAAAAATTAGGCCAAATATTGTAATTATTATTTATCCAAAACAAAAAATTATTACTTAAAACAAGTTAAAAGTTAAGAGGTTTGCACTTTAATTATATAGTTGATAATTGATGTAATATACAATAGTAATTAATT
Organism: Panax notoginseng; assembly: GCA_016801055.1. Classification (NCBI taxonomy): domain Eukaryota; kingdom Viridiplantae; phylum Streptophyta; class Magnoliopsida; order Apiales; family Araliaceae; genus Panax; species Panax notoginseng. The sequence continues at coordinate 14,653,107 of CM029022.1, read as the reverse complement.
GTACAATGGCTATTAGTAAAGTCTCGATACACTGATGACTTGATTTCTCTATTCTCTATTTCGATTTGACAATTTCAATAACTAATATAAATATAAGCAATTGTATTGTATTATTATTTAATTAATGTCAAATTGTCATTGCATGATGATTAATGACTTTATTTATGTGATTTATGACATGAGTTATAATTTATTAAACTATTAGTGATGTAAATTGTAATAATCCGACAATCATTGTTAAAAATTGTATTAAAAAAATAAAATTATTTTAATTAAATTAGAGGTGAAGAAGTACACATTATTATTTATTAATTATTTAATAAAAATATTTACTTATAATCAATTATTAAAAAAACAAAAAGATATTTAAGTAATAGTAAAAAAAATTACTATACAAATTTAACAATTATTGATAAGACAAACTTTTTAGAATTTAATATGAAATAATCAACTATTTGTATTTAGAATTTAAAAATATTAAACATGTAAGAAATACAATTCGATCTCGAGCATCTCATGAGCTACTCGTGAATCAATCGAAATCGAACTGAACTGAATTCGAACAAAGTCGAACCAAATCACATGGTTTGCGAACATGTTCGATCAAATAATTGAACGTGATATCATGTGTGAACTTCACTAGACATTTTAATCATCTCGAACCGAACATGTTCGTGAACGGTTCGGTTCATTTGTAGACTTATCAGAGAGGCCGGATGAAAGACACTAGAAATTTGCCCAATGAGATTGTACGTATTTTCGTTCAACAATATCATGTTTTCTTATTTGGAGGTCATACAGGTATTTAGAGACATTAACAGTATGCGAGGTACGTTATATTCTAGAGTGTGTGAGCTGACGAGAGCCTTACCTTTATCCTTACCTTTGTTCCATATTTATAGAGGGAGAGAGAGAGAGAGAGGGAGGCACTTCGGCTTGGTAACTATGTGGGCCACTTGGTCTTTATGAACATATAAGAAATATGGGCCTTATGTATTGGGTCAGCCCAAATGGTGATATTCCTTTTCCTATCAGGAATTATATATTCAGGTATTCCAAATAATATAAGGAAGGATAGATTTGCAAACTAACTGGAATACATAGCTTATTTTTATGATCAATAATATTAGTTAAGAATAGGTAATGACCAAATCTTGTTTTAATTATTAATTTTTGGAATAAATCTTGAATTAAGTAGATATATTAAACTGGCATTTGAAGTAAAGCCAGAAAATCTATCTGTACTTGGGAAGGAGGGTTGTGGGCGGGATTTACTTGGACAACAAGGACAATGATTTCGAAATTGTTAACTGAAATTTCTGAAAAATGTTTAAAATATATTGTATTTGTTAATTAAAGTACCCTTGGACCCAAAATATAATAACAAAAAATGAATTAATTTTTAGTATTAATTGTTCCAAAATACAATGATCAAAATAACTTTTGAAAATATGAATTTACAAGTAACTAATTGTGCTAAAATTTGGTGAAAAAAGTTATCACATATACTCCTAGCACGTGATTTAAATAAAAATTGACTGTATTTTTTAATTGTTATATTGTATAAATATATACTTAGAAACTAGCTAAAACTAAAAAGTATTAAATTAATTTAAAATGTGACCACAAACATATATATATATATATATATATATATATATATATATATATATATATATATATTATTGTATAAATGTATAATCTTAGATAAACCAGATCTGCTAGATTCGTTAATCCTAGATAAACTAGAATTTTTAATTTGTACTTAGGTCCAAAGTAAGAGGTTTACCATATATATAAGGGTGAAGTATATAAACACATATGTCTAAAACCTTTTTATGTTTTACTTACTGCCCCATAACTAAACCTAAACTCTCCCATTCCATGGCATTAATGCCAATGCCATCATTAAAACTTAATATTCAAGTCCCCCAACCTCGCCTTCCTAATGTTAAAAATGATCATCTCATCACTACCACCCATACTTGTCAAGAAGTTAGCAGCGTATCTGAACTAGAGAAAGTCCAAGTCCTTGGCAAAGGAAGGGAAGGCACCGTCTACAAAGTACGTCACAAGAATACTGGGGTCCTCTACGCATTAAAGGTGGTTTACGCTTCGAATAATATTCAAGATGTCCTTCAAGAGATTGAAATACTTAGATCCCTGGATTCAGCATTTGTTGTCGGATTCCATGGTGCATTTGAGGAGCCCTCGGGTGATGTTGCTATTCTAATGGACTTGATGGATTCCGGGACACTCCACAGTCTGGTCAAGACTAACGCTACTTTCTCCGAAAGTATGATCGCTCACGTAGCCCGACAGACGCTTATGGGGCTCGACTATCTTCATAACACAAAGAGGATTGTTCACTGCGATATCAAGCCATCCAATTTGCTTGTAAATCAGAGCATGCAAGTCAAGATTGCCGATTTTGGGGTTAGCAAGGTGATCATGAGTAGTAGTAGTAATAATGATCCTCCACACTTGGTAGGAACTATTGCGTATATGAGTCCTGAACGATTTGATTCGTCTGGTTACCGTAGTAGTTTCGGTGCGGGTGATGATGTTTTTGCTGGAGATGTTTGGGGCTTGGGATTAACGCTTATGGAGATGTATATTGGCTACCAGCCTTATTGCCCACCCGGCCGACAATTTACCACTGAGTTTGATCTCATCGCCGAAATATGTTTCGAAGACCCACCCAGATTGCCTCAAGATGCATCTGAGGAATTTCAAGACTTTATTCGGTGTTTCTTGCACAAGGAGACCACTAAAAGATGGACAGCGCCCCAGTTGCTTTCTCACCCTTTTCTCAACAATTAATTATCAGATATATTGCAGATTAAGTCTTCATGGAAATTCTTCCCTTTGTTCGTCTTGTTAAGTCCTTGGGTAAGGTTTTGACATTAGTATATCTCTGTGTCCGAAACTTGAAAGATTATTACAATTAAAAATTATTTCAATACAATTTTCTTAATCATCCAATACGTTTCTAAGTATTGTTCTTGATATTAAAGTTATTTTTATTTACATTTATTAAAGTTGTTTTTATTTTTTTAAAATTAAAAAATTGTAGCCATGGGAGAAATACGATTTTGGATTGTGAAAGGTTCATGTTCAGTCTCCCTAATCAACTCTCTATCCCTAATTCACATTATTATCCCATCTTTGGTGGGACGTCCCTAATCAACTTCCAAATTTTGAAAAATAAATCAACAAATTATTATCCAAAAGTTTCCTTATTTTTATTTGACTCTTTATTTTAATCCCTAAGATTTTACTTCCCTATGTGTGAAAGAATCAAAAGACCATTCTCTATATATACCAAATAACATTTCACACCCTCATTTAAGTGGACAACTCATCAATCATACACATCTTGACATTTTTTACTACTTCATTTTTAAATTATAAACTTAATTTTGACTTTTTTTAAAAATAATTTCAAACGTATTCAAATTTAAAATTGATATAAATTTATTTAATTTATGTCAATATAATAATAAATATTATAAAAGTACTATTATAAAATCTCCAAAACAACGTTATTTTAATAAAGGAGTGCTATTTAAAGAGAAGTGCTAGATAAGTGGAGTGATATATATATATATATATATATAGAACTAGGATCAGGTACGGGAATTCGCATTTTCTTAAAATACGAATTTTTTTTTGTTTTTATTTTTTAAAACAACTTAAAAAAAAGTTTAATATTTTATAGAACTGGAATTTTTACATAATACAGTGTTTTGGGTGTGATTTGGATACATATAACAAAACACTATATTATGTGAAAATAATTCCAGTTTCATAAAATATTAAACATTTTTAAGTTGTTTTAAAAAAAAAAGCAAAAATAAAAAAAAATAAAAAAAATTCCGCATTTTAAGAAAATACGGGAGTCCGGATAGGAACCGGACCATATATATATATCCATGGAGGACTAATCTAAAGCATACATCTCAAATAACATACTTTCTTAAATAGCATAACTTTATTAAAACTACGTAATTTTGGATATTCTTTTAAAAAAGAAGTGGAGTCGCATGTGACATTTTGTAAATAAAATGAAAGTAAGTGGGATCGCTCTTTTTTAATATTATTTTGTTTTTTTTTTAAATCTTCAAAATGACGTAGTTTTAATAAATATATGCTATTTAAGAGATGTATGTTATGTGGGCCGCTTGGTCATTATGACCATACAAGAAATATGGGCCTTATGTGTTGGGTCAGCCCAAATGGTGATATTCCTTTTCCTATAAGGAATTAAATATTCAGGTATTCTAAATACTCCCTCCGTCCCAGGATAAAAATTTTGATTACTATTTTGGATAGTCTCATGTTAAATGTCTAATTTCCTTTAATAACCAAACTTTTATACAATTTTTTTTATTATACCCTTAGCATTAAATATCTCATATTTTTCTTATTCTAATTCTCAATCCATATCCAATAAGTATAATTAGTTATGTGTTGAAAATATTTTGAATTGACAAGCTAGAAAGTCACTCTCTCACCTACATTGAAAATGATTAATGACATATTATTATGGGTAATTTTGTCATTTTATTCCTCTTCTTAATATGCGTGAAAAATTCAAGACTTTTATTCTGGGACGGAGGAAGTAATATTTAAGTAAGGATAGATTTGCCAACTAACTGGAATACATAGCGTTTGCATCAAGCCAGTAAGCCACTGCGGATGAAACTTTATAATTATTTTTAATTTTTTACGACCAAATCTTGTTTTAATTATTAATTTTTGGAATAAATCCTGAATTAAGTAGATATATTAAACTGGCATTTGAAGTAAAGCCAGAAAATCTATCTGTATTTGGGAAGGAGGGTTGTGGGCGGGCTTTACTTGGACAACAAGACAGGGATTTCGAAATTGTTAACTGAAATTTCTGAAAAATGTTTAAAATATATTCTATTTGTTAATTAAAGTACCCTTGAACCTAAAATATAATAACAAAAAATGAATTAATTTTTAGTATTAATTGTTCCAAAATACAATGATCAAAATAACTCTTGAAAATATGAATTTACAATTAGTTAAAATTTGGTGAAAAAAGTGGTCACATACTCCTAGCACGTGATTTAAATAAAAATTGACTGTATTTTTTAATTGTTATATTGTATAAATATATACTTAGAAACTAGCTAAAACTAAAAAGTATTAAATTAATTTAAAATGCGATCATATATATATACTAGCTGTGTCCCGTGCCTCCGGCACTTTACGGACGGTAGAATTTATCCCAAACTTTGGACGGCCCAGGTGATTTATTAAGTGAGCCGGAAATTTAAAATTATTTGTATTTTATTTTATATATATATATATATATATATATATATATATATATATATTCTTTTTTGTATGAATGTATAATTCTAGATAAACCAGATCTACTAGATTCGCTAATCCTAGATAAACTAGAATCTTACATCTTATACTTGGGTCCGAAGTAAGAGATTCACTACATATATAAACGATTCCGGGATTACTAACTCTCCAAAATCAAACCTGAAACTCTTTCATTCCATAACCAAACTTGAAACTCTCCCATTTTATGGCACAACTTGATCAATTCCCCCAACCCTTCCATGCTATTGTTAAAAATGATCATCTTGTCACTGTCACCCATATTTGTCAAGAAGTTAGCAGCCTATCTGAACTAAAGAAAGTTCAAGTCCTTGGCAAAGGAAGTGAAGGCACCGTCTACAAAGTACGTCACAAGAATACTCGGGCTGTCTACGCATTAAAGGTGGTTTACAAAGCGTATTATTCCAATAATATTAAGGATGTTCTACAAGAGATCGAAATTCTTGGATCCCTGGATTCACCGTTTGTTGTCGGATTCCATGGAGTATTTGAGATGCCCTCGGGTGGTGCTGTTGCTATTCTAATGGACTTGATTGATTCCGGGACACTCCACAGTATGGTCAAGACTAATGGTACTTTCTCCGAAACCATGATCGCTCGAGTAGCCCGACAGACGCTTATGGGGCTTGACTATCTTCATAACACAAAGAGGATTGTTCACTACGATATCAAGCCATCCAATCTGCTTGTAAATCAGAGCATGCAAATCAAGATTGCCGATTTTGGGGTTAGCAAGGTGATCATGAGTAGTAGTAATAATGATCCTCTACACTACAGACTACACTCACACTTTGGAGGAACTATTGCGTACATGAGTCCTGAACGATTTGACTTGTCGGGTAGTAGTTTTGGTGGGGGTAATGTTTTTTCTGGAGATGTTTGGAGCTTGGGATTAACGCTTATGGAGATATATATTGGCTACCAGCCTTATTGCCCACCCGGCCGAGAATTTACCACCGAGTTTGCTCTCATCGCCCAGATATGTTTCCAAGACCCACCCAGATTGCCTCAAGATGCATCTGAGGATTTTCAGGACTTTATTCGGTGTTGCCTGCAGAAGGATACAACTAAAAGATGGACAGCGCCCCAGTTGCTATCTCACCCTTTTCTCAACAATTAATTATATATAAGCCGCGCAAATTAATGTGGAAATTCCAGGTAAATTGCCTTCTTGTTGGGTTGGACCTTTAATTTGTTGTTGCTAATGTTTTTCTCATGGTGCACTTAAACTTAAAAGTTTAGCAATCTCTGAAGTATTCACGGTTAATGGTTACACAGGCTCAAAAAATTTCTACGACAATGTGGAGCTTGATGATCGGTTAATGGTTAATGGTTTACTTTTCTTTGCATTTTACTTTACATTAGGGACGATGAAGGTTTTAAAAATTAAAAAATAAAAAAAAAACAAAACAAAACAAAACCAAAAAAAAAGAGGATTTATTTATTTAGGTTTTTAGGTCATAGTAAGATATTCTTACTATGTTTTGTTTTATTTTAAATTTTGATTTTTGTAATTTGTTTTATTTTAAATTTTGATTTTTGTAAGTATATTCACTGCAAACCCTTATGAGACAAAACTCGTCCGCTTAGAATAATTTTGGGATTCAAAGACTTGTTGTACATTTCCTACGAAAATGGGGTAGTTTTTAGGATGAGAATGCTAAATTAATTTTAATTTTTGGCCAATGATAAAATTTTGATTTTTATATAATAACTTTTTGGAAAATTGATAGACACTGTGTAGTCTGAATTTGATTTTTTTGTTGGTTATTACTTATTTGAGACCCTTTATTACTGAGCACATATCCATTTGTTTGAACTGATGTTAACTTAGAAAGAATTTATTTGATTAAGTCTTTATGGGAGATATTTTTGAACTCTATATTTTATTTGATCATAACTTGAAGGGAATATGAGGTATAATATAAGAAAGGGGAAATAATTTGGGTAAATTTTGCTAGGATTATTGAAAAACAAAAAAGAGATTCCTGTGGTGAGTTTAGATGGAGCGTAAAACGCACTCACTCATAACACATGATAAGCGAGATGGAGCGTAAAACGCACTCGTTGGTGAGATGGAGCGTAAAACGCACTCACTCATAAACACGTTGTAAGCGAGATGGAGCGTAAAACGCACTCGCTGGTGAGATAAAGCATAAAATGCACTCACCTAAGGAAAAAAATATAATAGTCCTAGAAAAAAAAACAATTGATCTTTTGGTTATGTTTGCCTGTATTAACTAAGAGTGATGTGAAAAATAAGTGTATAGAGTTTTCTTTTATATCTCCTAAGAGGCATTAATTACATAAATTTATCTGAGGTCTTATTAGTTTGATACATTTGAATTCACACACACACAAAGGGTTAAAAATGAAACAAGATTGACAAATAAGTTGAAATTTTGGATGATACATTGTTTTTGAAGTTTTTCGAGAGTTATTGTCTAGAATTATTGAGGCCAATTTATGTTAAAGTTCATATTAATTTACAGCTCAAGTTTGTTAAGTTGGTCGGGTTAACATGAATGGTAGTAGTTTTGGTGAAGGTAATGTTTTATTTGGAGCTTGGGATTCTTATGCAGATGTATATTGGCTACCAGCCTTATTGCCCACCCGGCCGACAATTTATCACTGAGTTTGCTCTCATCGCCCAAATATGTTTCGAAGACCCACCCAGATTGCCTCAAGATGCATCTGATGATTTTCAGGACTTTATTCGGTGTTGCTTGCACAAGGAGACGACTAAAAGATGGACAGCGCCCCAGTTGCTTTCTCACCCTTTTTTCAACAATGAACGCATTAAGATTGCAGATTCTTCATGTAGATTCTTTCCTTGTGTTTATATACGGATGATGAGATTAATAAATATAAAAATCTCATTGCAGATTCTTCATGTAGATTCTTTCCTTGTGTTTATATACGGATGATGAGATTAATAAATACAAAAATTTCAGAGCTCGGTTTTGTATTTTTCTGTTGATAAATTTCCTTGGTTTTATTATTCATTCAGATAGGCTTTGGCCTTTGAGACTGTTGCATTTTTTTTCTCTCCTTGACTAATAGCCAGAGGATCAAAAGAGGAATTAAATATGAGATAAAAAAGATAAAAAAAAAATTCTTATATGAACGATAATCCTAAATTAAGGAACAACATATATATAAAGCTAGCTAGTTGAAAGGCCGAGGTTATCATCCTGAAGGAGAAAGTGTGTATACTTATACATGTGTATATGTATACACATTATAAGCAAAATTATATTTGGAGATTCTTTAACGTAAACCATTACTGGCAGCTATACTAGGGGATTGTATGCAGATGGGAAGATGGGCATAAGGGGTAATTATTTAACTCATAGACTTGATGAATTGAAGTATGCTTGAAGTAGCATCATGGTACTCTTGTGATCACAGTACTGCAGCCATCAAACTTCATAAACGTACTGGATATAGGGCTTTCAAGCTGCTTGTGGAATTATGCTAACTTGCTAAGTAGCTTCAATGGACCACTACCCTGGTAGTAGAAATTGCATTTAGTTAAAACGAGAGTGTGGTCATTATTGCTCAAGTATCGTGTTGAATGGCAGAATTTAATCCGAAGCAGAGAATGATGTATGTACGTGTGGTATACTGCATGACACTATATATAGTCTCTAATGGTGCAACCACCTAAGAGAGATTAGAGACACTACTCAAAACAAGAATAAAGAAAGAGAAGCAAACACATTTTATTTAACTGTCTGCTGCTCAATAAGTTGTTGAACTGTAATTCTATTATTGTGTATGACGATGCTAATGAAGTAAGTATTTTATTCTATAAGCAGTTTACAAGAATGTAATTCTAAAGTTACAAAGGGCTGGGGATGAATGAAATGTCTTACTATATTGTTTAACCTTCAGAAGAGTAGCTTGATGGTGAGAAATCAGGCATCGGTGAACAAAAAATCGAGCTGTTTGTGACTGCATTCCCTGCCTGCTAGGATATGTACTTAATCAACCTCTCAAGGCTCTGTGAAAATGCGCACAAACTGTCAGGAACCTTCTCCAGTAACTAAGAAACAAATTAACATATATATATGTGTGTCAAGGCCGGTAAATGGTAACCGGAAAATTCGTATTCGTCCGCATCCGTATTCGAAAAAAAGCGGATATTATTCGCATTCGAAAAAAAACGGATATATCCGTATTCGATTTAAAGGTATCCTTAAATAAACGGATACGAATACGGATATAGGCGTATTCGTATTCGATTAACATCCGTCCGTAAACATATCTGGCGGATACGGATATCCGAAATCCGTATATGAATAACTTATATATATATATATATATATATATATATATATATATAAATACAATAAACACACACACATATATATTAATAACTTACATTCATTTATATAAGCTATTAATTTATATTTATATATACATACACATATATATTAATAATTTACATTCATTTATATAAGTTATTAATATATATATATATATATATATATACACACACACACACACATATATAAATTAATAACTTATATTCATTCATTATTTAATAACTTACATATATAAATTATAAATATTCATCCATAATCCAGTATTACTTAACAAACATAAAAGGGACATCTACTTATTAATGGATATCTAAACATCAATAAGTAGAGCATTCATTCATTAATGAACTATACTTTAATTAAATTTGACAAAGCTCTAAATTAAAACTATAATTTAAATCAATGAATGATGATCAATGGTGTATGCATCAAGTTAAGTTAGGATGCAAATTAATCTTGTAATTTTTATGATGATGCGTTTGACATTTTCCTCCCCTTATGATTAGGATGTTTAATTAATATGTATGGTTTAAATATTAAATTGTGTTTAATTAATATGTATGATTTCAACTTTAATTTTTTTTTTCGTAAATATTTTGAATGAATTTTATATTAGGTTACTAATAAACGAATTCGGATATCCGAATAATTTGTCTATTCGGATAAAATAAACAGTAACGGATATTATCCGTATTCGAATATTTTTCCGAATACCAGATACAGATAATATTTTTAAAATCCGTCGGATACCGGATACGGATACGGATAGCGAATTGGTTTTTCGGATACGGATACAGATATACCTGTATCCGTATCCGTATCCGTTTAATACGGTTTACACCCCTGTGTGTGTGTGGAAGTGATCCGAGTATATGTCTATCTGGTTTAAGTAGATGGTCAAGAAAAGTGAACAGAGTTAGTTTTGCTAGCAGTTTGACTTTTTTTTTTGAATGCTTTCTTAGAGGAATGGAAATGGTGTACAAACGACGGAATAGTAGGCACATTAAGTAGTGGTGGTGTGATGCAAAAAATGAAAGTAAAAAGTAACCGCAAATTAAGTAAAAAGAAAATGTATCTTTAATTTTGGAACTGAGGGAATAATACCTTTATGCATCCAGGTAGATTGTCATCTTTTGTTCTGACATGAGTCTGTGAATGCAAAATTCATTAGATTGGTTAATACAAACCTAAATGCAATTTCCATATCAGAGTAATTTTGCAGAAAGATCTGTAAATTATACTAGAGAGACTTTTAGATGTCTTTAAGAAAATAGATTAAGAACCAAGTTGCAACACATGTAATTGGCAGAAGACAAACAGTAGACATCTTCATAAATTCATAATCAAATAAGGAAGGATATTTTTCAGAATCAAAATAAGCAGAGTACCCATATTATTTGCATGGGATATGAAGATACTCGTGAGCATACATTTGCTCCTTGTCACGAGGATGAAGCTACACGCAGTTAAAAAAAGTTAAAACTGATGTTGCTCCAGATGCGTATATACCTCTGTGACTCGGTGACAGGCAACATCTTGATTAGCTGCTAAAGAAGCAAGAATGACTAGCCCAGCTGCTACAGTTGAAGGCCAATAGCACAGCTGCTCATGGCCCAGCAATGCCAGAACTGCTATGTACTTTGCAGTCTTCTCCATCTCTTCATTAGCTCTTGCAGCTTTGAGGTAGAACCTGTCTCATTTTCGTATTTAGTAATAAATTAGTAGAGGAAACAAAAAGTTTGTTTTCTAAAAAAAATACGAAAAATTGAATGGATTAGAGCGAATTTATGCATAAACTTTTGAATGTACACATCCTAAGAGCATGATGGGAAAATTTGTGTACCATAAAAAGTTGTACATGGTGGGCAAGTAACACTGGAAGTTGAGGACTTCTTGCACCAACCATTCCATTGCTACCACTTCACATCTGCTATATGCATTGCTTCCTACATAGAATGTCCTTTGACGAACACTGAAAATTAACAATAAAATTTATAGTTGAATTTCCACTCAAGAAGAAACCATCTGTAACTTTAGATTTCAACCTTATTAAATACATATTGTCATGTACTTCATTCTATGTTCATTCATAATCTTTGACACCTTATTAGAGCCAAAAGTAGATCTACGACATTGACCTTTGCTTATGCAGTTATGCAAATAATTCTTTTTAAGATCACGGAACTGTGCTTTTTCTTCCAGGCAACATATAATCAAGCACAATCCAATTTACAAGTCAGAATGTGTATGTATATTGTACCTGTTCAAGGGCTGATTTTCTTCAATTCTGGTTGCAAGAGTGAGACATGCAATTGCAGCAATTTGAAGATTCCTCTTGTTTTTGAAGTGTCCTTTACTCAGAAATCTATCAAAAAGGTTAACACCTAGGAACGTTGTTTCCCTCTGGAACTCCTTGTTAGAAGATTGCTGCTTGATTTAGAGTACAATGGACAAGTCAATCAGTAAATAGGGACAAAAATAACATTATCAGAATTAGTAAGTACTAATAAGCGAATACGAACATTATATGAGCTGTTTTGATTAATGAATATAGTAAAATAATGAATTCCTTACAATTGCCACTGTCAAAGAATTGTGATAATCAATTCAATTATCTCATTTAATAATTAATATATACATGCATAAAATGTTACGGTTTAATTTTACCAGGGTAAGGAATGAGGGGTGCATGTGATCTGTGACTTGTCCAACAAATCTATTTGGTTAATGAAATACAGGACTCATCACAAGGAAATAGTAATGTTAACTGCCCAAAATTTTACTGCTGGATTCCCAGAAAGGCATAAAGTACAATGTTGTGATGCATTTTCCGGATGTAAAATTTCCAGCTGCAATAGATTTTTCCGAAGGAAAAGCATGTTACATGTATCAATCCTGCACGATTTCTTCAGTGAATCTATCATTTCACTCGTCCAAACCATTGAAAATGACAAAGACACCTAAATCTCTAATTAACATCTACCACGCTCCATTACGAGACTTCACGTGATAGTAATTTTTGGCTGGTTGGAACTCATCAGAATTTAAAGGAGTAATGGAACCAATGGAAATTAATGTAACTAAAAAAGTACAGCAATAGAAAATGACTGACACCAAATGAGAGTGACAAAACTCAAGACTACTACTGTCTACGAGGAAATTACATACACTATTGATAACAGAACAAGTTCCAACCAATGTAGATGACGTGGCATAAAATAATTGGACAAATCAAAAATGTGGAGAACATAGCCGTATGTGATTTAGACTCTTCTAACTGAAAATATATTTTTATTAATTACTACTACTTTAATAAATCGCCACAACTGCTTTTTTGATGAAACGAGTAGATTGCAATACGGGGAGTAAAGAAGTGACCTCAATTATCCAGTGTACCATCTGAAGCCGTTGCTGAATGACAAGTTCGCCATATTCCGTCATGGAGCAGTACTCCTCAGCGTAGTCGTGGAGATACAGTTGTTTCCTCTCTCTGTTTCTGATCATCTGGTAGCTTTCTTCGTGTTCCTCGTCTTCGAATCTGAACAGCTTCACTCCAAGCCAAAAAAAATTAATTAATCACCATTCAAAGACATTGAATTACAGTTATATATAGTTATAGATTTTTATGAACAATTAAGGAAATTTCTATTAAACCAATACATTTCAAACACATGCATACACTTGGAATTAATTATATGCTAAAATGGATTAATATAACAAAAAAAACTTGTGAAAGCTTACTATGACTTCATCAGGTGAACTGACTTTTGAACGTAAAGCAGAGGATGTTGATCTGCAGAACTGTTGTCTGAATTGAAGTAACAATTGGTATGTAGCCGATGGACTGGTACCATTAACTGACCTCTCCGAAAATTGACTTCCAGATTCACACCACTGAGATGAATTATAGTCGGAGAAATCCAAGTGTGAACTAAAATCTTCGAACACATCCGATTGCAGATCAGAGAATGCTGCCGAGGAGTACTCATTATCACAATCTTCTTCGCAAGAGAGACGCTCTGAGCAAGCTAGATCAAATTCCGCTCCAATTAGCTTCCGTATTCGTTCCGTGTTAGATTCGGAATTCGAAATTGTATCATAATTTCGCAAAACTTCAGAAAAATCATCTCTGTTTTGGCCGATATTGATTATATTGCCGGATAATTTGCCAAATTTTGCTTCAGAAAGCGAGTCTAAGCCAGAAGTAACTGAAACGACTTCTGTTTGATTGTTGTCCAATGAATTTTCAGCTCCTTTCTCATTTTCTCGTTCAGACTTCAAAATTTTCCCTGAAAATTGTTGAACACGAGAAAAACCTTCGGATTGATTAATTTCCTTAAAATTTTCAGCTACTTTATCAGTTTTGCTCTTCAATCTCGAAATTCTCTCCCCTGTGTTAGCTCCAGAACACGACTCAACGCACGAAGACTCCGACACTTCCAGTACTTTCTCATTCTCTCTCTTCCTGTAATACGATCTCGTGATCCTACGAAAGTCTTCGCCACCTACTTTCTCTCTCCCTGCAACAGCACTGACAGTATCCGCATAGCCTCTCTTCTTCAGTGAAACTGCTTGTGGTCTATTGGCAGAAACTCTGCTTGAATTACACGAAACTTCTTCTCGAGTTAAGTGAGAAGAGGCAATAGAACGAGAAATGTTAGAACAGAGAATTGGAGAGATCTGAGTCCGTTTCCGGCGAAGAATCTTCGATCGGAGTTTCATTTTGTGCTTTGAGATTTTCAGGAACTGATTTGTTGTTGAAGAAACAGTGAATTTTTTGAGAAGTGTGGTTTTGAATTGAAGCTAGTGTGTGTGTTGTGCGTGCGGGGACTCGACTGAAGCGGTTAAAAACGTTGAGGAGAGAGAGGGGTCGTCATGTTGATACGTGGAGTAATAGGCATTTTTGTTTTTTGGTCATTTAAGTTATTATTTGCTTAACGGCCGTTAATAGACTTATACTTCTCCTTCTCCTTCTCCTTCTCTTCAATGTGAGGATTATTTTTATTTTATTTTTAACATGAACAATCTATACTATCCTTTTTTTTTGCGAAACAAAACACCACATTAGATTATACTCCCTCCGTCCCAAATTAACTATTCAGTTTTGACTTTTTAAAATTAAATTGACCATTTTTAAAATTAATATTTTTACTATTTTTACTAAAATATAGGTGAAGTGATTATAACCAAAAGAAAGTATATATAATTTATTACTAATCTCAATTTTTATAATTTTAGAAATATATTTATATATGCTTAATTATTAATTCTAAAAATAGTCGATTTGACTTAAAAAAATCAAAACTGAGCAATTAATTTGGGACGGAGGGAGTATTAAAAAAAGTTTTAAGTTATACTTGCAGCATATCGTGGGTAACTCTTTCTGTGACGCCCCCAAGATTAGGTATACGTCACCCATCTTGGGTCGCCACTTACATGGTTCAAAATTCAAATACAACTTACTAATACAACTGTCGTGTATAATACGACAAAACATAAACTGTGAGTTTGAATACAAATATTATCTTCTAGAGAGTATTCATACTCAAAAGGAGTCCTCATTATATTTATTAACACACTATTACATAGAATAGTGAAGACTACTAACTAATACTATCATTCGAACCATCACTCCGTTTCCTGACTTGCCCCAGCTACGTTCTCATTTTCTGAAGAGAACAGTGAAAGAAAGGGTGAGCTCAACTAGCCCAGTAAGAAATATTATGACTAAGATAATGCAGAATAAATTATCATTAGCCTTCAACAATGTTAAACTGATAAAATATAATAGACATCAAGTTTAACTGCAGCGGAACAAGCAATCCATTAAAAGAGTCAAGTAGAAAATAAATTCTACTATCTTTTATGATTTAAAAGATTTTCCAACACTGTGATCGCTGAGACTCAGCTTAATAAAATAATCCACATCATCGAATCACCCCTGCACTACGGCCAAGGATATTCGTATATTCATTAATGGTCATGATCATGCCAACAACTGTCCATCAATGCACTACGGGCCAATGAGGACTTTTATCACATCATTTGTAACATTACGGTCATGATTATACCGAATAATCCTTGGTCATAATCATACCAAATCCATCTATGCACTACAGGCCACAGATGACTTTCAACAGAATATAAACATGAGGATGATGACAATGATATAAGAATTCA
Organism: Panax notoginseng; assembly: GCA_016801055.1. Lineage (NCBI taxonomy): Eukaryota > Viridiplantae > Streptophyta > Magnoliopsida > Apiales > Araliaceae > Panax > Panax notoginseng. Next base: position 14,637,214 of record CM029022.1, on the reverse strand, counting down.
ATAAAACAAGTTCAAGAATTAATTTATCCAAGAATTAACAACGTCCAAATTGTCAACATGATACTGCATTGTGGAGTAAAATTCAAGAATGATCAGGAGAATATTTTCATGAAAAGATACTGGATGAAACGCAATTATCAAGGATATTCCACAAATTTCATGGAGTATAGAAGTCAAAATTTTAACCAACTGAGAATAATAAGAAATGGAATAACAACAGAAATCACCATGCATGCGGTACTTCGCATTGGCAGGTTATTCTAACAGAATAATAATAATGGAACCAGGTCAGGTGAAAATCACACCGATAGGATGTTCCAACAGAATAATAAAGACGGAACCAGGTCCGGTGTAAAACACACAGACAGGATATTCCAACAGAATAATAAAGACGGAATAATAAAGACGGAACCAGGTCCGGTGTAAAATACACAGACAGGATGTTCCAACAGAATAATAATAAAGACGGAACCAGGTCCGGTGTAAAACACACAGACAGGATGTTCCAACAGAATAATAATAAAAACGGAACCAGGTCCGGTGTAAAACACACAGACAAGATGTTCCAACAGAATAATAGGAGAATGTCACCAAGTATAGGGTAGACCGCGTATACAGGTTATTCCAACAGAATAATAAGAAATGGAATAACAACAGTTCTCTTCATGAATAAGAAAGAATAACACCCCTTACCGTTTTAAAGAAAAGCTGAAATAAGGAAGTAGTTAAGTAGCAGAATACTCTTCTTCTCTCTCTCTATAGTTTCTCTCTATAGTTTATCTCTCTAGAGTTCAGTGAATTCGTAAGAAATAATGAAGGAATGAGCTGCTATTTATAGAAAAATAGAATGCATAGTAACTAATCCATGAACGGTCCAGATTGATTACTTTAATCTGACGGTCCATATTTAAAGAAAAATCTTTTAAATAAAATATAATATATTCTATTTATAGAATAACTTTAATAAAGTATTCTGTTTTATATAAAAAGATGTTTCTGTTTTATTACGTTAATAATACGAATAAAACAAAACGTCATTATCGCTAAATAATTCATATTATTAACTGACAATAATTGAATCAAACTGAGTGACTTCTCACATAAGCATTAATAATCAATACCGTGTGCTACTATGCAACCACGCGTATTGCTGTACTTTTACTACCGAGTAGTTCAACAGTATCAACGGTAAAACTTCCGCCGTTATTTTCATAAAGTATTTTTGTCGTTTTCTCAATCCGACAATAATTTCGTTGTGGGGTCCACCAATAATTGTACCGTCGTACGGATATTCCCCGATAAAAAGAATATTCTCCGACCAATCGAATATAATATGACAACTTGTATACTTTGCAAAATTTATAAATACTACCCATAACTATTATATCAAATCCATACCATAATATAAAAAAAAATTATTTCGAGAAAAATTAAATATTTATTCATAAAATCTGGGGTCTCACAGAAATGATTATAAAATATTAAATATACTATCAATTATCTATATTGTCCTTGTATTGGAGAAAGAGAATATTATTTATTGGACAAAAAATAATGAAATAATTAAAGTTATATTTATTATTTAGGATAATATTAAAAATTAAGTAGTTAATGCTTATTTGAAATTTTTAAATGATTTATATTTAAAAATAAAAATATTTATTTAAAATAATTTATATTATATTAAAGAACGGAGGGCGAGTATTAATTACCAGAGTATATTGACACTTGACAGTGTTTTTGACGCTTTCTGCTATCATTTAAAAGTCGTTGAAAAGCGGAAAGCCTCGCAATCAGCAATTTATGGACAACCAAAAAGAAAAACTGAAAATAAGCTGAGTCAATTTGTTGGCTCCCGTTTTCGCCTGCCGGAGCTCCACTGACCATATTTCCCTCTTTATTCTAGTTTCTAGGCTAGACTTCTGGTCAGATCTTCTCCTATATCGGTAACACTCTCCTTAAGCGCTCCTTGCAATCTGTCTCTTCAATTTACACATGTATTTTGGATTATCTGCTTTCAATAAAATTCAACAATTTTATGCCCTAATTCGCGTTTCCTTTACATGTACTTGCACTTAAAATGAACACTATATTCACATTCAAATACACAATTTGAACTATTTAGTTATTAACTGATTTGATTATTATGATTTTGTGAAAACATCTCATTAAGCTCCATGTTACTGTTAAAAGGTCCAAACGGGCACATTTCTATATTACTATAGTTTGATACCATCTTTTCGAAAAGGGTTACAATCTTGTTAAATCTATTCACTTGTGCATTGGTAATTTTTTGTTTTGCAAAGGTAAACTGGGGGCAATCGTTTTCGCTCTCCAGTAGGTAATAAAATTTTTATCCTTTTTTTGGTTCAAGGATACATTGACCATAGTGAGACATCTATCAAAGTGTAAAATAAACCAAATTTTATCAATGAATATTCAGTTAGTAATTAACCAAGCACTAGTGAAAGTTGTTAAGGCTAAATACCTAATGATTATACCACAAAAAAATCATGGTTGCATTCCCAATCTTTTCATCTTGATAATGTTTTTTCAACTCACTTTATAGATTGTAATAGTTTTGTTAAAATAGTACTCTTCCATTGATTTTGTATGTGGTATCCCACCATTTTTCTTTTAAGCCATGATGTTGTTTATTTGATGTGAAACTATGAAATATTTGTTTAGTGTTATGCACATTTTTTTGCTTCTGAATCTGATGTTATTTTCTTATGCAGTGGTTTTGTATATGTATGATTTATTGTTAATTGTTCCATTTTTCTTGTGAAGGTGTATGAATTGGAAACTATAATGGGTTTGTCATCAGCCACCTCTAGTAGTGAAGCGTTGAAATTGTGCATATTTGACTTGAGACGTGGACAGCATGAAGGACAGGAGCTGGACAAGATTTTATTTTTCTTTCCTGTTGATATGCCATTTTCGACACAACTTTCTGTGATAGGGCTCAGTGAGGGACTTATCACATTTACAAGGTCAGTAGCCACTCTGATGTATAATGATAGCTTTGGAAATTTTCTCTTTCTTTCTAAATGGCAACTCCCTTTAGGCATTAACATAGAAAGTGACAAGTTATTTTTAGGACAATTCCCAGATGATTTTTGCTGCAGTAATATGGGCAAGTTCCTTTCCATCTTTTTCTATATTGGCATTTTGAGACCTATTATTTTTGACAGATTTCGATGTCTCGATCATACTCACTTTCCATTATTCTATCTTCTTCTTTTCTAAACCCAACTGTGCCCTGTCCCTTCTTCTTCCTTTTTTATTTTATTTTTTTTAAATAACAGTAATGTCTTGTTACAGATTAATCCTAAAAAGGGAAGTGATTTGTTCAGATTATGTTTGGTGTTTAAGTTCCTTTTCCCTGTGTTCATATGCTTTCTGGTTTGTAAGCCTGAATTAGTGATTTGCAGAATTTTCTCTCCAGAAGCAGCTTGTGAGGTCATAGAAGCAGAGATGCACTCTCATATTTTTTACGAGGCAGAGACAGATATCTGGATGGTATTGGTATGATTGCTACCCCTTAAGTCATATGATTGTCAGTACATTTACTAATTAGTGTGATGAACTGCTTATGTTGTAAATTGTCTTTGGGTATATATTTTTTTTTAACTGTATGCTCTATAAGGGTTACCGGACGTTGATTCATATAACTGGTATCATCTACAGATGCTGACCTTTCTTGAACTGTAGAGTTTAGATACCTCATACTTCTTTGTTTTAGGCCTGACCTTTGTACTGGCATAATGCCTTTCTCACAAAATTATGTATAAGTTTGCATAAACAGTACGATTTCAAAAATCATCCATACATATAATATTCACTATGTCTTCTAATTACAAATTTAGAAATTGAATGTTAATTTGAAGTTGAAAGATTAAATTGAAAAAATTGATTTACATTCTATAAAATGACTAAAGAACATAGAATTTGAGTACTTTTTTTACCATCAAATGCTTTAAATCATGATTGTGTATATATCTAGAGTTCACTTTGTTCGTACTTAGTGTTCCAAACCCTTTTTTGGCTTAAGGGCTGCTCACCCTACCGAAGTACCGAGGATGCATCAATAAAATTCCATGTATAGTGTATACCTAGTCTATGACTTTTTTAATGGCAATCAATCATTACCTTTCATTATTTAGTAAATTATAACATATTAATGAAAGTTACGGCATTTATGTTTTCCATGCTTTGATGATCATTATAGGTAATTGAGAAAAGTAAGGAGACAGAAGCCATATGGCGCAGTGATGCATTGCGTAAAGTTCTTAGGGAAATACACTCTCTTTTTGTGATGTTTCATGGATCTATAAGAACATTGCTTGATAGAGAACCTGGTGGAGGACTTATTCGAGCACATTTGTATTCTTTCATCATGGATTATTTACACGGTAAGACGTTACTGAATAATATGCTGCCTATATTACCAAAATCCATCTTCTTATAATCATGTAGTTAAAAATATTTCATTGGAAGTCCCTAATTGTCAGCATGTCAAAAGCGGTCACCAATGGATTTGTGCTGCTGGGGTAATGCTGCAGTTGCTGTATCAAATGATTTTCATTGGATTTCTGCTACTGGAGCAATGTAAAGTTGCTCTATCTCACACCTTATGTATGAATTTTGTATTTGAGGCAGATTTTCTTATTGGGAAGAAAATCCAGTTACCCAACTTTCGTGACTCATTAAAGGAGCGTCGAACTGTACAGATGTTGACTGTAAGCCGAGAGGCTGCAATTGAAGTTCAGGTATTTCTTCTGTAAGTTCCTTTCTGTTCTTTAGTGTGTTCTTTCCCATCTACATTCCCTACATTACACATGGCATTTTGACTTTAGAAAGAGCAGTCTGTCAAACTTTTCTTTCTAAATTTAGGTAAGTTTCATGTTTTGGCATGCTGCAGCAGCTAACTAATGTTGGTTAGGACGTTAGATTCACTAGTCACACGATTTGCACTCTCTCGCTGAAAAGTTCCCTTTTGTAGTTATATGTACTGAGAATCAAATATTTTATTGAACCTGATTTGGTTGCATCTTTAAGTTTTTCCTATGAGTAGTTGACCTTCAGTGATTATAATATTTGGACCAGTATTGTTGCTTTCACCACCAGATCCATCACCATCAACTTATCTTTCAAATACTTTATACTAGTTTGGACTGCTTCAACAAAACCTTTACTGGATACAAAAGGATTTCCTTATGCCCCTCCCTCTCCCACCCCCACTCTCCTCAAGGTATTTGCTTCCGTCACTAAAAAGTAAGGAAAGTAAAGTAGAAGTGTAAAACACTTCAAAGGAAAAGGAACCTTTAGGATAATCATCAGTTATTTTCATTAAACCATGTTGACCAGTAAATGTTGTAATTTAGTTCCCCGGACAAAAAACCATTCCTCTCGGAAATGTATAGAAGCAACTTTCTGTTGACATTGCCAAAAGCCTTTTTACTATCTTGCTTTTGCAAACAAAGGCACACGGCTAACGATAGCTTTTATATTTTACTTATTTAATATTTGATTTCTTAGTTGAGTAAACTCCTAGATATCTGCTAGGAATAATGAAAAAAAGATAGCTTGTTTGCCCACTCAATAATTACTTTAATTTTATTTTTGTGCATGTTTTAACTGATTACAACTGGTGTTGGCAGTCACTTGTCAGAGCCTTAGAGTCATGTACGGGAAGCACATCATGCTACTCCCTAATCTTGTTCCAGGAACTGCTGGTGTCAACCACACTTTCTCCTGTATGGTTTGATCTCTAATCCGTATTTCTCTTCTCTGTCTCTCTCTCTATCTCTATTCGTGTTTGTGTGTGTGTGAATCTCTGTATTACGTATGTACTGTCCATTTCTCTCTCACCGTTATTTTTAGTGAATTCTTCTTTAGGCTATTTTACTTTTATTTTTTATATTAATCTATTTAGACTTTCCACAATGTGGAGATGTCTGGGAACCAAATAAAAGCTTTTATTGATAGTTGGTCTGATTGAATTTGCAGGGAACATTCGTCTCTAGGCCGCTCTACTAATCATTATCATATTTTTTGTCAGGATGACACAATAAACCTATTTTCTTACGCGATCCTACGATTGTCTCCACGTGCCCTTTCTTCTGGAGCAAGTTCCTGGTCCTATTTACGTAAAGGACATACTGCTTCTCACACTGCTGGTCCGACATCTATGCTGGCAAACACTGGTTCAGGTTTGGATCAATTTTATGGTTCTCGTGATTCTCTTCCTATTGGAGATAACAATTATGATATTGTGAGACCCCTACGGCGTGACAAGTGGTTGAGACGGAAGGATGGTTTTCTTTTAACTGATATTTGGGGTGCTGAGGTTGGTAGCTTGGTTCATACTATCCCAGCAATTTGGATTCAGCAAACAGGGGAAAAGATGTATCTATGTGTTTACCAGCATAAAAGCCTTACCATAATCCTACTTATTCCTGTGACGTCCATTCTCAATGGGGAGCAAGGGGTCTCCATGGTGAAGCAGCAAGTTCTTGAAAATGTCAGTTTCTTATCTTAACTAATGATTTGATGTCTGGGTTTGAACTTATCTTAGATACTTATCCTCACGTATGATAACTCTCTTTAAGCATTGCTTGCTGTAAATTTGGCCAATTTGTTGTTATGGAGTCCAACTTTCAATAACTTATATTTTAACTTACTGAAATGTTCTCTGAGAACTCATCTTTGATTTTGTATAGCAGACACTGGTTGAAATTTTATATGTATGCTTATTATCATCCATTAAAATATCTCAGGCTTCAGCGAAGATATTCAGAGTTGAGGAGAAATTATCAAAAGGATGGGCAGGTGAGAACGCATATCATGTTAGTGGTTATCGTTACTTACTAGTGGATGATGATAGCAGTATATCTAGGGCTTCTCCACCTGGAAAAGTAACTACTCTAACTAAGGTCAGCAATTCTCCTTCAATTAGTACAGTAACAATATTTTTGTGTAATATAACATGCGTGTACACTGTACACATGCTGTCTATGCTTCAATTTAAAACTGGAAGTTCTCACCAGTTATTCTAATCTTAATTGTTCCTTCTGCATCCATTTCTATGCTCAATGAGCTTTATAGCCTATACCTATTGGCAATAGTGAGTCTCAGATTGTCTTTGCTTCTCTATGCATTTCCTTTTTTGCTCACTTTTATATTGGTTGGAAAAAATAAAGCTTCTAAAGCTTAATGCCTACATTTTAGACCTTACATGTATCCTAAAGTTTTATATCATTTGATTTTCATGTTGTTCATTGTGTGCACATTTGATAAAAAGCCTATTGGGTAACCCCTCAATTGACTAATTGTTGGCCTCTCTAAAGTGTACTATAAAATTTATTATAAGAAAAAGAACATGTATAAATAAGTCAAAATTGTAATATGCTTCCCATAATTAGGTTTTAAATGGAGAAGGTAATGGAGAGCTTTTAGGTTTAGAACTCAAAAGGTAGGACAAAAGTTTGGCTCTGTGGATCTGGAACATAACCTCAATATCTCAGGTTCAATGGTGACATTTAATGGGGGGGGGGGGGTTTAACGTGATGGTATGAGATTGGCTGGTCATTGAAATTTTTGGATATAAGCAATGGACACATGATCAAACTACTGCATGAAGTTGACAGAATAAAATATTTTCCTGGGCAAAGTATATGAAAAACATTGTCATTATAGGACATAAAAAATATAGTTTTTTCCTTTATACAAATTTGATATGACATAGGAGCAAGCGATAGGTGGTCTGACCCTTGAGGTAGTTTGGGTTGGCCTAGGCTAAAACCTTATTAGCTAAATACTTTTCTCCTTATTCTTACATTTTTAGACCAGTTTTAAACCTAAAACTGATGACCGTAAAAAAGAGGTCACGCTGCTGGACCACCTAGATAGAAGTCCGAAGTCTATCATATTATTTTGTAAGAAATGTTTGATTCATGGTTCTTGGTCAAGATTTTACAGTTGCACCTAATAACGTTTGGTTAGTAATACTAAACTGAAAATCTATGGAGGCCATTATACCTATTCATGAAAGAGAAGAAGGGGAGGCGGGGGGCAAAAAATGAATTTTTAAAGCTTGTTGAAGGACAAAAATGCATATTTGTTATATCACTAACTCAAGGAAAAAGGGGGGGGGGGGAGCATTGAGTTCTTGTTCTTCATAGAATCATAGGATTTGATGTGTTAAGAAAAATATAGTTGTTTGTTGTGTGAAGAGGTGCAATTATTGTTATGGGCTTTAATCAGCCAATTATCCTGTGTGACACAGGAATCTTTAGTTGCTGCAAGTAAACTTCGAGACGAGGTTGATTTGGAGAAGGGAAGAGCCAAATGGGACGACCCAGAACATGAGAAAGAATTAGAAATATGCATTAGAGCAAAGAATAATGCATGGGTGATTGCACGGGTTTCAAGAGGAAAGGAGCTTTATATGGTTCTTGAAAAAGCCAATGAAACACTTCTTTATGCATCTGATGCTGTTGAAAAGTTTAGCAACAAGTAAGACTGTCTTCTCTATTATGTTGTTTGCACTCGAGTAAGCTAATTACAATGAAATACTGTACGTTTACATGACTCGAAATGGAATTAAGGAAGCACCTTTTAATTTAGAACTGACAAAAAAAGAAAAGAAAATAATATCTGTTTTTCACATATTAAATGATTAATATATATTAACTGGAATTTATTTGAGGATTCTAACCCCCCACTTTCTTTCGGCTTACCTAACTTGGAACTATCTAGTTGAGTTTGCTGCATCTAAAACTATAACTTCTTGTGTTATTATTCGAAGATGCATTTGCTTTAACCAACATGCATGTACTAGAAATAGCTATGATTATTTGCAACTTACCCATTTCTAACCTCATTTGTAGTTTTTGTAAACAACTTTATATTTATTTAGCGACCAACTTACCCTATACAGGTATAGAGGCAGCAATTGTATATTGTTTACTACAAAACCCTAAGCACAGGGAACTTTTGGCGCCATTTCTTTTATCTCGTCTCCCATCTATTATATATTGCTTGCTACAAACTTAATTGAAATGCTTTTGACACCTATCGTCATGAGTTCTCCACTGATTTGAAATCATTTATCTTTTGATCATACATAGTGTTCTTAATTATGCAGGTATTGCAATGGAGCTTTTTCTTTGGATTAGGGGAGGTCACATATATAGCTTGTGGTACCTTCATCATATATTCCTTCCATTTCCAGGCTATTTGTCATTTGAAGATGTAGCATGTTGAAACCCTTCCGCTCGATATCTTTGTAATACAGATGAGAAGTTTTAACAGTGCTGTATGTTATGTATACATTTCTTTTTTAGTTCGTTTCAAAATTAGAGATGCATTTTTATTTTAGAATTATAAATTGGCATGATATTCTTAATTTGTCATTACTTTTTTACTATCATTCTCAAACTAATACGAATGCGCTTTGAGAATATAAAGTTACTCTTAAAAATCGTCTTTTCATGAATGTATAACGGAGGGAGTATTACTTTTGTTTGCCTGGCCCCAACAACAGCTACTGCTCGAATTTCGTGTCGACTTTGAAACCTTGGCGCTAAAGGCGTCCCACCAAAAATAGGATAATAATGTGAACAACGGGCATGAACATGAACCTTTCACAATCCAAAATCGTATTTCTCCCATGGCTACAATTTTTTAATTTTAAAAAAATAAAAACAACTTTAATAAATGTAAATAAAAATAACTTTAATATCAAGAACAATACTTAGAAACGTATTGGATGATTAAGAAAATTGTATTGAAATAATTTTTAATTGTAATAATCTTTCAAGTTTCGGACACAGAGATATACTAATGTCAAAACCTTACCCAAGGACTTAACAAGACGAACAAAGGGAAGAATTTCCATGAAGACTTAATCTGCAATATATCTGATAATTAATTGTTGAGAAAAGGGTGAGAAAGCAACTGGGGCGCTGTCCATCTTTTAGTGGTCTCCTTGTGCAAGAAACACCGAATAAAGTCTTGAAATTCCTCAGATGCATCTTGAGGCAATCTGGGTGGGTCTTCGAAACATATTTCGGCGATGAGATCAAACTCAGTGGTAAATTGTCGGCCGGGTGGGCAATAAGGCTGGTAGCCAATATACATCTCCATAAGCGTTAATCCCAAGCCCCAAACATCTCCAGCAAAAACATCATCACCCGCACCGAAACTACTACGGTAACCAGACGAATCAAATCGTTCAGGACTCATATACGCAATAGTTCCTACCAAGTGTGGAGGATCATTATTACTACTACTACTCATGATCACCTTGCTAACCCCAAAATCGGCAATCTTGACTTGCATGCTCTGATTTACAAGCAAATTGGATGGCTTGATATCGCAGTGAACAATCCTCTTTGTGTTATGAAGATAGTCGAGCCCCATAAGCGTCTGTCGGGCTACGTGAGCGATCATACTTTCGGAGAAAGTAGCGTTAGTCTTGACCAGACTGTGGAGTGTCCCGGAATCCATCAAGTCCATTAGAATAGCAACATCACCCGAGGGCTCCTCAAATGCACCATGGAATCCGACAACAAATGCTGAATCCAGGGATCTAAGTATTTCAATCTCTTGAAGGACATCTTGAATATTATTCGAAGCGTAAACCACCTTTAATGCGTAGAGGACCCCAGTATTCTTGTGACGTACTTTGTAGACGGTGCCTTCCCTTCCTTTGCCAAAGACTTGGACTTTCTCTAGTTCAGATACGCTGCTAACTTCTTGACAAGTATGGGTGGTAGTGATGAGATGATCATTTTTAACATTAGGAAGGCGAGGTTGGGGGACTTGAATATTAAGTTTTAATGATGGCATTGGCATTAATGCCATGGAATGGGAGAGTTTAGGTTTAGTTATGGGGCAGTAAGTAAAACATAAAAAGGTTTTAGACATATGTGTTTATATACTTCACCCTTATATATATGGTAAACCTCTTACTTTGGACCTAAGTACAAATTAAAAATTCTAGTTTATCTAGGATTAACGAATCTAGCAGATCTGGTTTATCTAAGATTATACATTTATACAATAATATATATATATATATATATATATATATATATATATATATATATATATATATATATATATATATATATATATATGTTTGTGGTCACATTTTAAATTAATTTAATACTTTTTAGTTTTAGCTAGTTTCTAAGTATATATTTATACAATATAACAATTAAAAAATACAGTCAATTTTTATTTAAATCACGTGCTAGGAGTATATGTGATAACTTTTTTCACCAAATTTTAGCACAATTAGTTACTTGTAAATTCATATTTTCAAAAGTTATTTTGATCATTGTATTTTGGAACAATTAATACTAAAAATTAATTCATTTTTTGTTATTATATTTTGGGTCCAAGGGTACTTTAATTAACAAATACAATATATTTTAAACATTTTTCAGAAATTTCAGTTAACAATTTCGAAATCATTGTCCTTGTTGTCCAAGTAAATCCCGCCCACAACCCTCCTTCCCAAGTACAGATAGATTTTCTGGCTTTACTTCAAATGCCAGTTTAATATATCTACTTAATTCAAGATTTATTCCAAAAATTAATAATTAAAACAAGATTTGGTCATTACCTATTCTTAACTAATATTATTGATCATAAAAATAAGCTATGTATTCCAGTTAGTTTGCAAATCTATCCTTCCTTATATTATTTGGAATACCTGAATATATAATTCCTGATAGGAAAAGGAATATCACCATTTGGGCTGACCCAATACATAAGGCCCATATTTCTTATATGTTCATAAAGACCAAGTGGCCCACATAGTTACCAAGCCGAAGTGCCTCCCTCTCTCTCTCTCTCTCCCTCTATAAATATGGAACAAAGGTAAGGATAAAGGTAAGGCTCTCGTCAGCTCACACACTCTAGAATATAACGTACCTCGCATACTGTTAATGTCTCTAAATACCTGTATGACCTCCAAATAAGAAAACATGATATTGTTGAACGAAAATACGTACAATCTCATTGGGCAAATTTCTAGTGTCTTTCATCCGGCCTCTCTGATAAGTCTACAAATGAACCGAACCGTTCACGAACATGTTCGGTTCGAGATGATTAAAATGTCTAGTGAAGTTCACACATGATATCACGTTCAATTATTTGATCGAACATGTTCGCAAACCATGTGATTTGGTTCGACTTTGTTCGAATTCAGTTCAGTTCGATTTCGATTGATTCACGAGTAGCTCATGAGATGCTCGAGATCGAATTGTATTTCTTACATGTTTAATATTTTTAAATTCTAAATACAAATAGTTGATTATTTCATATTAAATTCTAAAAAGTTTGTCTTATCAATAATTGTTAAATTTGTATAGTAATTTTTTTTACTATTACTTAAATATCTTTTTGTTTTTTTAATAATTGATTATAAGTAAATATTTTTATTAAATAATTAATAAATAATAATGTGTACTTCTTCACCTCTAATTTAATTAAAATAATTTTATTTTTTTTATACAATTTTTAACAATGATTGTCGGATTATTACAATTTACATCACTAATAGTTTAATAAATTATAACCCATGTCATAAATCACATAAATAAAGTCATTAATCATCATGCAATGACAATTTGACATTAATTAAATAATAATACAATACAATTGCTTACATTTATATTAGTTATTGAAATTGTCAAATCGAAATAGAGAATAGAGAAATCAAGTCATCAGTGTATCGAGACTTTACTAATAGCCATTGTACAATTAATTACTATTGTATATTACATCAATTATCAACTATATAATTAAAGTGCAAACCTCTTAACTTTTAACTTGTTTTAAGTAATAATTTTTTGTTTTGGATAAATAATAATTACAATATTTGGCCTAATTTTTGCTTCAGTGCATGTAATGAGTTGATTCAAATATTTGTGAACTTGATCAAGTTCAAATATGTTCATGAGTTGTTCGCGAATACGTTTGTGTTCGTGAACGTTTACATAATAATATTTGCAAACATGATGATGTTCGACTATGTTCACGAAATATTCGCTAACTCGAGTATGTTCACGAAGTATTCGCGAACATCTAACGATCTGAACTCGTGTATGTGTATTGGTTCAATCATGTTATACAAACATGTTCGAGTTTGACAAATAATGTTCAAATTCGTCAAAATTCAAATTAAATCTGATCGTGTCTGTAATCAGTAAAATATATACAGAATATGATTTAGAGGAAACAATCATATTATTACATTTGAAAGAAACAGAAGAAATTATGGTGGTAATAATTAATACTATTGGATGTAATTTTCATTTCTTATATTTCATTTTGTTGCACTTGGATCATTTCAAGGGATTTATGTTTAAATTTGCACAAGTTTCCTATTATATCACAGCTGATAAAGCTTAAAGATAGATGAAAGTTAGATCCTTGGTTGGAAGTATTTCTTGTAACATAAAGAGACATTTTTGAATGTTGACCCCCTTATATAAGTCCTCAAATTGGTTTTTATGTCTGAATAAAAATAATAATAGCAGGAAGAAACACGATACATGTGGTCAGCTCATACGCTGCCACCAGAGTCATGAATCATATGCTGCCACTGGGATCAGTTTTATGCTAGGAGAATGAAAAAAATAAATTTAATTAATATATTTCATGTAGATATATGTATGGTATATTATATTAGTATCAAACATTTGTTTATAAATAAATTAACACTAGAAGATGGAAAATTACTGATGTGTTAAAATTATGTAATACAAGTACACAATATTTAATTGAAACACTGACAAGTATAAGTCGAATCCATAGAGACTAGATTAATTTTAATGTTGTGGGCCCATGTGCAAAATTAGGGTTCACATGACCTAATTAAATGTGCAAGTTAGGGTTCGCATAACCTAATGGAATGAAGATGGAAAAGTCAGAAATAAATGTGCTAGACCGGGAGAAGCCTCCACGTGTCCCGAGGCGGAAGACTCGTGGAGGCGGCTCATTTTGGGAATTGATTGAGGGATTAGATTGGTGGCTAGAAGGACAGGGCAATATGGGCATTACTCTAAGGACTAAAAGGTATTTCTGAAATTTTCCTGAAGGCATGTGCCTTGCACATGACTACTTTCCAGAATACCCTATAAATACCCCTTCCATTCCATTTGGAAAGGGACTTCTCTTCGGACTCAAGACTTGGATTCTTGGAAGATCAAAGGGACCCTTTTGGTGACTTAAAGGCTTGGAGATTCCACCTAAAAGCACTAAAGGGGTTTGGACACTCTCTCAACACTCAGGAAGACTCTTGGAATCCCAATAACCCTAATAAGGTTTCCGGATTCTAGGAGTAGAAGGACTCAAGAAGAAGGCTCTTGGAATCCCAATAACCCTAATAAGGTTTCCGGATTCTAGGGGTTCTGCCACGCGTCATTGGAGTAATCGCCCACCTGTCGTTCTCCCCTCTTCAATCAATCAATCAATTCCGTGCTCTTCGTGGATTTCTCTTCTCCTCAGCCAACACGAAACCCTAGACAAGCAAGGCGCGATTTCCTTGCCCACATTCTTTTGGCGACTCTGCTGGGGAGGTGTAGAATTCGTGAAGGGTATGCCCACAACTCGAAGTGGGAGAACAACAGGAAGAGCTTCACCAACAAACAACATTGCCTCACCGGGTCCAGTTCTAAGGCAAGCAAGTCAAGCTTTCCAAGGCGTGAATCTAAATCTCAATCAACCCATCCTTGAAGACGCATCAGAAGGGAGTTCAACATCACCACACATGGCTAATCAACAACAAACTAACGCAGGAAGGCAAGGCGAGGATGCAGGTGGAGACCAGACGAATGTTGTGCAACTGGAGATGCTCAAGGCGTTGAAGGAAGCACGAGAAGAACAAGGGATGATGATGGCTATGATGCTGGAGATGCAGAGAAAGCAAGAGGAAATGGGAAATTTCCGCCAGCAGTTGATGCAGATTCCCGTTTTCAAGGCTATGTTCCCAGACAATTCACAAGGAGAACCGGCAGGAGTAGAGGACAACAATAACGATAGCAACAATAAGGAGAATCAGACAGCACCTCCATTGATGGAGAATCAGTCCGTCCCAATCATCCACTTGGAACCTCAAAACAGTGGTGACGCGCCACAACCCAGATTGGAAGTCAGCCAGCCTAAGACAAACATCATTCCAACTGTTATCCCCGTATTTTCACAAGTGCAGATGCCAACCATCCCAAACCTCGTTCAACGAACTGACCCACAAGCACAACCGATACAGAATTTACATGATGTTAGTGTACATCAGCCAATTTCTGTACCACAGAGAGTTCATGCCACGAGCCAGTACGTGACGAAGGATGATATGATCGATGTGATCAATCAACTTCGCAGACAGACATCCCGACCCTCGGAGTTAGACTTTACTCCACCTTACCCGGCACACATTCGGAGGCAACCTTACCCGACAGGGTATATTGAGCATCCCCCACAATTTCTAAAATACAACGGAGAGAAAGGAAATGCCAGGGAACATATTACCAGGTTTGTAGAGTCGATGTCTCCATGGCTAGGATATGATGAAGTGAACAACCACAACTTGTTGATGCGGGAATTCAACAAGACTTTAACGGATAGTGCCTTCAGTTGGTACTATAATTTGGAGAAGGGGTCAGTCCATGATTGGGATGACCTAAAATTACAATTTTTTAAGAAGTTTTTCTATGTGCAGAAACAGGTAACCATTGTAGAGCTCATGCGGTTTAAGCAGAAGCCGAATGAGGAGCTGTCAGATTACGTTGACAGGTTCAGGGCCCAAGCACAGAAGTGTGTAGAACCAATTGAAGAAAAGAACTTGGTTTGCATATGCAACAATGGTGCTTTAGACGCCTTCAAGCCCCACCTCATTACCAAGGCGTGCGATTCATTTGCGACCCTCTCATCTTTTGCACAAGACTTGGGGGGAATTATGACATTTCTCACCAGCCATACGATGGATACATGGAAGAGCAAGAGGACAGCAACTGTGGCTCTGGTGGATTCTCAGTCAAAACCACAGGGGGGCAAGAGGGAGAAGAATGAGAAATTTGAACGAAGCAGAGAAAAGCATAGGGACAAGTATACCACAATGCCAGTTCCGGAGGCTATCACATGCAGCGAGAAGGCGTTCAGGAGCCTGTACGAACAATGGGTCGAGCACGGAGTGGTGAAACCTCCAAGGCCTCGGTTGGTTGTAACCGAAGAAATGAAAAGAAGACCAGACTTCTGTGTATACCATCAATACGCAGGGCATTCCACTATGGATTGTTACAGTCTGCGGAGGATATACCATGAGAAAATGGCGGCCGGGGAGATTGAACTAGGAGAAACGTGTAACACCATCACCCATAGTGCAGTCCCGGAAGTCAAGAACTCAAATACTGGCTCTACGTAACATCAGAAAAAAAAAACTCTGAACTACAGATGAGTTAAAAAAAAATAAAAATAAAAAATAAAAAATCCACCCAAGGTGGCCCACCAAAAATGGTGGTTTAAGTCCTCAGGAGTATCCCTTGCCAAGTAATTGGATGACCAAGGGAGGAGGCACAAGAATTGACGAATAATAAAATATATAAAAAAAAACACCCAAAGATGGTGGTCCACTCTAAAATGGTGGTCAAGTCCTCGTAGACTGCACTTGCCAAGAAATTGGACGATCCAAGTGACGAGGCACCCGATTTCAAAGTCCTCGTAGACTGCACTTGCCAAAATATTGGACGACCCAAGTGACGAGGCACCCATTTTCAAGTCCTCGTAGACTGCACTTGCCAAAAAATTGGACGACCCAAGTGACGGGGCACCCGAGTGTTACACTTTATCATCAAAAGTGAATGAGGCACCCTAGTATAAGCCCTCAACCCCGAAAATAGTTACACTTTATCTCTAAAAGTGGTGAACGTTATGCTTTCACCGACAAAAGCAAGATTTATTATATGAAACGTTATGCTTTTCGTTAAAAGCAATTTTATTATCAATAAATTGACAAACTTTCACTTATACTTGAACGGTTTTTTTTAAATTTCTTAAAAAAAAAAAAATATAGATTCAAGTGTTAGTTTGTATGAAATAAATGTACATGATTTTCCACGAAAGTTCATGATCTAAAGGTCATGACCTTTCGAATTGAAGATAGAGGAATACATAAAGCTTGGTCTTCGAGACTATCAGCAAGTCTTCGAGGCCATCAGCAGGTCTTCGAGGCCCTCAGCAGGTCTTCGAGGCTATCAGTAGATCTTCAACGCTATTATCAGGTCTTCGATGCTATCAGGCCTTCGAAGCTATCAGCAGATCTTCAACACTATCAGCAGGACTTCGAGGCTATCAGGCCTTCGAAGCTATCATGCCTACAAGGCTTTCAGGACTTCACGAAATGTTGGGTTCTCAATGACTTCTTGATTCCAAAAGAAAGAGAAATTTCAAGAGATGGTAAGAAAGATTAGATCGAAGATTTTCAAAATATCCCAGGAGAGCTCCTCTAAGGCTCGCCCTTCTAGGGTTTGCTCCCTAGAGGTTCCCTCTCCTAGGACTTTCGTTTTCGAGGATTGCAAAATATCAAGCCCCGCGAAGTGTTCAAACACTGGAATCAAGACTTCAACACATACAATATTTTGCGCGATCATCTCACCAAAGGCGTGACTCACGCGCAGGGGGCAAATACTTATCGAAAGAGGGCATAAACATCCTCCAGAGTAAAGGTGCATTCACCCCAAGCAGTGTGAATATGTAGATAGAAGAACACCATGGTCCTATTGGATACGAATGTTCCTACATAGCTGGATGCAAAGCTATCCACATAATCAGCATTCCTAAGTAGCTAGTCGATCCAATGTTGCTATTCTTGAAGGTGATTAGATGAATCAGACAAGAAGTCATCCCAACTTCCACAAGCCTATAGAAACAAGCCTTCCTTCTATGGTGGAGGAAAAGTTGTACGGGCATAAGTTTGAACTTGCTTCCAAAAGACGACGAAAAGACCAAAGGAGGGGAACCCTTTCCCAATCATTGAGAAACGGGGCCTCCTTGGTTGTTCTCAAGTCTGCATAATGTTCAACAGGGAGGGCCTGCGACATAAGTTTAGACTTGCTTTCAAAAGACGACGAAAAGACTAAAGGAGGGGAACCCTTTCCCAATCATTGAGAAACGGGGCCTCCTTGGTTATTCCCAAGTCTGCAGAATGTTCAACAGTGAGGGCCTGCAAGAAAAAAAAAAGGAGAGTTCAGCATAAGGGATCTAAAGAAGCAAGGAAGGGACGTCAAATAAAGTGCTTGAGCTCGAAATGCTCACCATGCCAAGGAGGAATATCCGAGAGTAAAGTTTCAAAACACCTGAAAAGAAGATGAAACAATGTCAGAAAGAGTTAGGGTTCACCCCCTAGGGTTCGGCTCCCTAGGGTTCGCCCCCTAGGGGCTTGGCCATCTGGAGTGGATTCGCCGCAAGCAAGCATATCAGTTTTCTTTCTCCTTTAGTGTTGGCGTCGAAAAAATGGCTAAGATTTGGCCCCTAGGATTCGGCGCCCTCCTAGGGTTCGGCCACCACCTAGGGGGCCTTTCCTTCAAAAAAATAAAATAAAAATTAAGGTTCAGCCCTAGGGTTCGGCGCCCTATAGGGTTCGGCGCCCTATAGGGTTCGGCTCCTATAGGGTTCGGCCACCACTTAGGGGCTGTTCCTTCTTCAAAAAAAAATAAATAAAAAAAATCAGGTTCGGCCCTAGGATTCGGCGCCCTATAGGGTTCGGCCACCACCTAGGGGCTGTTCCTTCTTCCAAAAAAAAAAAAAAAAAAATCAGGTTCGGCCCTAGGATTCGGCGCCCTATAGGGTTCGGCTCCTATAGGGTTCGGCCACCACCTAGGGGCTGCTCCTTCTTCAAAAATAAAAAATAAAAAAAAATCAGGTTCGGCCCTAGGATTCGGCGCCCTATAGGGTTCGGCTCCTATAGGGTTCGGCCACCACCTAGGGGCTGCTCCTTCAATAAAAAAAAAATGAAAAAAAAAGGTTCGGCCCTAGGATTCGGCGCCCTATAGGGTTCCGCCACCACCTAGGGGCCGCTCCTTAAAAAAAAAATAAATTTTTAAGGTTCGGCCCCCTAAGCCTCGGCGCCCTATAGGGTTCCGCCTCCACCTAGGGGGGCTGTCTCCTTCAAAAAAAAATTGAAAAAAGAAAAACAGAGGCTAAGGTTTGGCCCTATTGGGCTCGAACACATATGGATTATTCCCTCATACTTTTGAGATCCTGTTGCTCTATCGAATCAATTACTTGGGATGAATGACTGATCCTTCACCGTGAGAATTATAGCTTCGGAAGACAGAAGAGGCTACAATGACCTGGTGTTAGATACCGCAGAGATGTTCTTGATGGTGAGACGTGGCTCCAATTGTGAGGAAAATACGTATGCTCAATTCGTGGCTCCTAGCTAGTGATTATGAGACAATCTCAATTGAAGTTTAAAAATCTCAATTATTGGGAATATGCACGCAAGTAGCACCTACCTAATCAGAAGCAAGACATGCGGCGAGGGATTATGAATAGAGACTTCTTACTTCTCCAAAATAAAGATAAGTAAAAAGTTTATATTTTTCGAAAAGAATAAGATTAAAGCTTGATTTTATTCAAAAGAGAAGGGCTGATTTTCGAAAATGGCTCATATATATATATATATATATATATATATATATATATATATATATATATATCAAATAAATAAAGATTTGAGTTTAAAATAAAGAAAGATTGGATTTTATTTCCAAAATCCAAAATATTTGATTTCATTTTCAAAATAAGGAAAGATTTGCTTTTATTTCCAAAATCCAAAATATTTGATTTCATTTTCAAAATAAAGAAAGATTTGATTTCCAAAACAAAATCCAGTCTTTGATTTTATTTTTATTTCCAAAATAAAACTAAGATTTAATTTTATTTGGTTTGATAAAAAAGAAAGATTTTGTATACCCAAAATAATAAAAATTTCTTTTATTTATTGAATGTTATTTGATTATTTTTCTTGTTTTCAATTTTCAGGAAAAATAAATAAATAAACAAATCCAAGGGTTTGGCTCACGAGTAGTTTCCCTTTTACTAGGACCATGGTCTTCAAGACCCGTGAAGTGAAGTTACGCAGAATCGTCTAAAAGCTGAAAGTGTTCTTGCGCGATCATCTATTTGGAAATGCGACTCTCGCGCAGGGGGCAAATGTGGGCCCATGTGCAAAATTAGGGTTCACATGACCTAATTAAATGTGCAAGTTAGGGTTCGCATAACCTAATGGAATGAAGATGGAAAAGTCAAAAATAAATGTGCTAGACCGGGAGAAGCCTCCACGTGTCCCGAGGCGGAAGACTCGTGGAGGCGGCTCATTTTGGGAATTGATTGAGGGATTAGATTGGTGGCTAGAAGGACAGGGCAATATGGGCATTACTCTAAGGACTAAAAGGTATTTCTGAAATTTTCCTGAAGGCATGTGCCTTGCACATGACTACTTTCCAGAATACCCTATAAATACCCCTTCCATTCCATTTGGAAAGGGACTTCTCTTCGGACTCAAGACTTGGACTCTTGGAAGATCAAAGGGACCCTTTTGGTGACTTAAAGGCTTGGAGATTCCACCTAAAAGCACTAAAGGGGTTTGGACACTCTCTCAACACTCAGGAAGACTCTTGGAATCCCAATAACCCTAATAAGATTTCCGGATTCTAGGAGTAGAAGGACTCAAGAAGAAGGCTCTTGGAATCCCAATAACCCTAATAAGGTTTCCGGATTCTAGGGGTTCTGCCACGCGTCATTGGAGTAATCGCCCACCTGTCGTTCTCCCCTCTTCAATCAATCAATCAATTCCGTGCTCTTCGTGGATTTCTCTTCTCCTCAGCCAACACGAAACCCTAGACAAGCAAGGCGCGATTTCCTTGCCCACAAATGTATCTTTAATATCTATTTTAGACGAATTAGAAATAAAGATTAAAAATTGATTAACTATAATATAAAAACTAATAATGAGTAAACAATCTAAGAATCCGAATCCATTAAATAATAAACATAACATATAATTCATTCTCTTCTATTTTTATAACTCAACTATAATTTTGATCTTCATTCCCTTTAATTTAGTAAATTTACAATTAATGTGGGCAAACATAGATTATGAAAATTTAAAGATTAACTATAACCCATCAAAACTTCTTCGAGCAAGCATGTATTATGAAAAACTCATATCTTAACAATAATCTATCAAAACCTCTTAATTAATTTAAAATCACATAAGAACTATAGAGCTAAGGTATTTCAATAACGAAACATGAAGGCGAAATCAATTAAACATAAAAACATAAATAATAGAAGAGATGAAAAAAAAATTTAAACTAACTAAAATAAAGAAGAAAGATTAAAAATAAATAAGAAAACTTCCTTTAATTAACGATCATCCAACGAACGTACATTGGAGAAGCAATTTAATTTACTTCTATTCCTAACTTAAACTAATACAATAACTAATACTTAGGTTGTGTTTGTTTAGAGCTGAATGACTGAATCAGTCAGTGCATTTGTTTTGGTCTGAATGGCTGAATCAGTAAGATGGACGAGCTAAATGGCTAAGTCAGATTTTTTTAGCTGAATGAGCAGTTGAATGAAGTAAATTTTTTTAAAAAAAAATTAAAAATTTTAAAAAAATATTAACTATTATATTAAGTAATATTAAATAAATTTACAACAATTTAAAATTTTTTCAGTGGGTAAAATAATAAAGTTTTGTCATTAATATGCTTCAGACATGTCAATTATCAAACAACTTTTTTTTTATTCAGATTCATTCAGTTTTTATCGAACACCCCTTTTAATCCTCTCAAAAACAAGAGGCTTTCAACCCTAATTTAGATTCATTGAACTTGGACACTTTTATTCACTTTCCATGTAGGTTTCAATTTTTTAGTGACAATCAACTTCTCAAAAAGATATTCTAAATAGACTTTTCTTTCTCTTGTTGGATTTGATTTGCACACCAAGATTGTTCCACCTCTTTCCTTCGCTTGATCACCAAGATTTTGACTTTAATGCAACAAATATTAAATCCTACAAAATAAAATAAAATAAAATAAAATATATTAATTTAATAAACTAATATAATTAAAAGGACAAAATTAAAGATAATAAAATATATAAATTATGTGTCTATCAATTACATTTTCTCTCTAAAAGCTTATTACACTCTTAAAATTATATTTTTTCTCTCTAAAATCTGATTATACATTATCTCTTTCTAAAATCTGATTACATGCACTTTCTCCCTCCAAAATTTGATTATATTTAAAAAATTAAAATGAACATAAAAATAGATTAAAAATATGTTTATTCAGTTTGGACCTGTTTTTCATTTCTAAAATATAGTTTTAAATTTTAACCAACTCAGCTCCAATAAAATAATTAACCAACTCGATTATGTTTAATTAATACGAATTGACCTAATAATTAACTAATTAAATTGTCAAACTTATTTACAGGTGACAATTTGTGACATGAGCACGACACAAGATGGTTAATATTTAATAAAAACGATTTCACTTATATATATATATATATATATATATATATATATATATATATATATATATATAACCGATCAGGTGAGGGCTCCCTTACTTTGTTAAAATGCGGACATTTTTTTTTTTTCTGTTTTAAAACAACTAAAAAAAAATATTTAATATTTTTTGAAACTGATATTTTTTTCATAATATAATGTTATGGGCTATATGTATGTACACAACTATGTACTACACAGTCGAGTTATGGCGACAGGTTTCTTGGACTATCGCGATAGTTCACCCATCGCTATAGCCTATATAAATTATGGCGACGGGACGGTTTTACCATCGCTATAGCTTAAAAAACTGTTGTCATAGCCGACTGTGTAATACACAGTTGTGTGTGTGTATATATATATATATATATATATATATATATATATATATATATATATATATATTAAACACTTGTTACAAAGACGGGCACATGTGATTAGATTAGACTCTTTTAATTAAGATAGTATTACAATCATTATGATATCAATATGATACTATAATTTATCTTTAATAAATACATACTAATGTTTAAGTTATTATTTAAATAACCATTTTATTTTTTGAGTTGGATTTATCTTGTATTAAACTAATCCTATTATTAAATAATGAATAAGAAAAAATATGTAGCATTATGTATTCGTATATAGGAATGACAATGGGGCGAGCAGGGGCAGGTGCTGTTCATTCCTATTTCTGATTTTACAAAAATTCTCCATACCTGCACCATTGCCCTGGCACGTTAAAATTTAATAATCATCTTCATTTGCGCGTGAAATTTAAACCTCCACGAGAAATTTATATTATCGCCGAGATTTATACTTTGTGAATTTTCTTAAATGAAAAATTCAATTTTAATAATTTGTATAATAATGTATACATGAAAATTAATTATTTTATAGCACAAACATGATAAAATTAAAAATAAATAAATAATAATAATATGTTCACATACATAAAAAGACATGTTTTAATTATGTAATACATATAATAGTACAAAAATTAATGTTATTAATTATTAAGTGATTTTTCATTTCTGACCTCATACCCGATCAGAATCAAAATTACCGTTCCGTTCAGTATTGAAGATCATCGTAAAAAATATCTATTCGTATAACAACCATTGAGTAACAAATTAATTAAAAATATCAACATTTTAAACAAAAGATAGCGTCGCTATTAAAGATTTTTACACGTTTTTGTTAAAAAGTCAAACTATTGTCAACCTATTTAATATGATACTCCATTACACTAAGGTTGTCAACTCTATTCACAATGTATATTTAACATTGAGATTCAATTCATTAAAATTATGTAATATCACTTATTAATATTCCCTAATCTAATATTTTAATCATAAAAAATCTAGGCGTAAATTAATTATATTCCGCTTATTGAGTATTGAATAATAAATACCAAAAATAGGAAATATATATTGGCATTATCACACTGATTCCGTGTGTGTGTGTATATATATATATATATATATATATATATATATATATATATATATATACGGTAAGGATCAAGAGTATCCACCTTAAAGAGCAACCAGAGCATCTACCTCAAAACGACGTAGTTTTGGAGGGACGCGGTGGCATTTTTGTAAATACGTGAGGGACGCGGTGGCATTTTTATAAATACAATGTCACCGCGTATTTACAAAAATGCCACCGCGTACCTCCAAAACTACGTCGTTTTGATAAGTGGATGTTATTTAAGGTCTGGTTGCTCTTTAAGGTGGATGCTCTTGAACTTTACCATATATATATATATATATATATATATATATATATATATAACTTACAGGTTTCACCAAAATCCTTTGTCCATATTAGTCTTTTTCAGAAAAATAATTTATATGTAGACTAAAATATGACGGATTTAAATTATGATTAACGTAAAATAAATGAGAAAATAGAATATTAATGTATGTTTCTCTTTATTATTCATTCGTCTCTCATATATTCCATTATTTGAAAATATTGTTACATATAACACAAATTTATGTTAATAATAAATATTCCCAAATATGTATATATGAATATTAACATAAAAGAAAAGTAAAAACACACTCGTACTAATTTATTTATTATATTATTTAAATTTCACATTAATAGATTAAATTACTTTTAGCTATTTATTATCAACATGAATTATAATAAATCAAAAGCATCCTGCTTGGGTCCACACTCCGCCTAGCAACAAACAAATACGCATGGCCCAATGTACCCCTCCTTTTTCATTCCAACTTTAATTTGTATGGAAATTTGTGGCTCTCTCTCTATATATATATATATATAAACACCGTATATATATAAACACCTCTTCCAATATTATCTCTCATCACCCCCAGAATCAAAAAAACAGTCGGTATCATCTTCATCATCAATGGCGGAAGAAGATGGTACTAACAGAGAATCGGAGAAATCTTTGTTGAATCATCACAAAGAGAAGCATTTCACCGCCGGTGAGATTGTACGTGACATCATCATCGGTGTATCGGACGGTCTTACAGTTCCTTTTGCCCTTGCCGCCGGATTATCCGGTGCTAACGCCTCGTCCTCCATAATTCTTACGGCTGGCATAGCTGAGGTGGCGGCCGGTGCCATCTCTATGGGACTCGGCGGGTATACTTCAATAATTCCATGTTTTTTTTTTATTTTTGATTCTTCTTTTTGCATTTATAGTATGTTTTATGAGCTTTAAAATTAATATGGTATGTAGCCAAAACTGTACTCCCTCTCTTTAACAAAAAAAATTCTCATTTGCCAATTCTTTTTCATGGCAAAGTTTCATTTTTTTTAGTACGTAGTAATTTATAATGTACAATGTCTTCATGATTTCATTATTATCATCACTAGTAAACTAATAAATTATTATTAGCTAAGGGTGTCAAAAATAATTATCCAATGCCTCCTTCGTTCCAAATAATAATAAATAAATAAATAAAAGTCAATTTGGGACGTTTAAAACTCAAAATTATTTTGAAATATTTCATTAAAAAATTATGAACACGTGTTAATAATGTATATAAGATGGAGGGATTCTAATAATTTTTAAATATTTTATCATAAAATTAAAGAAATTCATGTCCTCTTGATATGACTTTAAAAAGTTGATAATGAGTTTATATTTTGGTACAGAGAGGAGTATGTAAATGAGATTCTTTTCCCTTTTTTTTTTGGAGTATCTGCAATAAATACATATATAGGTTATACAAATACTTTTGGTCCCTTTCCAAATGCATGCTACTGTATAGGAATAGGAGTATATTTTAAACTGTAGTATTTATGTATGATGAGAATAAATTATTGTCTTTTATGATATCAATGGGATGTGTGCAGATATCTGGCGGCTAAAAGTGAGGCTGATCACTATTTGAGAGAGCTGAGGAGAGAACAAGAAGAGATCATCACGGTCCCTGATACAGGTTTTTATTTAATAAACACATGCAATTTATTAGTAGTATAATAGACAGATTAATTAATACACTAGTATTATTGATTTGGAATGAATGTTGGGTTGGAATTGTAATGCAGAGGCTGCTGAGGTTGCGCAAATACTGGCGGATTATGGGATAGAGCCTCATGAATATGGGCCGGTGGTTGATGCTCTCAGGAAGAACCCACAAGCATGGCTTGATTTTATGATGAAGTAAGTACAGGAATTTGTTTCCTCAATTTTTAAAAAATACAAATGTCATTTGTTTGTTTTAATAAAGCACTTCATTTCATTTTTACAAAAATCGGTGATGCACATAATAATGAAAGGAAGTAGGTAATGATGGTTGGCAGAAGAAGAATTTGGAACTAATAATGTGTTAGTACACTTTTTTTGAATATCAGTTTCACAAGGGAAAATTATTTGCATTTCAGCTTTTGTAATGAAATTAAGTTAAGCCCTTTGGTCCCTCCTTGTCTTTTCTTTTGATGCAATTCTGTCCCTCAAGAAAAAGAAAAAGCGCACAATATATTTTTTATACAATTTGCTGTACTGGAAGTGGCAGTGCCTCACGCGTGGTGTTGACATGTTTCTGTTACCTCACGCGTGGTGGTCCGATCATTGTTAAGGTCACGGAGTTTCCTTTTTGTCCGATAATCAGAACCGTCACAATCATACTTATTTAGCTATATATTTCTCTAAAAACTTGGGTGATTTTTTCTGTGCTGTAATTTTAGAGCAATATACGAAGTTGTCCTTATGTCCAGAGTTTAAAGTTCCGTTCGTAATTTGGTTGCAGGTTTGAACTCGGTCTAGACAAGCCAGATCCTAGAAGAGCACTGCAAAGCGCATTTACAATTGCCGTTTCTTATATCATTGGTGGGCTGGTCCCCCTTATCCCCTACATGTTCATCCCAAGTGCGGGAAAGGCTGTGCTCGCATCAGTTGTTTTAACCCTAGTGGCATTGCTAATTTTCGGCTATGCCAAGGGTTACTTCACGGGCAACAAACCTGTTAGGAGTGCTCTGCAAACTGCTCTGATCGGAGCCATTGCTTCTGCTGCTGCATTTGGCATGGCCAAGGTTGTGCAAGGCTAGTCCCCAAAGCATCATGACTTTTATGAAGCAGCTCTTTGTTAATTTGTCCTAGCTTTGCACCATGTAGCTCATCTTTTTCAAATATTTTATTGGTTGTTAACTCTATCTCTGCTTTGAACACCTCCTATCTTTTCTAAAAAAATTGTTTCCTGGTCTCTTATAAGCAAGTTTACAAGTTTCTGAAATTGGATGTTACATATTTTCTGCAGTCATGTTATCTTCACCTTGTAAATTTAGGATATTTCTTTGAGAGATATTCACCCTTTACTTTCTTCCTTAGATGGTGGAATTATTCGTTTAACATCCAAGTCCACTCACAGTAAGTAAACCTCGGTGTAAGTCATCCAACTCGGAAGCAGTACACTACTGCTCTATTTGCTTTATGTTTACTCTCAATCGGATGTAATTAGACATTATTAATTGAGACCATGGTAGTATGTTAATTTTACTACAAGTTCAAGATTACTATAACCTGTCTTTTGACATGCAACAAGATAGCTTAAAACATAGCATCACAGGAGTTCAACAAATTTCTTAGCATTCATCTTGTAAGCCAAATGAGTTGAAATACTAGCTTATACATAAGATTAAGATGGACGTACGAAAATCCCAAGCATGAGTGACAGTAGGTTCCATAGAACAGGTGAATAAATAAGAAACAGAGCAAGGACCAAAAGCTAAAAAGTAGAAATCATTTTTTGAATTTCAATTTTGTAATAAGAACTATATAACAATTTTTATACATATGTATCCTGGTAAAAGATGCTATATATACTTAAAGAAACAAAAAATGGCAGTCTTCTCCTACCAATGATTATAGCCGGAAGTTGCCATTATGTCAGATATCTGCCAGTTTCATAGGAAACAACTATACATCAGTAGTATTAACAGAGCTTGCAAGCAAAATAGAGCATATAAGAACTTTGAATGAAGAAACGAGGGGAAAAAAACTACTTACGCTTGAGATAGAAAGCAAGACTGAACCATTGATAGTCCAAAATGGCATTCCAGTCAAGTAGATCTATAAAACTAGAACCATATAAGATAAAGGCTTCAACAAAATTCCAGGTATTTGGCACATTTAAAAGTTTTAATGTTTCAGAAGGCAAAGAACTCCATTCAGTCGGTCAAAATTTACATATTATGAGAGTTGTTCAGCTGGTTTCAAGTACTAATAATTCCATGCTCTTCTGATACTCCCCTCCATTCCTTCTGTCAAGTTTTTGAATTGATCAGATTCTTTTAGATAAGGCTTAGATAATGTTGACTCCATCTCCATTCCAGCATCTATAAGATCATCAGTATCCAACTTAGCACTACTATCATTCTCTGGGAGCGGATTAGATAAAAGAAGATGTTCCATCATGTCATCCTCATGAGGCAGATCAGGAAGAACAAGTGGCCCGTGATTTTCTGAAGAAAGGAATTCTCCGTCCAATGTGCCCAACATGAAATCAATATTCATAAACAAATCTTTTACTTCATCAGAAGATAGATCCAATTCCAATAAGTTCTCCGAATCAGAAGATGGCATGCAGAAAGGCTCACGAGATTCATCTGTTGGCTGCTGATACCTTACTATCATCCCATCAGAAGGAACTGTTTCCTGATCTTCTGTTACTTCTTCTAGTATGTTTTTACCAGATTCAGCCACACGCCAGTTGTTTTCCTTCGGCTGCAGCAACTGAACCAAAAACCCAGGGCTTTGCATGGCCATCACTATGAATGAGAGCATCTGCTGCTGATTTTTCTCCATACCTTTTAGTTGTTCTCGTAACAGTAACAACTTACTCTGAGAAGTCTGCTGGTGCTGCCTCAGTGTAACCAGCTCCTGCATGAGCATATTTTTATCAGTCTTAAGATTCTCAACTTCCTTCCACAGCACAACATTTGTCTTTTCTTGATGTACATCAACATCATTGGCCTTTTGCTCGGAAGACTTGCGCTGAACTATGCCTTGAGAATGTTTTCGTCTGATGATATTTTTCAACAAATGCTTTTGGCCTTTAATGAAATCATCATTAGCAAATTCCCAGCGATCTGTTTCAATTTTTCTGAAGCCCTGAAACATTGTAGAGTTGCATGTAAATATAAAGATTTAGTTCCAAAAGGTAGAAATATTTCCAAGATAATATATGATCAGAAAATAACACATTTGTATTGTTCGCATTTGTAAATTCAATACCTCTCTTTAACTTAATGTCATATCCTATACTGGTTTTCCACTATTCACTAATTTGGTAAGGTATACTGAGAATGATGTATTCTTATGTAGTCAAGAAATCAATGGAGCTCATTGACAGATTTTACCTAATCTACCACATTTGAGTACTAGTCTAAGTTTTCTCTTCTTTTCTTCCATCTTTACTACCCAACTTAAGCAAACATATATTTGATAAAACTTCAGTTGGAAAGCACCCTATACAGTGTTGAAATATCCCTACATTCATGACACTATGACAGGATCTAGTATGCATGGGGGCCCTAAAAATGAAACTGTTTGTTGATACACATATCTAGGGGAAAAAATTAAAAAAAGAAAGAAAAAAAACTCGAATGATTTAATCTAGTGAGGAAATCCCAAGTATTAATGAACATCTTTTTGAGCATTGGCTTGCTTGAAAAAATCTTTCCAAACTGTAGCCTTCAAGCTCTCTGGTTACACTGAGAAAATTGGAATTTAGATAAAGTTCATACAGCCATTTTGGGTAAAATGCACTTAAAAATTAAGTAAAACCCCTAACCAAGGAACACATGAAGCACAAATAGTAAAATAAACTTTCTCATAATAACATTAGATTGCAGTCTGCTAATCTTTCGGTCAAAAAATTCATAAATCATCAAATCCAAGAACATGTCTATATTAGAATATCACTCTAAGATTCCACAACTAACTAATAAAGTACATAGAGATCAGGTGCTCATGTGGGAGAAGGAAGACTTCTTGATGAACAAGGGAAGTAGTAACATAATCTCAGTGACCAAACAAAATTTTAGCATGTCAAAATATATAGAACTAAATATCTCCCTTTCCATGTTTGTGTAGTCTCTTACTACTGACACTTAGCAAACCCTATATACAACTCATCAAAATATTTTGGACCCAAAATTCAGTTCAAGTGACAAGTTGTTTCCAATCATCACCATTGCCAAGCAGCTTATCACTGTTACTAATATTAACTGTTTTCATTTTTTTTCATTTTTTATTTTAAAGATTTTTCTAACTACAGAATCTTTTGGCCTCCAAACAGTAGATTCTCAAAATAGCATGCTAGATAGAGGCTAAGAGCAGTACAGAGAAAGGGGATGTCATACTTATTTCACTGATAAGACACCATCAGTCCACTGTGACGATCACCGTCAACCAACGCTGAAACTTCAAGACAATTTTACATTATAGATCAGAATTAACTCTTTGTTGGTGAAAAGCAGATATACAGATGATTAAACAAGGTCCTGCTTTTAAGTTCCCCCTCTTTTCCCTCCCTCTCATAGGCTGTGACACCCTGTTCCACAAGAAAAAACCCCCAATCCCCAACTGATTTTCCTTAACCAATTATTACTCCCTTATTCTTGTTGGAAATGTTTCTTTTATTTTTATATTGGTTCACACTGTCTACAATTATACTCAACTCTTAAAAGCAATAGAATACAACTTGATCAGTTAGAAGGCATTGTATGGTTTGTTTGGATTAATCTGATTGCAATACTAATTGCATGTTTTTAATTACACTCCTTTGTCTAGTAGTAATTAACTTAATGACCTCCAAGGTAGAGACAGCAGCATTGTTGGGTGGTCATATATATCGATTAAGAATCATTACCATCACATTCTGGACTATCGATTTATCCCACATAATCTGACGAGAATAAGCATGACACCCAAGAGACATGTACTTTAATAAAACCCAAATTTTAAAAACCATGCTGATTAAAACTCAGTGAGAACGAAGAACAAAAGAAAAACAGCTAGAGTAGTTGCAAACATAATAAAAACTTTACAAAACTCTATATATCTATATCAATCTATGAATCATACGCATGGTTCAAAATATCGGTCTACACTGGTACATATCAGCCGATACTATCGGTATAGGAAGTGGTTGATATGCAACAGTATTGATAGTGGCTTATAAGTAACTGTATCATCGGATATTGGCATGTGCAGTATATTAAAAAAAAAATACAAATTTGCAGCAAGGAAATGTAAACCAGTCCAACAGCTATGTATCATATGACTTATTTATATGAAGCTAACAACTTGTGCATATATGATTCATTGTTTTACATGCTCTTATTTATTTATTTTTTTAATTTTAAGCAATATATAGCTTTTTGATCAGATACCAATACCAGATTATATCAAGAATTGACTATAAAATGCATACATCTTCCGTTACGCTAACTTCAAATCCTGATCATAGAATATGCATGTCTTGCTAAGAGATGCCAGAGAATGTTCAATCTTTGAGCAATGCAATAAGGGAAGCGTGTAGTTACTATTTACATATTTATACATACTATAGCAGCATAACTCAACTCCACACAGCAAATCTCATCCAATTATGTAAACATGCACATAATTAGAGTAGATAATACTCCATTAGTCCATTAGTTCCAAAATAAGAGTCCCAGTCTATTTTTGAAGTCAATTTGCGGTAGTTTCCAATTCAAAATTGATACAAATTTACTTTGATTGAGTCTATACAAACGTTAAATATTGTAAACTATCTCGTGTTTAAAACGCAAACGAATTCACAACAATCATACAATTTCTTATTTTCAAACACAATTGGCAATCTCCGGTACAAGAATAAACATGAATATTAAAAGAAGATGCTTACATAGATATTGAGTTGCCTAATGAAACTGGAGAAAGTGTTGTGCTTGAAGTATTTGGGAAGCAATTGAATGGAAAATTCAGTCTCATTCCATATGACGAAACTATCAATGTTCGTCCCCCAGGAAATCAACGCATCCGTCGATTCATCATCCACCATCTCATAGCACTTCAACAGAAATGGAGCAATTTGATTCCCTTCCTCCGTCACTTTCCTCACCATGTTTCAATCTTCTTCTACCAATTCAAATCGTAAAAAAAACAACCATATCAAACCCTTTCTTGCAGGAGGGTTTTATAATTTTTGTAAAAGATATTTATTTATATATGGGGACTGGGGAGGAGAGACTTAAAAGGAAAGGGGTAGGAAAGTATAGAGAGAATTCAATCGGAATAAGGAGATGGGAGATGGGAGATGGGAGAGAGTCAAAAGAGTTGCGAAGACCGAAAGTATTGAATTTATATACTCACTCTGCACTATAAAAACAGGCAGTCGTACTTTCGTTTTCCTACCAATTGGGCCTTTTAAAAGGGAAGGAGAAGTTTGCTACAATTATATTGGGCCCTTAATAAACAGTGGGTTTTTCGAAGGCCTTTTATATTGGTTATGTTTTCGGCCTTCTAATCTTTTTTTTCTTCTTTACTTTATTTCTTTTTTTGGGGTTAAATAATTCATCCATTCTCAATTATAAGACAATTATTAATTTTTTGAAATTAATTTAACAAAAATTCAACAGAAAATTGACATAAATTTATTTAATTTTAGTCAATACGTAAACTATTTACAAAATATTACTCATTGTAAAATTTATTATTTTTAATGAGTCATCTCAATTTTGATTTTGAAAATATTTTAAAGTGACTTTCAAAAATTAATACTAATCATATAATTTGAAACTAAAAAAATATTATTTATTATTAAGGTGAAAAAGAATGACTTATAACCTAATATGAACCATATAAGAATTGAAACCCCTTACAAAATTTACGATGAAAGACCATTAAGCTCGACCTCTTTTGTTAAGGGATGAGAGGGGTACCACCGTACCAATACCACTAGAGAGATCAGAGAAGAGATGATGTTCGTTGGTAAATCTAATATTATTTTAACACGTAGAAATACTAATTTCTTAAGTTTTAATCTAAATTTACTTTTAAAGTCCTATTTAAATGTGACGTTTAAAAGGGAAAATTTGTTGGAAATGGGATTTGAATGAAAAAATTGACTCGGGTCGGGTCGTGGTCGTAACGTGCGGGTTCGTGATAAATATTTTTTATCATCACAAAACTACGTCGTTTTGACGACGGTTACGTGCGAATTTTTCCTATAAATAAACGGTGTGGGAAAGCATTAAAAAACATAACAAATTCCCTTTCCCCGTTCTGTCAAAAAATCCTGTCCCGTTCCTTCCATTATTCTCGTTCTGCAGTAAGAAATTTTCGTCCCATTCTGCAAATAATCCCGTTCTGTTCCTTTTTCATGTTCCGTCCCATTAACTTCTGCATAATCCCGTTCTGTTCCCGTTCTGCAATGAATTTTTCCCGTTCCGTTTCTGCAATAATTTTTTCAGTAAGTTCTCATGCATGCATCATTCATGTTCATATAGTTTCAGTACATAACATAAATATTGGTTCATCGAATTCTTAATTTTGTAATGCTGCTAATTAAGAATTGAAATCAGTTTTATCTTGGGAAGCAATTATTCAATTAACTCTTAACATCTGTGGGGTAATAAATTTACTTTAAGGAGACTTTGTGAATTCAAAGGACTCAGATTTATATTTGCATAAGTTATTATTATTATATTTATATGCATTATTAAATAATACTATATATTACAGATAACAATCTTAAAGCAAATACTTAAGAGTGTGGATTATAAAACACCTTATGAATTATGTAAAGGTTATAGACCTTGCTACAAATACTTAAGAGTGTGGGGGTGTTTAGCAAAGGTAATGGTTCCTAAACCTAAAAAGGTTAAGATAGGACCAAAAATAATTGACTGTGTTTTCATTGGTTATGCAAATAACAGCAGTGCTTATCGCTTTCTTATTCATAAATCTGAAATTAACGATTTTCATGTTAATACATTTATTGAATCAAGAGATGCATCATTTCTTGAGAATATTTTTCCATATAATGGAAATAATGAATCAAATTCAAACAAAAAACCTTTGGATGCTATTAGTGATAATCCTGAAAATATAAACAAAGAGTCTGTAGTGGATGAACCTAGACGTAGCAAAAGGGCAAGGACTTCAACGTCTTTTGGTCCGAATTTTCTAACATTTTTGTTAGAAAACGATCTTCGAATGTACAAGGAAGCAGTATCCTATCCAGATGCTTCTCATTGGAAAGAAGCAATAAATAGCAAAATTGAGTCTATTATGCAAAATCATACATAGGAACTGGTGGATCTTCCACCTGGTTCAAAACCCTTAGGGTATAAATGGATCTTCAAAAAGAAGATGAAAGTTGATGGCTCAATTGATAAATACAAAGCAAGGCTTGTTGTTAAAGGCTATAGACAAAAGGAAGGATTGGATTATTTCGACACCTATTCACCTGTTACAAGAATTACATCTATTAGAATGCTAATAGCCATAGCATCTTTAAATAGACTTGAAATACATCAAATGGATGTAAAGACTGCATTCTTAAATGGTGAATTAGATGAAGAAATATATATGGAACAACCTGAAGGTTTTATTGCTCCTGGACAAGAGAGGAAAGTAAGCAAACTTGTTAAATCCTTGTATGGATTGAAACAAGCACCAAAACAATGGCATGAGAAATTTGATAATGTTATGTTATCAAATGGATTTCAAATCAATGAGTGTGACAAATGTGTTTATGTCAAAAGTACTCAAAAAGAATATGTCATTGTTTGTCTTTATGTGGATGATATGTTAATCATGGGTAGTAACAATGAAGTTATCAACTCCACTAAACGTATGTTGTCAAATAGGTTTGACATGAAAGACTTGGGAATTGCTGATATAATTTTAGGAATCAAGATTTCTAGAACCTCTTATGGAATTATGTTATCTCAATCTCATTACATTGAGAAAATACTTGAAAAATTTAACAAGTATAATATAATTTTGAATAAAACTCCAGTTCATATAAATCTTCATCTAGCTAAAAATGAAGGTGATGGCATATCTCAATTAAAATATTCTCGTATAATAGGCAGTTTAATGTATGTCATGAACTGTACTAGACCAGATATAGTTTATTCGGTAAGTAAGCTAAGTAGGTATACGAGTAATCCAGGTAAAGATCACTGGAAAGCAATTTTGAGAGTTTTAGGATATCTAAAATATAGTCAAAAATATGGACTGCACTATACAAGATATCCAGCAGTATTGAAAGGATATAGCGATGCTAATTGGATATCTGACAATAAAGACTCGAAATCCACAAGTGGATATGTCTTTACCCTTGGAGGTGCAGTAGTATCTTGGAAATCCTCAAAACAAACGTGTATTGCAAGGTCTACAATGGAATCAGAATTCATTGCTTTAGACAAAGCTGGAGAAGAAGCTGAGTGGCTTCGTAATTTTTTAGAGGATATTCCAAATTGGTCAATGTGACGACCCCAAAATTAGGTATACATCACCCATCTTGGGTCGTCAGATACATAGTACAGAATACAAATACAACTTACTAATACAACTGTCGTGTACAATACGACAAAACATAAACTGTGAGTTTGAATACAAATATTATCTTCTAGAGAGTATTCATACTCAAAAAGAGTCCTCATTACAATTATTATCACACTATTACATAGAATAGTGAGGACTACTAATACTATCATCTGGTTCATCA
This sequence comes from Panax notoginseng, assembly GCA_016801055.1. Taxonomy (NCBI): domain Eukaryota; kingdom Viridiplantae; phylum Streptophyta; class Magnoliopsida; order Apiales; family Araliaceae; genus Panax; species Panax notoginseng. The sequence goes on along the minus strand of CM029022.1, from coordinate 14,601,388 downwards.
CTCCGTTCCCCGACTCGTCCCAGCTATATTCTCATATTTTGAAGAGAACAGTGAAAGAAAGGGTGAGCTCCACTAGCCCAGTAAGAAATATTATGACTAAGATAATGCGGAATAAATTATCATTAGCCTTCAACAGTGTTAAACTGATAAAATATAACGAACATCAAGTTTAACTGCAGCGGAACAAGCAATCCATTAAAAGAGTCAAGTAGAAAATAAAATCTACTATCTTCTATGATTTAAAAGGTTTTTCAACACTGTTATCGCTGAGACTCAGCTTAATAAAATAATCCACATCATCGAATCACCCCTGCACTACGGCCAAGGATATTCGTGTATTCATTAATGGTCATGATCATGCCAACAACTGTCCATCAATGCACTATGGGCCAATGGGGACTTTTACCACATCATTTGTAACATTACGGTTATGATTATACCGAATAATCTCTGGTCATAATCATACCAAGTCCATCTATGCACTACAGGCCACATATGACTTTTAACATTTTATAAACATGAGGATGATGACAATGATATAGGAATTCAATAAAACAAGTTCAAGAATTAATTTATCCAAGAATTAACAACGTCCAAATTGTCAACACGATACTGCTTTGTGGAGTAAAATTCAAGAATGCTTAGAAGAATATTTTTATGAAAAGATACTGGATGAACCGCAATTATCAAGGATATTCCACAAATTTCATGGAGTATAGAAGTCAAAACTTAACCAACTGAGTATAATAAAGAATGGAATAACAAAAGAAATCACCATGCATGCGATAGACCGCACAGACAGGTTATTCCAACAGAATAATAAATAATGGAACCAGGTCCGGCGTAAAACGCACAGACAGGATATTCCAACAGAATAATAATAAAGACGGAACCAGGTCCGGTGTAAAACACACAGACAGGATCTCCTACATCAAATTCCACGTCCTTTCGATGAAGATCAGCATAACTCTTTTGTCGATCTTGTGAGGTTTTTATACGTTGTCGGATCGTTTGAATCTTTTCTGTAGTCATACATACCAACTCCGGTCCCAACAACGTTGCTTCACCCACCTCATCCCAGCATACTGGAGAACGACATTTTTTTCCATACAATGCTTCGAATGGAGCCATGTCAATACTTGCTTGATAACTGTTGTTGTAGGAAAACTCCACCAATGGTAAGAACTTGTCCCAACTTCCCTTGAAGTCAAGGACACAGAGTCTTAATAAATCTTCTAGAGTTTGAATAGTCCTCTCTGATTGTCCGTCCGTCTGAGGATGATATGCCGAACTAAATCGTAAATCTGTGCCCATAGCTTTTTGTAAACTAACCCAAAATCGTGAAGTGAATCTTGGGTCTCGATCAGAAACTATAGATACTAGCATACCATGCAGTCTTATAATCTCGTTTATGTACATACGAGCAAGACGTTCAAGTGTATAAGTTTCTCGTATCGGTAAGAAATGAGCAGACTTGGTCAATCTATCAACAATGACCCAAATCACATCAATACCTTGAGAAACCCTAGGAAGACCGGTAACGAAATCCATGGTAATCTGATCTCACTTCTATTTTAGAATTTCAAGCGGTTGCAATAGACCTTTTGGTACTTGATGCTCCGCTTTGACTCGTTGACAAGTTAAACACCTCGAGATAAACAGCGCTATCTCTCTCTTCATATTGCTCCACCAAACTGTATGACAAAGATCATGATACATTTTGGTACTTCCAGGATGGATTGCAAACGGTGTGTTGTGCGCCTCCATCATGATTTCATACTTTAAATCAGGGTTGTTAGGAACACAAAGTCTGGAGTTGACTCGAAGTATTCCTTCTTCATCGATTCTTGCTTCCGGCATAGCACCTTCTTACACTTTCTTCCTCATACGCATCAGCTCCAGGTCTGTATCTTAAGCAGCTTTAACTTTATCGATTAAAGTTGGTTCTACTCGTATATTCGTCATCATCACATGGGTCCCTGGAGTCTTTAACTCTATCTCCATCCTTTGCAAGTCACTCAAAATGGGCCTTTGTGTTGACAATATCACACTCGTACTTGTATATGATCTTCTACTCAATGCATCAGCTACCACGTTTGCTTTTCCAGGATGGTATTGAATGGTATGATCATAATATTTTAACAGTTTAAGCCAATGTCGTTATCGCATGTTGAGTTCCTTTTGAGTGAAGAAATATTTGAGGCTTTTATGATCCGTAAAAATCTCCACCTTCTCCCCATACAAGTAATGCCTCCAAATTTTAAGTGCAAAAACAACAGCTGCCAACTCTAGATCATGAGTAGGATAATTCCTCTCATATTCCTTGAGTTGTCTTGATGCATAGGCTATGACTTTTCCATGTTGCATGAGAACGCATCCCAACCCTTTGCTCGAAGCATCACTGTAGATGACAAATCCCTCCGAGCCAGATGGTATTGTTAGAACAGGTGCTGAAATGAGTCTCCTCTTGAGTTCTTGAAAACTCTTCTCACATTCTTTGCTCCAACCGAACTTTGTATCTTTCCGAGTCGGCTGAGTTAATGGAGTAGCGATTCGAGAAAATCCTTCCACGAATCTCCGATAATAACCAGCTAAACTAAGAAAATTACGTACTTTGGTCACTGATTTAGGTTGCTCCCAGCTTTGAATAGTTTCAATCTTTGTCGGGTCAGCCGATAATCTACGACTTAAAGTTGGTTCTACTCGTATATTCGTCATCACCACATGGGTCCCTGGAGTCTTTAACTCTATCTCCATCCTTTGCAAGTCACTCAAAATGGGCCTTTGTGTTGACAATATCGCACTCGTACTTGCATATGATCTTCTACTCAATGCGTCAGCTACCACGTTCGCTTTTCCAAGATGGTATTGAATGGTATGATCATAATCTTTTAACAGTTCAAGCCAACGTCGTTGTCGCATGTTGAGTTCCTTTTGAGTGAAGAAATATTTGAGGCTTTTATGATCCGTAAAGATCTCCACCTTCTCCCCATACAAGTACTGCCTCCAAATTTTAAGTGCAAAGACAACAGCTGCCAACTCTAGATCATGAGTAGGATAATTCCTCTCATATTCCTTGAGTTGTCTTGATGCATAGGCTATGACTTTTCCATGTTACATGAGAACGCATCCCAACCCTTTACTCGAAGCATCACTGTAGATGACAAATCCCTCCGAGCCAGATAGTATTGTTAGAACAGGTGCTGAAATGAGTCTCCTCTTGAGTTCTTGAAAACTCTTCTCACATTATTTTCTCCAACCAAACTTTGTATCTTTCCGAGTCAGCTGAGTTAATGGAGTAGCGATTCGAGAAAATCCTTCCACGAATCTCCGATAATAACCAGCTAAACCAAGAACGCTACGTACTTCGGTCACCGATTTAGGCTGCTCCCAGCTTTGAATAGCTTCAATCTTTGCCGGGTCAACCGATATTTCATGACTTGTTACTACGTGCCCAAGGAATGCTACCTCCTCCAACCAGAACTCGCATTTCTTTAACTTGACATAAAGCTTGTATTCACGAAGCTTTTGGAGTACCAGCCTCAAGTGTTGCTCATGATCTTCACGGCTTTTGGAATAAATAAGGATGTCATCAATAAAGACGACCACAAAGTGATCCAAATATTCCTTGAATACCCGGTTCATCATATCCATGAAGGCAGCAGGAGCATTAGTCAATCCAAAGGACATGACTAGGAATTCATAATGCCCGTACCGAGTTCTGAAAGCCGTCTTTGGAATATCCTCAGTTCTAACCTTCAGCTGATGATATCCAGAACGAAAATCGATCTTTGAAAAGAATTGTGCTCCTTGCAACTGGTCAAACAGGTTATCAATACGTGGCAATGGGTACCTATTTTTTATGGTGACATGATTCAACTCCCGATAATCAATACAAAGTCGCATACTTCCATCTTTCTTCTTCACGAATAGAACAGGAGCACCCCAAGGAGAAGTAATAGGACGAATAAAGCCAATGTCTAACAATTCCTGCAGTTGGATCTTTAACTCCTGAAGTTCAATAGGAGTCATTCGATATGGGGCTTTGGAAATGGGTTTTGTACCGGGTTCAAGGTCGATACAAAATTCAATTTCACGCTCTGGGGGTAGGCTAGGAAGTTCTTCAGGGAATACGTCAGGGAATTTATTAACAATAGAAATATCATTCAAAACTGACGTATTTTTGTTTAGATCCGTGACATGAGCTAAGAAAGCTTGACATCCGTTTTTCAATAAATAAATAGCTTTATGGCTTGAGATGACAACGATTGATTTTAATGGTTTGGTTGCTTGAATTCGCATAATAGGTCGATTAGGAATATGAAAGCTAACAACCTTACGAAAATAATCAATTTTTTCATGATGAGTAGTTAACCAAACAATCCCTAGAATCATATCAAACGCAAGTATTTTTAATAAAATCAGATCGACAGGTAATGTGTGGGTACCAACTTGAACCAAACAAGACTTATAAACCGTGGATGTAATGAAGGTTTCTCCCAATGGAGTTTCAACAGATAAATTAAAGTCTAATTTCTCCGGAGTCAAATTTAATCGATGAGCGCAAGTAGGAGAAATAAAAGAATGGGTAGAACCGATATCAAATAAAGTATAGACTTCGTTAGAGTTTATGATAAGCTTACCCGTGATGACCTCATTCGGGTTCCTTACTTTCTGGGAGGTCACAACAAACGCTCTCCGTTGCACTACCGATTTTTACTTTTTTGGGATGGCCTTTAGTGTCTCCATCTTGGCTGAACTTGTTTTTGGTAAACGACAAAATCGAGCTAAATGACCTTCTCTTCCATAATTATAACATGCTTTAGACAGCATCGCGCAGTTTGGACTGATGTGCTCCTCCCCTCCGCATTTGAAACATATGATAAGTGGCCGTTCTCCTTCCTTAACAACGGGTGCTGGTGCTGACGTCTTTCCATCATTGTTGAATCTCCTCTTCTTGAAATGACCATTCTTATTGTTTTGGCCCTGATTACCACCTAGATGGTTACCATTTCTGGCCTGTTAATTCCCTCCACGCTTGTTCTCACGACTTCGATGACTGCTCTCACTGCTATTATCATTTTGTCGACTGCTCTCTTTTGGTTGCGTTGACTCGTTATCGCGCTCCACTAACTGAGCCCTATTCACAACATCTGAATACAAACACAGTTTATGAGAAATAAGATGTTGACGTATCTCAGGTTTCAAACCTCGCAAAAATATTCGCGTCATTCGCTCTTCATTATCCACCAAGTGGGACGCAAACCGGGACAACTCAGCAAATTTAGCCTCATACTGCGACACGGTCATATTATTTTGCTCCAATTTGATGAACTCCACCTCCTTCATGTGACGAACACTTTCGAGAAAGTATTTGTCATTGAACAGCTCTTGGAACTTCTCCTAAGACATCTTCAGTGCGGCAGGTTGAGTACGCTTAATCGATTCCCACCAGTAATCTGCCTCTGCTCGCAACATAAAGGTGGCAAAGGGAACCTTTTGCTCCTCGGAGCATCCCAAGACATCAAATATCTTGGTAATCTTCTTTATCCATGTTTCCGCTATAAGTGGTTTTGGCTCTCCCTTAAACTCTGGTGGTCCCAGCTCCTTGAATTGTTTAGCGGTGACCGTCCGAGAGTTTTCAGTGTTTCCACCTATATTTTGGACAGGAGCCGCTCTCGCCTGCTGTTGCATGAACTGCATAAAGTTTTTGAACATTCCATCATTTATCATCTGGTCAGTGTTGTTGTTTGCATGAGGATTGTCACCTTCCTGATGCACATTATCCTGATTATTGATATGTGGTGAATCAACAGTCGCCTGTGCTCCATTGTTATTCTCAACATTCTCAGATGCCATTTTCAGATACTGCCACAAAATACAAGTTAATTGATATGTCATATATTATCCTTATATTATGACCGACCAATTAAATGCCATGCAAATAAACTTAGGTAGGTCATACTAGCGAAGGAATTCCCCGTCTCTCCCCTCCTAGTTCTATTCTCACATCTTAGCTAGGGATCATATCCCTAAGCTCTGATACCAACTGTGACGCCCCCAAAATTAGGTATACATCACCCATCTTGGGTCGTCAGATACATAGTACAGAATACAAATACAACTTACTAATACAACTGTCGTTGTAAGACCCCAAATTTTATAAATTAAAAGTATTCAATTTTTCTTATAATTACTATTCAGTAAATGGTTAAATTAAAAAATAAAGTTAATGGTGATATATGAATTTTTTTTCAAAATACGCAAGTGGTTATAAAATAATCATTGTTGTCGGGGAATATTCGTTTGGTCGTGGAATATTCTTTCTGTCGGGGAATATTCGTACGACGGCGCAGTATTTTGTGGGCCCCATAACGAAAAGCGATTGGATGAAGAAAACGACAAGTATAAGTTGTTTATAAATAACGACGTAGTTGTTACCGTTAATACTATTGGAATACCCGGTGGTTAAAATACAGTAGCACACGGTATTGCACCAATTATTGATTCTTACGTAAGAAAGCACTGCTCAATAATTGTTACAGTAGTTATTGATCAATATTTTATTTTATTGATTCAATAATTATTGCGTTGATATTTTATATTATTGTTGTTTCAATAATTATTGCTGCACAGTATTTTTCTTTATCATATCAATAATACATATTATTTGAATAATATTATTAGATAACATTATTGGCAATGTCTAAAAAGTTCTGTCTAAGGAGATGTTTGGTCATCTAATTGCGCGCTAGTAAGGAAAATTTTTTATTGGAAAGCCCCCTCTTTCCTGGGAACGGCCTGGTTGTCATAAATGTGATTCTGTAATATTATCTGTGAATAATTAATTATTGATTCATATGATAAAAAAATATTTATTTTATGTGGATATAAATGAGGGATATATTTTTGTGGTTAAAAATGAAGAGTTAATGTTGAGGTGTTTTATCTGTATTTTTGTCGGAACGGAGGTATTGAAAATAAAATTAGGGTTTTTGAGATATTTTGCGAGGGTTATAATTTTTAATCCGACCGTTGGATCATGGTAATATTTGGATATGTTATACATATATAAGTTGAGTATATGTCCACAAATTTTGAACCGTTAAAAATTAACGTATAATTTGTTATGAATTTTACGAGATGACTGGTTCGGAAATTGTTGAATTTTCGGAGTTAATTATTTTGGTAAAAAATTCTTGAATTGGTGGGTCCCACTCTTAGTTGGTGAAAAATGTGCTGGTAAAGTAGCAGGTAAAGCCATCAGGTTGCAGGTTAAGTCTGCTTCGGCGTGCTAACATTTTCCTATAAATAGAGGGCTAAGTTAGAATTAAAAATCACACCAGAAACATAAGTTTTCTCTCTTTCTCTCTATATTATGAAGCATATTTTGTAAGTATTTAGATACTTTGAGAGTTGCTATTCAGTGCAAGTTTCCTTCGGCTTTGCATTCCAATCAGAAATACTGCACTTTTGAGGTAAGGGATAGTAAGGGATTTTAAGGGTTGTTATGTTTTTCAGTTTCGTAATTTTTCTGACCTTCAAAAATTCTGGAAAAATTTAAAATGATATTTTGATGAGTTTTCTTGATTGTGTCCAAAAATGGTAATTTTTGGATGTATAGATTAAGAGTTATGAATTTTACGAGAAAAGACTATTTTAAAAGTAATCGCTTATAACTCCTTGTGGTTAACTCCAAAATTGATAAAATTTTTATTGGGAGTACATGTATATGATAGGAGTATACTCTGTGAATTTCAGAATTTTTGGATAAAAGTACAATTTATGATAAATGTCTAAATATTCGGCGGTTTTGGCCATATGAAAAATAGTAAATGAATTTTAAAAATTCCGGGAAAAATATTTGTTCAATATGGGACTATATTCTGCTAAATCCCAGAAAAGAAATATTTTTGAGACTAATTTGATATTTTTCATGAAAATGGTCTAGTTATGAGTAAATGAATTAAATATGTTATGTGAAGTAATAAAATTAGAAAATATGATTTTATGGCTTGAGAATCATATATGAGGTATATGCAGATTTTTTGATGAGGGTTTTGGTTATTGGTGATGAAATCTTAAGAGTTAACATTTTATGATGATTAAATGCATTAATTAGTAAAGTGTAAATAATTTAAATAAATTGTTTATAATCTTAAGAAATATTATTCTTTCAATATCATTATACCGAAATATTGGTATGAATTTTATTGTAGAATTTCTACCTTTTTCATGTCGAGTTACTATTCATGAATTACTATTCACGAGTTACTATTCACGAGTTACTATTCACGACAAAATTAGTTTCTTTTTCTAAGCAAATTATAGTTGATTTATGAATATTACTCTTGAGATTAAATCCAGATGTATTGATTATATTGATTTTACTATTATATATAACATTTTTATAACCCTAATGTTGAAATTCTCTTTCACTTGAGTGTAAAGATGGGTAGATTGTTGGTATGATCATGACTATGGGTTCTCTTTGGCCAGTAGTACAAAGTTGAATTGTTGACTGGTATGATCATGACCATTGAATTTATAATTGAATATCTTTAGCTTAAGTGCAAATGTGAAATGATCAGCATGGTTATAATTATTGTTTATATAAATTGTGAAATGATTATATATTTTTTGAGATATCAATATATTTGGCCTGTAGTGCAAATATGAACTGTTGTTGAATATCTTTGGCCTGTAGTGCAAAGATGAACTGGTGATAAATATCTTTGGCCCATAGTGCAAAGATGACCTGTGGTTGAATATCTTTGGCCAGTAGTGCAAAGATGAACTGTTGTTGAATATCTTTGGCCGTAGTGCAAAGATAGATTTATTAGTATGATTATGAACAGGAACTGTGATTTGGTATAACCATGATCTTTGATGTTTCAGGTAAAGATAGGTGATAAAAATATTCTTCGTCCTGGGTGCGAAGAAAAATTTAGAATCACAATTATGATTATGAGTTATTCATATAATTGTGGAAAGGAACTGTTGATTAATGTTACAGGGATAAAACATTATTGGTGGACTTTTAATGTGGAGAAGATAATAGACTTTATGGTCTATTTAACTCTTCTAATGGATTGCTCGTTCCGCTGCAACTATGGTTGAAATTTTTATCATATACCATATGTTCTAAATCTCTGATTTATTATTGATGAAGGCTATTGATAATTTAATTATCTTTAGTCATGATATTCTTTACTGGGCTAGTTGTGCTCACCCTTCTATTCACAATTCCTTTCAGGTAATAAGAGTGTAGCTGGGTCGAGCGAGGGTAACAGGGGAATAGAACGGTGGTCATCATTTAGGAGTTATATTTGGTGAATTATCTAGGGTGAAGCGAACCCAACGTTGGAAGGGTGTTTTGTCACTATCATACAAGATGTATAATGACATACAACCTCGTGTCATCATAAGACAAGATTGTGCTCATCCACTTGCTGAGTATATATACGAGCACTACCTATATAATCTTGGTATTTGTTTGAAGTATAATTCTCAATTAGAGACAGTGGAGATAATGATAAGTCAAGAGAAGACTCACCGTTGGAAAGAATATGATAGTAATCTTCTTGTTTTTCTTTGGGGTCTATTGGGTCAACCAATGATAATTCTGTGGCCATATGATATCTATCATAACCTAAAAGCATGGCCTCTCATGTACGAAGGTTTCCTTGAGCACTTCCCAAAGATTCTAATTTCTAAAACAGTTTTTGACTATACCTTTATGTAAGGTGTTACTGTGAGGTGTTGTCCACGGTTGGGACATGTGTCACATTTAGTATATATTTGTATTCAAACTCACAGCATATGTGTTGTTGTATTTTGTACGACAATTGTTGTAATAGAGCTGTAGTTGTTTTCTGTACCATATATTTGACGACTCAGAATGGGTTGGATGGAATGGACCTATTTTAGGGTCGTTACAGTCGTGTACAATACGACAAAACATAAACTGTGAGTTTGAATACAAATATTATCTTCTAGAGAGTATTCATACTCAAAAGGAGTCCTCATTACAATTATTATCACACTATTACATAGAATAGTGAGGCCTACTAATACTATCATCTGGTTCATCACTCCGTTCCCCGACTCGTCCCAGCTATATTCTCATATTTTGAAGAGAACAGTGAAAGAAAGGGTGAGCTCAACTAGCCCAGTAAGAAATATTATGACTAAGATAATGCGGAATAAATTATCATTAGCCTTCAACAGTGTTAAACTGATAAAATATAACGAACATCAAGTTTAACTGCAGCGGAACAAGCAATCCATTAAAAGAGTCAAGTAGAAAATAAAATCTACTATCTTCTATGATTTAAAAGGTTTTTCAACACTGTTATCGCTGAGACTCAGCTTAATAAAATAATCCACATCATCGAATCACCCCTGCACTACGACCAAGGATATTCGTGTATTCATTAATGGTCATGATCATGCCAACAACTGTCCATCAATGCACTACGGGCCATTGAGAACTTTTACCACATCATTTGTAACATTACGGTCATGATTATACCGAATAATCCCTGGTCATAATCATACCAAGTCCATCTATGCACTACAGGTCACAGATGACTTTCAACATTTCATAAACATGAGGATGATGACAATGATATAAGAATTCAATAAAAAAAGTTCAAGAATTAATTTATCCAAGAATTAACAACGTCCAAATTGTCAACATGATACTGCTTTGTGGAGTAAAATTCAAGAATGCTTAGAAGAATATTTTCATGAAAAGATACTGGATGAACCGTAATTATCAAGGATATTCCACAAATTTCATGGAGTATAGAAGTCAAAACTTAACCAACTGAGTATAATAAAGAATGAAATAACAAAAGAAATCACTATGCATGTAAGACCCCGAATTTTATGAAATAAAAGTATTTAATTTTTCTTATAATTACTATTCAGTAAATGGTTAAATTGATAAAAGTTTAAAGTTATGTGTGAAATATGAATTTTTTTTTCAAAATAAGCAAGTGGTTATAAAATAATCATTGTTGTCGGGGAATATTCTTTCTGTCGGGGAATATTCGTACGACGGCGCAGCCATTTGTGGGCCCCGTAACAGAATAACTGTAGGATGAAGAAAATGACAAATTTGAGTTTTTACAAATAACGGCGTAGTTGTTACCGTTAACACTGTTGGAATACCCGGTGGTTAAAATACAGTAATACGCGTTATTGCACAGTAGCACACGGTATTGCACAGTATTTTTGAAATTATTGATTCTTACATAAGAAGGCACTACTCAATAATTGTTACAGTAATTACTGTTCAATATTTTATTATTGATTCAATAATTGCTGCGTTGATATTTTATATTATTGTTGTTTCAATAATTGTTGCTGCACAGTATTTTCTATTATCAGATCAATAATTCATATTATTTAAATAATATTATTAGATAGCATTATTGACAATGTCTAGAAAGTTATGTCTAAGGAGAGGTTTGGTCATCTAATTGCGCGCCAGTAAGGAAAAATTCTTATTGGAAAGCCCCCTCTTTCCTGGGAACGGCCTGGTTGTCATAAATGTGATTCTGTAATATTATTTGTGAATAATTAATTATTGATTCATATGATAAGAAAATATTTATTTTATGTGGATATAAATGAGGGATATATTTTTGTGGTTAAAAAATGAAGGAGTTAATGTTGAGATTTTTATCCGTATTTTTGTCGGAATGGAGGTATTAAAAATTAGGGTTTTTGAGATATTTTGTGGGGGTTATAATTTTTAATCCGACCGTTGGATCGTGGTAATTTTTGGATATGTTATACATATATAAGTTGAGTATATGTCCACAAATTTTGAACCGTTAAAAATGAACGTATGATTTGTTATGAATTTTACGAGATGACTGGTTCAGAAATTGTTGAATTTTCGGAGTTTATCATTTTGGTGGAAAATTCTAGAATTGGTGGGCCCCACTTGTGGTTGGTGAAGAAATGTGCTGAATTATATTTCAAATGTGGTGGGTGGGAATAGTAGCAGGTAAAGCCATCAGGTTGCAGGTCAAACCTACCAAAATTTTCCTATAAATAGAGGGCTAAGTTAGAATTGAAAATCACACCAGAAACATAAGTTTTCTCTCTTTCTCTCTCTAGATTATTGAGTGTATTTTGTGAGTATTTAGATACTTGTGAGTTTCTATTCATCAGTGCAAGTTTCCTTCAGCCTTATACCGATCAGAAGTACTGCTCTTTTGAGGTAAGGGATAGTAAGGGATAGTAAGGGATAGTAAGGGATAGTAAGGGATTTTAAGGGTTGTTATGTTTTTCAGTTTCGTAATTTTTCTGAACTTCAAAAATTCTGGAAAAATTTGAAATGATATTTTGATGAGTTTTATTGATTGTGTCCAAAAATGGTGATTTTTGGATGTATAGATTGAGAGTTATGAATTTTATGAGAAAAGACTATTTTAAAAGTAACGCTTATAATTCCTTGTGGTTAACTCCAAAATTGATGAAATTTTTATTGGGAGTACATGTATATGATAGAAGTATACTCTGTAAATTTCAGAATTTTTAGACAAAAGTACAATTTTTGATAAATGTCTAAATATTCGGCTATTTTGGCCATATGAAAAATAGTAAATGACTTTTAAAAATTCTGAGAAAAATATATGTTCACTATGGGACTATATTATGCTAAATCCCAGAAAAGAAATATTTTTGGAACTGATTTGGTATTTTTCATGAAAATGGTCTAGTTATGAGTAAATGAATTAAATATGTTTTGTGAAGAAAGAAAATTGGAAAATAGGATTTTATGGCTTGAGAATCCTATATGAGGTATATGCAGATTTTTGATGAGGGTTTTGGTTATTGATGATGAAATTGTAAGAGTTGGCATTTTATGATGATTAAATGCATTAATTAGTAAAGTGTAAACAATTAAAATAAATTGTTTATAAATTTAAGTAATGTTATTCTTTCAATATCATTATACCGAAATATTGGTATGGATTTTATTGTGGAATTTCTATCTTTTGTGTCGGGGTTACTATTCATGAGTTACTATTCACGATTTACTATTCATGAGTTACGAATATTACTCTTGAGATTAAAACTATATGTTGATCATATTATTTTTATCATCATATATAACATTTTTATAACCCTGATGTTGAAATTCTCTTTCACTGGAGTGTAAAGATGGGTAGATTATTGGTATGATCATGACTAGGGTTCTCTTTGGCCTGTAGTGCAAAGTTGAATTGTGACTGGTATGATCATGACCATTGAATTTATAATTGAATATCTTAAGCTTAAGTGCAAAGGTGAATTGATCAACATGGTTATAATTATTGTTTATATAAATTCTGAAATGATTATATATTTCTTTGAGATATGAATATATTTGGCCTGTAGTGCAAATATGAATTGTTGATGAATATCTTTGGCATGTAGTGCAAAGATGGCCTGTTGATGAATATCTTTGGCCTGTAGTGCAAAGATGAACTGTTGTTGAATATCTTTGGCCCGTAGTGCAAAGATGGTTTGTTGATGAATATCTTTTGCCCGTAGTGCAAAGATGGATTTGTTAGTATGATTATAAACAGGAACTGTGATTTGGTATAACCATGATCTTTGATGTTTCAGGTAAAGACAAGTGATGAAAATTATCTTCGTCCTGGATGAGAAGAGGAATTTAGAATCACAATTATGATTATGAGTTATTCATATGATTGTGGACCAGAACTGTTGATTGATGTTACAGGGATAAAATATTGTTGGTGGATTTTTAACATGGAGAAGATAATAGACTTTATAGTCTATTTGACTCTTCTAATGGATTGCTCGTTCCGCTGCAACTATGGTTGAAATTTTTATCATTTACCATATGTTCTAAATCTCTGATTTATTATTGATGAAGGCTATTGATAATTTATTTATCTTTAGTCATGATATTCTTTACTGAGCTAGTTGTGCTCACCCTTTTGCTTCACAATTCCTTTCAGGTAATAAGAGTGTAGCTGGGTCGAGCGGGGGTAACAAGGGAATAGAACGGTGGTCATCATTTAGTAGTTATATTTGGTGAAGAAAATAGGGTGAGGCGAACCCAACGTTGGAAGGGTGTTTTATCACTATCATACAAGATGTCTAACGACATACAACCTCGTGTCATCATAAGACATGATTGTGCTCATCCACTTGCTGAGTATATCTACAAGCACTACCTATATAATCTTGGTGTTTGTTTGAAGTATAATTCTCAATTAGAGACAGTGGAGATAATGATAAGTCAAGAGAAGACTCACCATTGGGAAGAATATGATAGTAATCTTCTCGTTTTTCTTTGGGGTCTATTGGGTCAACCAAGGATAATTCTGTGGCCATATGATATCTATCATAACCTAGACGCATGGCCTCCCATGTACGAAGGTTTCCTTGAGCACTTCCCAAAGATTCTAATTTCTAAAACAGTTTTTGACTGTACCTTTATGTAAGGTACCTTTGTGAGGTGCTGATACATGATGATGTCCAATGTCACATTTGGTATATATTTGTATCCAAACTCACAGCATGTGTTGTTGTATTTTGCACGACAATTGTTGTAATAAAGTTGTAGTTGTTTTCTGTACCATGTATTTGACGACTCAGAATGGGTTGGGTGGAATGAACCTATTTTGGGGTTGTCACAGGTGGTATCAGAGCTTAGGGATATGATCTCTGGTGGAGATCGGGGAATAGGACTAGGAGGAGAGAGACGAGTAAATCCTTCGCTAGTGTGTCCTACCTAAGCTTATTTGTTGGTCAGTCATAATATTGGGATATTATGTGATATGTTAATTTGTTCAATTAACCCTTATTTTGAAGCTGTATTCTAGAATGATATCTGAAATACAGGAGATGAGCAATGGAGAAATCATGATGACAGGGAAGATGGAATCTGAAATGAAAGCAAGGTATTCTCAACTCTTTGAAATACCAGGTACGTAAATTTCGGGGACGAAATTTCATAAGGAGGGGAGATTGTAAGACCCCGAATTTTATGAAATAAAAGTATTTAATTTTTCTTATAATTACTATTCAGTAAATGGTTAAATTGATAAAAGTTTAAAGTTATGTGTGAAATATGAATTTTTTTTCAAAATAAGCAAGTGGTTATAAAATAATCATTGTTGTCGGGGAATATTCTTTCTGTCGGGGAATATTCGTACGACGGCGCAGCCATTTGTGGGCCCCATAACAGAATAACTGTCGGATGAAGAAAACGACAAATTTGAGTTTTTACAAATAACGGCGTAGTTGTTACCGTTAACACTGTTGGAATACCCGGTGGTTAAAATACAGTAATACGCGTTATTGCACAGTAGCACACGGTATTGCACAGTATTTTTGAAATTATTGATTCTTACATAAGAAGGCACTACTCAATAATTGTTACAGTAATTACTGTTCAATATTTTATTATTGATTCAATAATTGCTGCATTGATATTTTATATTATTGTTGTTTCAATAATTGTTGCTGCACAGTATTTTCTATTATCAGATCAATAATTCATATTATTTAAATAATATTATTAGATAGCATTATTGACAATGTCTAGAAAGTTCTGTCTAAGGAGAGGTTTGGTCATTTAATTGCGCGCCAGTAAGGAAAAATTCTTATTGGAAAGCCCCCTCTTTCCTGGGAACGGCCTGGTTGTCATAAATGTGATTCTGTAATATTATTTGTGAATAATTAATTATTGATTCATATGATAAGAAAATATTTATTTTATGTGGATATAAATGAGGGATATATTTTTGTGGTTAAAAAATGAAGGAGTTAATGTTGAGATTTTTATCCGTATTTTTGTCGGAATGGAGGTATTAAAAATCAGGGTTTTTGAGATATTTTGCGGGTGTTATAATTTTTAATCCGACCGTTGGATCGTGGTAATTTTTGGATATGTTATACATATATAAGTTGAGTATATGTCCACAAATTTTGAACCGTTAAAAATGAACGTATGATTTGTTATGAATTTTACGAGATGACTGGTTCAGAAATTGTTGAATTTTCGGAGTTTATCATTTTGGTGGAAAATTCTAGAATTGGTGGGCCCCACTTGTGGTTGGTGAAGAAATGTGCTGAATTATATTTCAAATGTGGTGGGTGGGAATAGTAGCAGGTAAAGCCATCAGGTTGCAGGTCAAACCTACCAAAATTTTCCTATAAATAGAGGGCTAAGTTAGAATTGAAAATCACACCAGAAACATAAGTTTTCTCTCTTTCTCTCTCTAGATTATTGAGTGTATTTTGTGAGTATTTAGATACTTGTGAGTTTCTATTCATCAGTGCAAGTTTCCTTCAGCCTTATACCGATCAGAAGTACTGCTCTTTTGAGGTAAGGGATAGTAAGGGATAGTAAGGGATAGTAAGGGATAGTAAGGGATTTTAAGGGTTGTTATGTTTTTCAGTTTCGTAATTTTTCTGAACTTCAAAAATTCTGGAAAAATTTGAAATGATATTTTGATGAGTTTTATTGATTGTGTCCAAAAATGGTGATTTTTGGATGTATAGATTGAGAGTTATGAATTTTATGAGAAAAGACTATTTTAAAAGTAATCGCTTATAATTCCTTGTGGTTAACTCCAAAATTGATGAAATTTTTATTGGGAGTACATGTATATGATAGAAGTATACTCTGTAAATTTCAGAATTTTTAGACAAAAGTACAATTTTTGATAAATGTCTAAATATTCGGCTATTTTGGCCATATGAAAAATAGTAAATGACTTTTAAAAATTCTGAGAAAAATATATGTTCACTATGGGACTATATTATGCTAAATCCCAGAAAAGAAATATTTTTGGAACTGATTTGGTATTTTTCATGAAAATGGTCTAGTTATGAGTAAATGAATTAAATATGTTTTGTGAAGAAAGAAAATTGGAAAATAGGATTTTATGGCTTGAGAATCCTATATGAGGTATATGCAGATTTTTGATGAGGGTTTTGGTTATTGATGATGAAATTGTAAGAGTTGGCATTTTATGATGATTAAATGCATTAATTAGTAAAGTGTAAACAATTAAAATAAATTGTTTATAAATTTAAGTAATGTTATTCTTTCAATATCATTATACCGAAATATTGGTATGGATTTTATTGTGGAATTTCTATCTTTTGTGTCGGGGTTACTATTCATGAGTTACTATTCACGATTTACTATTCATGAGTTACGAATATTACTCTTGAGATTAAAACTATATGTTGATCATATTATTTTTATCATCATATATAACATTTTTATAACCCTGATGTTGAAATTCTCTTTCACTGGAGTGTAAAGATGGGTAGATTATTGGTATGATCATGACTAGGGTTCTCTTTGGCCTGTAGTGCAAAGTTGAATTGTGACTGGTATGATCATGACCATTGAATTTATAATTGAATATCTTAAGCTTAAGTGCAAAGGTGAATTGATCAACATGGTTATAATTATTGTTTATATAAATTCTGAAATGATTATATATTTCTTTGAGATATGAATATATTTGGCCTGTAGTGCAAATATGAATTGTTGATGAATATCTTTGGCATGTAGTGCAAAGATGGCCTGTTGATGAATATCTTTGGCCTGTAGTGCAAAGATGAACTGTTGTTGAATATCTTTGGCCCGTAGTGCAAAGATGGTTTGTTGATGAATATCTTTGGCCCGTAGTGCAAAGATGGATTTGTTAGTATGATTATAAACAGGAACTGTGATTTGGTATAACCATGATCTTTGATGTTTCAGGTAAAGACAAGTGATGAAAATTATCTTCGTCCTGGATGAGAAGAGGAATTTAGAATCACAATTATGATTATGAGTTATTCATATGATTGTGGAAAGAACTGTTGATTGATGTTACAGGGATAAAATATTGTTGGTGGATTTTTAACATGGAGAAGATAATAGACTTTATAGTCTATTTGACTCTTCTAATGGATTGCTCGTTCCGCTGCAACTATGGTTGAAATTTTTATCATTTACCATATGTTCTAAATCTCTGATTTATTATTGATGAAGGCTATTGATAATTTATTTATCTTTAGTCATGATATTCTTTACTGAGCTAGTTGTGCTCACCCTTTTGCTTCACAATTCCTTTCAGGTAATAAGAGTGTAGCTGGGTCGAGCGGGGGTAACAAGGGAATAGAACGGTGGTCATCATTTAGTAGTTATATTTGGTGAAGAAAATAGGGTGAGGCGAACCCAACGTTGGAAGGGTGTTTTATCACTATCATACAAGATGTCTAACGACATACAACCTCGTGTCATCATAAGACATGATTGTGCACATCCACTTGCTGAGTATATCTACAAGCACTACCTATATAATCTTGGTGTTTGTTTGAAGTATAATTCTCAGTTAGATACAGTGGAGATAATGATAAGTCAAGAGAAGACTCACCATTGGGAAGAATATGATAGTAATCTTCTCGTTTTTCTTTGGGGTCTATTGGGTCAACCAAGGATAATTATGTGGACATATGATATCTATCATAACCTAGACGCATGGCCTCCCATGTACGAAGGTTTCCTTGAGCACTTCCCAAAGATTCTAGTTTCTAAAATAGTTTTTGACTGTACCTTTATGTAAGGTACCTTTGTGAGGTGCTGATACATGATGATGTCCAATGTCACATTTGGTATATATTTGTATCCAAACTCACAGCATGTGTTGTTGTATTTTGCACGACAATTGTTGTAATAAAGTTGTAGTTGTTTTCTGTACCATGTATTTGACGACTCAGAATGGGTTGGGTGGAATGAACCTATTTTGGGGTTGTCACAATGCATGCGATAGACCGCACAGACAGGTTATTCCAACAGAATAATAAATAATGGAACTAGGTCCGGCGTAAAACGCACAGACATGATATTCCAACAGAATAATAGTTTCTCTCTATAGTTTCTCTCTCTAGAGTTCAGTGAATTCGTAAGAAATAATGAAGGAATGAGCTGTTATTTATAGAAAAATAGAATGCATAGTAACTAATCCATGAACGGTCCAGATTGATTACTTTAATCTGACGGTCCATATTTAAAGAAAAATCTTTTAAATAAAATATAATATATTCTATTTATAGAATAACTTTAATAAAGTATTCTGTTTTATATAAAAAGATGTTTCTGTTTTATTACGTTAATAATACGAATAAAACAAAACGTCATTATCGCTAAATAATTCATATTATTAACTGACAATAATTGAATCAAACTGAGTGACTTCTCACATAAACATTAATAATCAATACCGTGTGCTACTATGCAACCACACATATTACTGTACTTTTACTACCGAGTAGTTCAACAGTATCAATGGTAAAACTTTCGCCGTTATTTTTAATAAAATATTTTTGTCGTTTTCTCAATCCGATAATAATTCTGTTGTGGGGTCTACCAATGATTGTGCCGTTGTACGAATATTCCCTGTTAAAACGAATATTCCCCGACCAATCGAATATTATATAACAACTTGCGTACTTTGTAAAATTTATAAATATTACCCACAACTATAACATTATATCAAATTAACTCCATAATATTCAAAAATGATATTTATAGAAAATTCATCTTTATTTATAAAAGTTGGGGTCTTACAGTTAAGACATGTGCCAGCTATATGTATACACTGTGATAGCCAATCAGCGATTGGAAGAGCACAGAGTCATTTATATAATGGTAAGTCACGTCATATACGACGAAGACATAATACCGTTAGACAATTGCTCTCAAATGGAATTATCTCAATTGACTATGTAAAGTCAAAAGATAATATTGCGGATCTACTTTGTAACGACCCCAAAACAGGTCCATTCCATCCAAACTATTCTAAGTCGCCAAATACATAGTACAGAAAATAACTACAACTTTATTACAACAATTGTCTTGCAAAATACAACAACACATATGTTGTGAGTTTGGATATAAATATATATCAAATGTGACTCATGTCCCAACCGTGAACAACACCTCACAATGACACCCTACATAAAGGTATAGTCAAAAATTATTTTAGAAATTAGAATCTTTGAGAAGTGCTCAAGAAAACCTTCGTACATGGGAGGCCATGCTTCTAGGTTATGATAGATATCATATGGCCACAGAATTATCCTTTGTTGACCCAATAGACTCGAAAGAAAAATGAGAAAATTACTATCATATTCTTCCCAATGGTGAGTCTTCTCTTGACTTATCATTATCTCCACTATATCTAACTGAGAATTATACTTCAAACAAACACCAAGATTATATAGGTAGTGCTTGTAGATATACTCGACAAGCGGATGTGCACAATCTTGTCTTATGATGACACGAGATTGTATGTCGTTAGACATCTTGTATGATAGTGACAAAAACACCCTTCCAACGTTGGATACACCTTATCCTATTGGATTCACCAAATAAAACTACTAAATGAACTTTTTTATACTACTTCGGGAGAACCTCCACAGCTAGATACCACCGTTCTATTTCCCCGTTACCCTCGCTCGACCCAGCTACACTCTTATTACCTGAAAGGAATTTTGAAGCAAAAGGATGAGCACAACTAGCTCAATAAAGAATATCATGACTAAGATAATTAAATTATCAATAGCCTTTATCAATAATAAATCAGAGATTTAGAACATATGGTAGATGATAAAAAAATTTCAACCATAGTTGCAGCTGAACGAGCAATCCATTAGAAGAGTCAAATAGACTATAAAATCTATTATCTTCTCCATGTTAAAAATCCACCAACAATGTTTTATCCCTGTAACATCACTCAACAGTTCCTTTCCATAATCATATGAATAACTCATAATCATAATTATGACTCTAAATTTTTCTTCGCACCCAGGACGAAGAATATTTTCATCACTTATCTTTACCTGAAACATCAAAGATCATGGTTATACCAAATCACAGTTCCTGTTCAAAATCATACTAATAACTTCATCTTTACACTACGGCCAAAGATATTCATTTATACCAGTTGGTCATGTTCATCTCAACACTTGTTCATCTTTGCACTACTGGCCAAAGATATTCAACAACATGTCATCTTTGCACTACAGGCCAAAGATATTCATAAACAATTTATCTTTGCACTACAGGCCAAAGATATTCATCAACAGTTCATATTTGCACTACAGGCCAAATATATTCATATCTCAAAGAAATATATAATCATTTCAGAATTTATATAAACAATAATTATAACCATGTTGATCATTTCGCCTTTGCACTTAAGCTAAAGATATTCACTTATAAATTCAATGGTCATGATCATGCCAGTCACCAATTCAACTTTGCACAACTGGCCAAAGAGAACCCCAGTCATGATCATACCAATAATCTACCCATCTTTACACTCAAGTGAAAGAGAATATCATCATTAGGGTTATAAAAATGTTATATATGATAATAAAAATAATATGATCAACATATAGTTTTAATCTCAAGAGTAATATTCATAAATCAACTATAATTTGGTCAGAAAAAGAAACCAATTTTGTCGTGAATAGTACCCGTGAATAGTAACTCGTGAATAATAACTCGTAAATAGTAACTCATGAATAGTAACCCCGACACAAAAAGGTAGAAATTTCACAATAAAATTCATACCAATATTTCGGTATAATGATATTGAAAGAATAACATTTCTTAAACTTATAAACAATTTATTTTCATTGTTTACACTTTACTAAATAATGCATTTAATCATTCTAAAATGCCAAACTCATAAGATTTCATCACCAATAACCAAAACCCTCATCAAAAATCTGCATATACCTCATATAGGATTCTCAAGTCATAAAATCCTATTTTCCAATTTTCTTACTTCACAAAACATATTTAATTCATTTACTCATAACTAGACCATTTTCATAAAAAATACCAAATCAGTTCCAAAAATATTTCTTTTCTGGGATTTAGCATAATATAGTCCCATAGTGAACATATATTTTTCTTAGAATTTTTAAAAGTCATTTACTATTTTTCATATGGCCAAAACAGCCGAATATTTAGACATTTATCAAAAATTGTACTTTTGTCCAAAAATTCTGAAATTCACAGAGTACACTAATATTATATAGATATACTTCCAATAAAAATTTTATCAATTTTAGAGTTAACCATAAGGAATTATAAACGGTTACTTTTAAAATAGTCTTTTCTCATAAAATTCATAACTCTCAATCTATACATCCAAAAATCACCATTTTTGGACACAATCAAAAAAACTCAACAAAACATTATTTCAAATTTTTCCAAAATTTTTGATGGTCAAAAAAATTACGAAACTGAAAAATATAACAACCCTTAAAATCCCTTACTATCCCTTACCTCAAAAGTGCAGTATTTCTGACTGGAATGCAAAGTCGAGGGAAACTTGCACTGAATAGCAACTCTCAAAGTATCTAAATACTCACAAAATATACTTCATAATATAGAGAGAGAAAGAGAGAAAGCTTATGTTTCTGGTGTGATTTTCAATTCTAACTTAGCCCTCTATTTATAGGAAAATGTTAGCACGCCGAAGCAGACTTAACCTGCAACCTGATGGCTTTACCTGCTACTATTTAAGCCTACCACATTTAAATAAAAATCTTAGTACATTTTCTCACCAACCAAGAGTGGGGCCCACCAATTCTAGAATTTTCCACCAAAATGATTAACTCCGAAAATTCAATAATTTCTGAACTAGTCATCTCGTAAAATTCATAACAAATCATACGTTCATTTTTAACGGTTCAAAATTTATGAACATATGCTCAACTTATATATGTATAACATATCTAAAAATCACAACGATCCAACGGCCGGATTAAAAATTATAACCCCCGCAAAATATCTCAAAAATCCTAATTTTTAATACCTCAATTCCGACAAAAATACTGATAAAAACCTCAACATTAACTCCTTCATTTTTAACCACAAAAATATATCCCTCATTTATATCCACATAAAATAAATATTTCCTTATCATATGAATCAATAATTAATTATTCACAAATAATATTACAGAGTCATAATTATGACAACTAGGCCGTTCCCAGGAAAGAGGGGGCTTTCCAATAAGAATTTCTCCTTACTGGCGCGCAATTAGGTGACCAAACCTCTCCTTAGACAGAAATTTCTAGACATTGCCAATAATGCTATCTAATAATATTATTTAAATAATATAAATTATTGATCTGATAATGGAAAATACTGTGCAGCAACAATTGTTGAAACAACAATAATATAAAATATCAACGCAACAATTATTGAATCAATAAAATAAAATATTGAACAGTAATTACTGTAACAATTATTCAGTAGTGCCTTCTTACGTAAGAATCAATAATTTCAAAAATACTGTGCAATACCGTGTGCTACTGTGCAATAACACGTATTACTGTATTTTAACCACCGGGTATTCCAACAGTGTTAACGGTAACAACTACGCCGTTAATTATAAAAACTCAATTTTTGTCGTTATCATCATCCGACCGTTTTCCGTTATGGGACCCACAAATAGCTGCGCCGTCGTACGAATATTCCCCGACAGAAAGAATATTCCACGACCAACGAATATTCCCCGATAACAATGATT
Organism: Panax notoginseng; assembly: GCA_016801055.1. Taxonomy (NCBI): domain Eukaryota; kingdom Viridiplantae; phylum Streptophyta; class Magnoliopsida; order Apiales; family Araliaceae; genus Panax; species Panax notoginseng. The sequence continues at coordinate 14,577,788 of CM029022.1, read as the reverse complement.
ATTTTATAACCACTTGTTTATTTTGAAAAATTTTCATATTTCACCCATAACTTTAACTTTTTATCAATTTAACCATTTACTGAATTGTAATTATAAGAAAAATTGAATACTTTTATTTCATAAAATTCGGGGTCTTACATGCTTACGAAAGGTTTAACAAGAGAGCAAGTGGAAAAATCATCGAGGGGGATGGGTTTAAAGTCTACTGTTTAAATAAGAGTCGTCATAGTGGCAACCCAACCTAACTGACTGGAGATCCCAAGATCTAGGTTCAATAGGCAAACCGAACTATGTAGTACTCAGTAAAGCACTGAGGAGATAATTACTCATATCCATTCCAAAATGAGACATTGCACATCTGCCGCGAGAATCAGGATAAGTTACGCTTTTAATGACTTTTATATCTTGAAATATGTTCAAGTGGGGTATTGCAGGATACTCTTGATAGAAGTCACCTACGTGAGTAAGAAGGGGGCCACTTCTGTGAAAATTTTGAAGGCTGAATTCTCTAATATACTCATGGAACCAAGAGGTGTTTCAAGGCCAAAATGAACACAAACGTGAGAACCAATTATGTCTGAAGAGATATTTTGTGAATTCTATTGTCTTGGTTTACACAAAAAGCTGACAGTTCAATGACATCAAGTCTACTGATTAGCCAAGTAAATCTGATAGATTTTACTAAGGCAAGTTCAAAGCCACTAGGCTACTTAACCTGATGAAATATATTTTCTTATGTACTCGAACTAGTGTCTGCATATTCATAACATATTTTGTATATTGTAAAGCCAATTTTACATTCATGTGGGGGATTGTTGGAAATGAGATTTGAATGAGAAAATTGACTCGGGTCGGGTCGGGTCGGGTCGGGTCGGGTCGTGGTCGTAACGGGCGGGTTCGTGATATATATTTTTTTATCATCACAAAACTACGTCGTTTTGACGACGGTTACGTGCGAATTTTTCCTATAAATAAACGGTGTGAGAAAGCATTAAAAAACATAACAAATCCCCTTTCCCCGTTCTGTCAAAAAATCCCGTCCCATTCATTCCATTATTCCCGTTTCGCAGTAAGAAATTTCCGTCCCATTCTGCAAATAATCCCATTTTGTTCCTTTTTCCTGTTCCGTCCCGTTAACTTCTGCATAATCCCGTTCTGTTCCCGTTCTGCAGTAGATTTTTCCCGTTCCGTTTCTGCAATAATTTTTTCAGTAAGTTCTCATGCATGCATCATTCATGTTCATATAGTTTCAGTACATAACATAAATATTGGTTCATCGAATTCTTAATTTTGTAATGCTACTAATTAAGAATTGAAATCCGTTTTATCTTAGAAAGCAATTATTCAATTAACTCTTAGCATCTGTGAGGGAATAAATTTGCTTTAAGGAGACTTTGTGAATTCAAAGGACTCGAATTTATATTTACATAAGTTATTATTATTATATTTATATGCATTATTAAATAATACTATATATTACAGATAACAAAATTTACAAAGGGAGATCTATCCCTATTTGATAAAGCTGTAATAAAAAAATTACTCCCAAATTGTTGTGGGCCAGAAAAATGAAATTTCATATCACAAACTTGTTTATTATTAATCATTAATTTTTTTAAAATAATTTTTTGACTATGAAATGATCAAATACTTTCTCAGTTCTAAATTATAAGATTATTGTTGATTTTTAAAAATTAATTTAAAATATTTTCAAGTTAAAAATTGAGATAATTTAATTTAAAAAATATGAAATAATAAATTCTACAATGAGTAATATTTTGTAGATAGTTTGCGATATTTATCATCTTATTGACTAAAACGAAATGAAACTATGTCAATTTTGTGTTGAAAATTTCTTATGTTAACTTTAAAAGGTTAATAATTATTTTATAATTAAAAACGGAGAGAATACTATTTAATTTTTTTTATTAAAGTACTTAACTCAAAAATATTTAATTTAATTAAAAGTGGTTTATCTCGTTATTCGCATCACTATGCGAAACTTCAATTATTAATTAGTATAAGGGAAAAATGTATATACACAGTTGTATATTATACAGTCGACTATGGCGACGGTTTTTTGGACTATAGCGACGGTTTCACTCGTCACCATAGCTATTATGGGTTATAGCGACAGGTGAACCGTCGTGATAGCCCAAAAACCTGTCGTATAGCCATATTGTGTAATACACAGTTATGTATATACATATAGCCCTTAGTATAATTACCAGGGATAATATATTATTGTCATAATACCTATGCAATGAAAGCATTAATTTAAAGCTTTATTTAATAGTAATGCTATGGACATCAACTATACACAAAAAATTATGAACACTACAAAAAAAGATAAAATGGGGAGTGGGACTTAACTACAATTAAATATTTTACATGCACATTTTTATTAATAAATAATTACATGTATCCTACTCTTAGTGCACAACTTTATATATGATCCATTCTGTATATGAATCCGGATCCAGTCCGGGATCCCGAACTTTTTTTTTTCAAACAACTAGAAAAAAAAGTTTAATATTTTATGGAACTGAAATTTTTACATAATACAGTGTTTTGGGTGTGATTTAGATACATATAACAAAATATGTTCCATAAAATATTAAAAAAAATAGTTATTTTAAAAAAAAAGCAAAAAAAAAAAAGGTCTTGATTTTAGTCAGGTTCAGGAGTCCGGACCTGATCTATTCTGTATACATACATATATAGACTCCCTTCCCTATCTGACCCAGTTTACAAGTGCATTTTCCAAAGTAACCTACCTTTTTCGATCATTCCCAATCTAACCTCATTTACTGTTCATATTCCTATTTCCAGCATAAATTTTTTGTATATATTTATATATATTTACATATAAATATATAATTGTATATATATAATATAATATAATATATTTATTTAAATATAATATAATATAATATAATATAATTTATTTATTTAAATATTATATTATATTAAATAATTTATATTTCTAAAAAGTAATTTTAAATATTATAAAATATTATCTTGTACGCTTATATTTATATATATGAAAATTTTAAATTAAATTAGAAAAATAATTTATTCATGAATTGTCAAATCTAATACACAGTGAATAGTATAATCTGTAAAAATATCATTTTTTCAGATTACGAATAGTCTATTTTTGAACTAAGATTTTTTTATTTTCAATTTTTATTTGTTGTATAATTTAAAAAATATTTAATTAAATGTTTAGTATTATTTTATTTCGTAAATGATCAAATAGATAATTTAAATTTTTTATATTAATTTAATTGATTAAATATATTTTAGTTTTAAATAATTAATATATATATACGTATATATAAATATATATTTTAGTAATAATATATGTACATATGAAAAGTATGTAAAAATATTTAATAAGTGAAAATTTGGAATATAAACAGTAAATGAGGTTAGATTGGGAATGATCGAAGAAGGTAGGTTACTTTGGGAAATGCTTTTGTAAATTCGGTCATATAGGGAAGGGAGTCTATATATATATATATATATATATATATATATATATATATATATATATATATATATATATATATATATATATAGTTGGTGCACAGTACATATTTTTTTGCAAGTGGATGCTGCTTGCTGATATCTATATACCATGAGCATTCATTTTAATTTTTTTCATAATAATTAATCACACATTTGCATGTACTTATTCATATATATATATGTCAACTCCTGCTTATATATATATATTCTAACTTCTTAATTAACCAACTATTTATAGAACTCTGGTAACTCATGATAAATTTTGATAGGGGTCTCAATTAAATTTTCTCACTAGAAGAGCCTTTAATTAATTGCCTAAAAAACAAATGAAAAGTACTCATATATATATATATATGGATGCCATATAACATAGAGAATAATTAAGACTTAGGAGAACTAGTCTCTGGATTTTCTTCTACGGCACAAAGTTGTGATCGAACTAATTAAGTTGTTGGTACATGGCACTGATGAAAGATACAGTTTCTTGTAAAGGTATTTCCATGGCTTCCTTCAGCTTCCCTAGTGCCATGCACTGAACTTCCTGCACGCATCCCCATTTTCTACATTATATCTTATTTCAAGTTACAAAATTATCAAAAACTAATGAAGAAAATAAAAATTCAGCAAATAGTACTTTAATTTAGGCATTCAGATAATAACAAAATTAAATCTAGACAATTAATTTGATGCTGTAAAGTTATAATTTTATTTCATAATATCTTATAAAATAGTATAATATTTTCATTTTTTTTCATTATAATACCATATTACTAAACTAACCACTTTCAAGTTCTAGGGACCAGTATACATAAAACAAAATATTATTAAATTTTACAAATGTTAGTTGTTTCTCCATTTTTCTGAATAAATAGTACTGAATTAATTCCATTTTAGTATATATATATATATATATATATATATATATATATATATATATATATATATATATATATATACTATGAGTTGATCAGGTGACATATAATCGTGAACAGAGAAAACGGATGAGAACCATAAATTTATCGAGATCTGAAGATAGGAATGACGCGTGGCCATTGCATTCTGTAGCAGCTTCGCAAGATGCATGACTTGCTAGATCAACGTCTTCACTATCCCCTAAGCTCACCTGATGATCAGTATCAGTTCAGTTCACATTAATTAATTTGCATGGTGATATATGAACTTTAAATAAGGCTCAATCTATCATCATTGAAGAATATCAACTCCCGGTTCATCTTGACTCACTACAAGTTCATTCAAATATCATGACAAGCAAGCAATTAATTAATTAGTTCGCTAAAAAATTGAGTTGAGGCCTTAATTAATAGTAATACACAGTCTACTTACTCAACCCACACACACACATATATATCTAAATGTAAATGTATATACGTACGTACCTTCAAACAGTCCAAGTGTCTCTCAACCAATAGCATAAACAAAGCATGGCCCTTAATTCTCTTCTTTAGTGTCTCTTTATCTTCTTCCTCCTCTTCTTCTTTCAAATAATTATTAGCCTTCTCACAACAGTTAACATCCATTTTCTCTCTCTAGATCTCTGTTTCCTTGTTTGTTCTGTTTGAATTTGGTAAAGTATATATTTTGGCCTGTTACTGCTCAGTGCATGTAATAAAAAAGGAAAGGAAATCCTAATGTACAAGTAAGTAGAAATGCATGGGAAAAGTAGCTAGTGCGTACGGTGAGTGCATGCATGAGATAATTGATCAGGCATGCAGGACAATGCATGGAAGCTTTATATAGTAAGTAAATATTGTTTGCTGATCAGCTATGTGTATGTATATATAAAGGGAAGTAGGGAACATCACTTGTTTTTTTCTTTACTCGCTCGGCTTGATTAAAGAAGCTTTTATAATACTCCACTTTAACTCATATTTTCAGGCTATCGTATCTTATTTACTGTTTAACACTGGATTCTTCTTTGCTAGCTGTTCATCAACTTTAACCAGCTTGACTAATAAATGCATGCCTCGTCAACTATACAACAATTCAACTGTCTTTTTTTTTGTTTTTAGTGCTAATATATTCCAATTGGGATCCTTACAATTATGGTGGTCAATGTTTCCCGCGGTTCCGATAGATGGATCTTGGTTCAATTAGTATTTTAATTATTAATTTTTATATCTTAGAATAAAAATTTTAATAGACTTTTTATATATATTAATAAGATGAATAAAATAATAAAATTATCTATAATAATGTCATTAAATATATAGAGAGAATTAGAATAAGAAAAGTATGAGATATTTAATGTTACAGGTATAATAGGAAAATATGTGTAAAAATTTGGTTATTAAAGGGAAATGGACATTTAACATTGAACTACCGAAAATAGTAATAAAGATTTTTATCATAGGACGGAGGGAGTATTAAATTGGTGACATCATAAAAATATATATTATTAATAATTAATAAAAATTTAAAAATATCATTTTTTATGAACTAAAATATAATAAAATTGAGTTATAATATTACTAAAAATGGTTAATTTTAATATTAAAAAATTTTTAGTACAAAAAAAAATTAAAAATCAGTTCACTTGGTCACTTAACCGGTTTTGCAGATTGAATCACCGGTTCGACCGATAATCAACTAATTTTTTTTATTTTTGACCAAACTAATTGAATCTAGTACAATCGGACCGGACATAGCACGGTTCAACCGATCAAACCGATTGATCCGGTCCCGGTTTCAAACCCATAGTGTTGGCCTGTTGGGGCCACCACAAATTAACCCCCTTAGCTTTGGAATTATAATCTCAAAAACCAATTAATTATTAACTTGTATATTCCTTTAAAGGAAGAAGACAGAAAAAACAAAACAATAGCAAATAATGAACAAAGAAATCTCTTTTTTTTCATTTCTTTTTTTCTAATTATGTTAATTTTGAAAATTTGTCAATTTCTTCTTTCTTTATGCAAAAAGTTAATTTTTCTCCTCAATATTATGCCCAATAAAAAGGATAGGTGTGGGAGTGGGAGTGGGAGTGGGGGCGGGGGGCGTGGAGGGGGAGGGAGAAAAGTACTCAAAATAGTAGTATTTTATTCACCATTCTAAGTTGTACAAACATGATTATTTTGCAACAAATCGTGTTTAATAAGTAGTACGTACTCCTTCCGTCTTTAAAAAAATAAATAAAGGTATTTATTTTTGTGCACAAAAGAATGAGAGAAAATATTAAGGTATAATTGTCATTTGGTGAGATTTATTAATATAAAAAATAAAATTATTTATCATTTTATGAATCTTGGTGACTCGGGCCACTAAGGATAATTTGAAACTATATTTACGCTATTTTCTCTACTCTTTTTTTTTAATATTTGTAAAATTTATATTTTGCTCATTTTTTTTGGACAGAGTGCATATATATAGATAAATACATTATGACACAAATAAAATGTAAAAATATGACATTTTTTTAGCTAAAGGGAATGGACCTATTACGGCCTGCCATATTTTAGGCTCTTTTATTAGAGGCCGAATGACAACACCAATGACAATTCAGCCTGATCCAGTTCTAGTTTAGACCAATTGAAGTTGGTTCGGTAGTAAGCCCGCCCATAAGTGGAAGTCAGGAGCTCAGGATTGGGTTGAGAGAGAGAGAGAGAGGAATATGCATAATGCATGTGAATATGCTCCAAACCACATGGGTATATATATATATTAGGATTAGATAGACCGGATATTCCATCCATGATTATTCCCCATCCTCCCCACTACCCACCCCCACTATTTATACTTAAAAATTGAGTCTTGAGAAAGTTTTGAGCCTTATTTTCTTACAAATTTTAATGTCAAATAAACATTTACAAAAAAATTAGTTTCTTTCTTTATTTTTATTTTCTTTTAATCTCTTAACCTATATTTTCTAAAGATCATTTTATTTTTCTATTTAAGATTGTTGACATTCGAATCCAAAATAATGTCACCGTTCGTGTCCAATAAATTCTTTCAATTTATTAAAATGCTAGTAAAAATATGTGATAGAGTGGTGGGACATTTGGGTGACCTTAGTAATAATTAACATGGTCCAAAATCCAATTCTCACCCGTTGATGGATGGATATAAGTTAGATATAGGCTCTATTTTCTGTCGCTGTTGAGATTAGTTATTACTAGCTACAATATATATATATATATATATATATATATATATATATATATATATATATATATATATATATAACCCCCTCCTGGAAAGTATCACCTGCATGCGGGTGGTAGCAAAATTCTTATGTATGTATTAATTCTCTCTCTCTCCCCCCGCCCCTCCTCCCCAACCCCAACCCCAACCCCAACCCCATGCCCATGAATCATGCATTACTTCTCTCATTACTTCTCTCTCTCTCTATATATATATATTTAGTAACTCACTCATTCAATAGTTAAATAAGATGTTGAACAATTAATATATAGGAATTTTGGTACTTACCAGAAGGGGGCTCTATATATCAAATGTAGTTAAGTTTTCTAACACCTCAATTAATCAACGTAAAAATAATAATGTATTTATACCTTATAATTATTGAAATTAAATTAAATCCCCAGTGGTTACTCCCCGCACCCTCCTAATGTTTTTCAAATTTTAAGCTACAAAGCCGAACTCAGTAAACTGCATCTATTATGCTATATATAACAAGGCAATTATGTTTCATTTCGATCGAAAGAATAGAATGGAGGAAGAAATTGAATGATTTTTAAGTTATATATAACAAGAAAGTTATGTTATGTTTGGATTGAAAGAATTAAATAGATGAAGAAAGAATTGAATGATTTAAAAGTATTTCAAGGGTAAGTTTGATTGTTGGTGGTTGTGGATGGAGTAAAATGATAACAAAACTATCACATATATCCATTCAATTGGAATTAATTTTATTCCACTACATTCTACATGGAATAAAAAACAAGGGGTTTATACTCCAAAACTGATAATCAAATACATTATTTTTTATTTCATTCATTCACCCATTAATTTTATTCTCTCAATCCAAACGTAGCATTATATGTGACGCCCCCAGAATAGGTATACAACACCCATTCTGAGTCGCCAAATACATGGTACAGAAAGCAAACTACAACTTCAATAATACAATTGTCGTGCAAAATACGACAACACATACTGTGAGTTTAAATACAAATATTGTCTTCTAGACAATATCCACACTCAAATAAATCCTCATTACAATTATTCAAACACTATTTTACAGAAATAGTGAAGACTGCTAATACATCTTTCTAGAACCATCACTCCATACCCCGACTAGATCCTGCTATGTTCTCACCTCCTGAGAAGAAAAATGGAACAAAAAGGAAAAGGGTGAGCTCAACTAGCCCAGTAAAGAATATTATGACTAAGATAATATACAACAAATTATCGTTAGTCTTCAACAGGGAAAAATCTGATAAAATATAATCGACAACAAGTTTTAGATCAACAACTGCAGCGAAAACAGCAAACCATTAGAAGAGTCAAGTAGAGAAAGAATTCTACTATCTTCTAAGATTTAAAAGTCCATCATCAATATTTTATCCCTGTAACATCAATTAATAATCATCTTTAACCAAATATTCATCTTTGCACTACAGGCCAAAGATATTCATTTGTATCATCAGTCGGTCATGTTCATCTCAACACCTGTTCATCTTTGCACTACAGGCCAAAGATATTCATCAAGTAATTATACATCTTTGCACTACAGGCCAACGATATTCAGTAATATCATCATTTAGGACTGAGGATGATGAAAAATATCTTAAAGAGAACGAATCCAATGAGACAGAATGACAAATAGTAGGGATTCGTATAACAGTTTATCCAAGATCAATAATACTTCATAATAATCAATTGTGAAGCAGAATTCAAAAATAAAGATCAAAACATGGATACAATCAAAGATAGTAACCATAATAGACATCTTGGACAAAAAAGAAAAATTTTATTTTTCGGTGAATAGTGCCGTATTCGTGAATAGGGTCGTATACGTGAATAGTACCGTATACGTGAATAGTAACCCCGACACAAAAAGTTCCAAATTTGATAAAAACTCGTATCAATATTTCAGCATAATGATATTGAAGAAAATAATATCATTTAAGAAGAAAATAATATCCCTTACCTCAAGATATCAGTACTTCTGGTCGGAATACCGGTATAAGGCTGAAAGAAACTTGCTCTGATGAATAGAAACTCTCAAAGTATCTAAATACTCACAAAATACACTCAATAATCTAGAGAGAGAAAGAGAGAAAACTTGTTTCTGGTGTGATTTTCAATTCTAACTTAGCCCTCTATTTATAGGAAAATTTTGGTAGGTTTGACCTGCAACCTGATGGCTTTACCTGCTACTATTCCCACCCACCACATTTGAAATATAATTCAGCACATTTCTTCACCAACCACAAGTGGGGCCCACCAATTCTAGAATTTTCCATCAAAATGATAAACTCCGAAAATTCAACAATTTCTGAACCAGTCATCTCGTAAAATTCATAATAAATCATACGTTCATTTTTAACGGTTCAAAATTTGTGGACATATACTCAACTTATATATGTATAACATATCCAAAAATTACCACGATCCAACGGTCGGATTAAAAATTATAACACCCGCAATATTTCTCAAAACCCTGATTTGATTTTTAATACCTCCATTCCGATAAAAATACTGATAAAACACCTCAACATTAACTCCTTCATTTTTAACCACAAAAATATATCCCTCATTTATATCCACATAAAATAAATATTTCCTTATCATATGAATCAATAATTAATTATTCACAAATAATATTACAGAATCGCATTTATGACAACCAGGCCGTTCCCAGGAAAGAGGGGGCTTTCCAATAAGGATTTCTCCTTACTGGCGCGCAATTAGATGACCAAACCTCTCCTTAGACAGAACTTTCTAGACATTGCCAATAATGTTATCTAATAATATTATTCAAATAATATGAATTATTGATCTGATAAATGAAAATACTGTGCAGCAACAATTATTGAAACAACAATAATATAAAATATCAACGCAGCAATTATTGAATCAATAAAATAAAATATTGAATAATAAATACTGTAACAATTATTGAGTAGTGCCTTCTTACGTAAGAATCAATAATTGGTGCAATACCGTGTGCTACTGTATTTTAACCACCGGGTATTCCAACAGTATTAACGGTAACAACTACGCCGTTATTTATAAACAACTTATACTTGTCGTTTTCTTCATCCAATCGCTTTCCGTTATGGGGCCCACACAAGGCTGCGTCGTCGTACGAATATTCCCCGACAGCAAGAATATTCCACGACCAACCGAATATTCACCGACCAAAAATAAATATTTTATAACCACTTGCTTATTTTGCAAAATTTGCACATTTCACCCATAACCAAAGTATTATATCAAATTAACCACTTATTATTCACAATAATATTTAGAGAAAATTTGATTTTATTCATTAATAAGTTGGGGTCTTACATTATATATCATCTTATCCGAATTAACTGAGTTATTTTGGTTGGTCACCTAGTTAGTCCGAATTCATCATCTCTGATATATGTCATATTCATAATTATACTAAACATTTCATTGTATATATTATTTCAAGAATGTACATACATATATTTTTAAAAAAATAAGTAAATATATATGTGACAACCCCAAAATAGGTCCATTCCACCCAACCCATTCTGAGTCGTCAAATACATGGTACAGAAAACAACTACAACTTTATTACAACAATTGTCGTGTAAAATACAACAACACATATGCTGTGAGTTTGGATACAAATATATACCAAATGTGACTCATGTTCCAACCGTGGACATCACCTCACAATGACACCTTACATAAAGGTATAGTCAAAAACTGTTTTAGAAATTAGAATATTTGGGAAGTGCTCAAGGAAACTTTCGTACATGGGAGGCCACGCATCTAGGTTATGATAGATATCATATGGCCACAGAATTATCCTTGGTTGACCCAATAGACCCCAAAGAAAAACGAGAAGATTACTAGCATATTCTTCCCAATGGTGAGTCTTCTCTTGACTTGTCATTATCTCCACTGTATCTAACAGAGAATTTTACTTCAAACAAACACCAAGATTATATAGGTAGTGCTTGTAGATATACTCAGCAAGTGGATGAGCACAACCCTGTCTTATGATGACACGAGGTTGTATGTCATTAGACATCTTGTATGATAGTGACAAAACACCCTTCCAACGTTGGGTTCGCCTCACCCTATTTTCTTCACCAAATATAACTACTAAATGATGACCACCGTTCTATTCCCTTGTTACCCCCGCTCGACCCAGCTACACTCTTATTACCTGAAAGGAATTGTGAAGCAAAAGGGTGAGCACAACGAGCTCAGTAAAGAATATCATGACTAAAGATAATTCAATTATCAATAGCCTTCATCAACAATAAATCAGATATTTAGAACATATGGTAAATGATAAAAATTTCAACCATAGTTGTAGCGGAACGAGCAATCCATTAGAAGAGTCAAATAGACTATAAAGTCTATTATCTTCTCCATGTTAAAAATCCACCAACAATATTTTATCCATGTAACATCACTCAACAGTTCCTTTCCACAATCATATGAATAACTCATAATCATAATTGTGACTATAAATTTTTCTTCGCACCCAGGACGAAGAATATTTTCATCCCTGTCTTTACCTGAAACATCAAAGATCATGGTTATACCAAATCACAGTTCCTGTTTATAATCATACTAACAAATCCATCTTTGCACTACGGGTCAAAGATATTCATCAACAAACCATCTTTGCACTACGGGCCAAAGATATTCAACAACAGTTCATCTTTGCACTACAGGCCAAAGATATTCATCAACAGGCCATCTTTGCACTACATGCCAAAGATATTCAACAACAGTTCATCTTTGCACTACAGGCCAAAGATATTCATCAACAGGCCATCTTTGCACTACATGCCAAAGATATTCATCAACAATTCATATTTGCACTACAGGCCAAATATATTCATATCTCAAAGAAATATATAATCATTTCAGAATTTATATAAACAATAATTATAACCATGTTGATCAATTCACCTTTGCACTTAAGCTTAAGATATTCAATTATAAATTCAATGGTCATGATCATACCAGTCACAATTCAACTTTGCACTACAGGCCAAAGAGAACCCTAGTCATGATCATACCAATAATCTATCCATCTTTACACTCCAGTGAAAGAGAATTTCAACATCAGGGTTATAAAAATGTTATATATGATGATAAAAATAATATGATCAACATATAGTTTTAATCTCAAGAGTAATATTCGTAACTCATGAATAGTAACCCCGACACAAAAGATAGAAATTCTACAATAAAATTCATACCAATATTTCGGTATAATGATATTGAAAGAATAACATTACTTAAATTTATAAACAATTTATTTTAATTGTTTACACTTTACTAATTAATGCATTTAATCATCATAAAATGCCAACTCTTACAATTTCATCATCAATAACCAAAACCCTCATCAAAAATCTGCATATACCTCATATAGGATTCTCAAGCCATAAAATCCTATTTTCCAATTTTCTTTCTTCACAAAACATATTTAATTCATTTACTCATAACTAGACCATTTTCATGAAAAATACCAAATCAGTTCCAAAAATATTTCTTTTCTGGGATTTAGCTTAATATAGTCCCATAGTGAACATATATTTTTCTCAAAATTTTTAAAAGTCATTTACTATTTTTCATATGGCCAAAATAGCCGAATATTTAGACATTTATCAAAAATTATACTTTTGTCCAAAAATTCTGAAATTTACAGAGTATACTTCTATCATACACATGTACTCCCAATAAAAATTTCATCAATTTTGGAGTTAACCACAAGGAATTATAAGCGGTTACTTTTAAAATAGTCTTTTCCCGTAAAATTCATAACTCTTAATCTATACATCCAAAAATCACCATTTTTGGACACAATCAATAAAACTCATCAAAATATCATTTCAAATTTTTCCAGAATTTTTGAAGTTCAGAAAAATTACGAAACTGAAAATCATAACAACCCTTAAAATCCCTTACCTCAAAAGAGCAGTACTTCTGACTGTACATCGGATATGATGCTGAAGGAAACTTGCACTGATGAATAGAAACTCACAGAGTATCTAAAAACTCACAAAATATGCTTCATAATATAGAGAGAGAAAGAGAGAAAGCTTATGTTTCTGGTGTGATTTTTAATTCTAACTTAGCCCTCTATTTATAGGAAAATTTTGGTAGGTTTGACCTGCAACCTGATGGCTTTACCTGCTACTATTCTCACCCACCACATTTGAAATATAATTCAGCACATTTCTTCACCAACCACAAGTGGGGCCCACCAATTCTAGAATTTTCTACCAAAATGATAAACTCCGAAAATTTAACAATTTCTGAACCAGTCATCTCGTAAAATTCATAACAAATCATACGTTCGTTTTTAACGGTTCAAAATTTGTGGGCATATACTCAACTTATATATGTATAACATATCCAAAAATTACCACGATCCAACGGTCGGATTAAAAATTATAACCCCCGCAAAATATCTCAAAAACCCTGATTTTTAATACCTCCATTCCGACAAAAATACTGATAAAAACCTCAACATTAACTCCTTCATTTTTAACCACAAAAATATATCCCTCATTTATATCCACATAATATAAATATTTCCTTATCATATGAATTAATAATTAATTATTCACAAATAATATTACAGAATCACATTTATGACAACCAGGCCGTTCCCAGGAAAGAGGGGGCTTTCCAATAAGAATTTTTCCTTACTGGCGCGCAATTAAATGACCAAACCTCTCCTTAGACAGAACTTTCTAGACATTGCCAATAATGTTATCTAATAATACTATTCAAATAATATGAATTATTGATCTGATAATGGGAAATACTGTGCAGCAACAATTATTGAACAACAATAATACAAAATTTCAACGTAGCAATTATTGAATCAATAAAATAAAATATTGAACAGTAATTACTGTAACAATTATTGAGTAGTGCCTTCTTACGTAAGAATCAATAATTTCAAAAATACTATGCAATACCGTGTGCTACTGTGCAATAACGCGTATTACTGTATTTTAACCACCGGGTATTCCAACAGTGTTAACAGTAACAACTACGCCGTTATTTTTAAAAACTCAAATTTGTCGTTTTCTTCACCCGACAGTTATTCTGTTATGGGGCCCACAAATAGCTGCGCCGTCGTACGAATATTCCCCGACAGAAAGAATATTCCACGACCAAACGAATATTCCCCGACAACAATGATTATTTTATAACCACTTGCTTATTTTGAAAAAAATCATATTTCACTCATAACTTTAAACTTTTATCAATTTAACCATTTACTGAATAGTAATTATAAGAAAAATTGAATACTTTTATTTCATAAAATTCGGGGTCTTACAATATATATATATATATATATATATATATATATATATATATATATATATATATATATACGGTCTGGATCTTAAGCTCACCCCTTATCTAACTCACCCGAGCTCAGTACCCCTCCTTTAGCGACGGACCCGGCGACGGTTCGGTCATACAACCGTCGTCTATACTTTTAGCGACGCTATATGTTGGCCGTCGCTAAAAGTATAGACGACGATTGTATGACCGAACCGTCGCCTGGTTCGTTGCTAAAGAGGGGTGAGCTCGGGTGAGTTAGATAAGGGGTGAATTTAAGATCCGAACTACATATATATACATATATAAAATGATTTTAACATACAAAAAACTCTTTAGTTTCATATTCAATGTATTCCTTGTTATTCTGTAAATATAGTAACATTTAATACATAATAACAAAGTTATTTAAATTTAGTAAGCAAATCAGATTTAGAATGTAAAGTGTACATACTTGAAAAAATAGGAATCTGGAAAAACAAGACAGATAAATCTGAGTCCTTTGGACTCACAAAGTCTTTTTGAAGCAAATTTATTCCCTCATTGGTGTTAAAGGTTTTTGAATAATTACTTTCTAAGATAAAACGAATTTTTAATTCTTAATTAGTAGCACTTCGAAATTAAGAATTATTCGAACACAATTTATATGTTTTGTACTTGAACTTTACTGTGATGATGAATGATATAAATTAAGGAAAAATACTGCAATGAGCAAAACGGGAAAAAAAGAATGATTAAGGAATACTTCCAGATAGACTATTTATAGAATAATTTCGTGAGTGATCAGATAGGATATTTCCGTTGGCGCATCTATTCGTTAAAACGACGTAGTATTCATGATTATAATAAATTAAACAAATTTTATCTAAAAAAGTATATATATCACCCGTTTGACCACTATCCGGCCTTGTTGGTAGCACGCATGTGGGTTCAAACCAAGTCTTGGCTAAATTATTTCCCTTTCATAAAAGTTGGGTGCCACTTGTGACCCTTCCCATTGTGCAAACATCCCATATATAAATTTTTCACCTTTCTACTTTCTATGTGGGATAAGACAAGTTACAACATTTCAAGTAGGTGACTTTTGAGTCAATTTTCTCATTCAATTCTTAATAGATTTGAACAAATAAGTATACCACGTTATACTCTTCGCGGAAGAGAATGCATTGATACATGGACCCGACATTTTTGGAGTGTGGGTCTCCCACATTAAATTGAGCCTCAAAATACTCTAATATTTATTTTTCAAACCCATTTCCAACATTCCTACTATTTATAGTTAAATTACAATACCAAATATTACATACCACAATTTTAAATTATATTATACATACTAAGCAGTAAGTTGGGCGTATTATCAATCTAATATAAACCAAGATCATATTATATTTTTTCAAGATATTTGTGAATTGTGACAAGGTGGAAATGGATGCCATCATTCTTAAGGCGGGATGAATAATTAATTTATGCAATGTAATGGCGGGGTTCAAATTAAATCACCCATTCCTATATTAACCTTTTGTGTGTGTGCGTGTGTGTGTGTGTGTGGATATTTATAGAAAGTTAATATTTCTATATTAATTTTTGATATTTTTATATGCATGGTGCACATATTAGTTAATAAAAATTTGATATATCAGTTAATATGTGGATTTTAAATGTGAAAATATAAAAAAAAAATGATTGTGAAAATTAATGTCAATTTCCTATTTATATTAGTTTGGTAGGTAGGTTAGAAACTTAGAGTGGTATATTTATTGGACAAAATCTTGGATTATGATGAAAATGATATTTTTTAAAATAAAAAAAATGAGAAATGAGGATGAACAATTATATGTAGATAGTAAATAATATAGTTGAGCAAAGAATCAAATTGAAACCGAAATCGCACCAAAAATCGCACAACTTGCACCAATTAAAATTGCACCAACGGTTCTGATGTGTATAGCGGTTTTAGGTGAATTGAAAAATCAAATTTACTATTCCGATTAAGTTAATAGTCAAAATTGCACGCATAAAATCGAAATCGCACCATGCCAATAAACTAGTTTATAATGTTTCTAAATCTTTGTATAATGATTGTAATATTACTATAGTATGATCTTTGTTAACAATATGATTGAGCTACTCTTAGTAACAATATGTTGTAATATGATAGAGTAGCCTGTAAATTATTACAACATATTGTTAATAGGAATATTACTGTATATTGTTACTAAGAGTAGAGTATCAAAGATTGTATTTAGTTTTTGTTTACTCTACTATATTTTACTCTTATAATTTACATCATATTACTCTATTATATTTAGCTTTTGTTTAGACAAAACATTATAAGTAAAGTTACGTGTGTTATCAAAGTGATATTAAATATTGTGTGATGCTAAATTGTTAATTTAAATTGCATAAAATTTTGTAGTTTCAATTGGTTTTGGAATAGAAACTGTACCAAATAAAATCGCACCGTACCAAGCACAAACGGTTTTATTTGTGGTTTTGAATTTGTCAAACCACTCCTAAGCGGTTTTATGTGTAATTTGAATTTTAAATCGTACCAAACTACACCATGCTGAACCCTAATAAACAAAGGTCGTAAGTTGTACGGAGAAGGTGCATTTTTGTGGGAATGTTATTTCATTCCTTTGCTAAATTATTGGGAGTTGGTAATGGATATGTATTCAATCCAACATCAAGAAAGAGGAATAATGGGATCGTTGTTTTTTAGTCCATGCAAGTAAACGTACAAATCTGTTCTTTTCAATGGATTTGGTGGAAGAATGACTAGAAGATAAAAAGAGGTTTGCCATTGGCATTGCATTTGCATATATAGGTAGGTGTCTTTAATGAGCATGCATGGAATTAACAACAAACCATAATACAAACAGTTCAGTTATTACTCATGCCATGCCCTCTCAAATTTTAAAGTATACCCCCTTTTCGGGTTATTAGTATTAGTATTTCGACAGAGTCAAAAATTTGAATATTATTAATTGGAATAAATATAAAAATATTATTAAATATATATTTAATCTGACAATATAAATTTTATTTTGACATTTATCGACCCTTTTTTCTCAAAAAAATTTGGAAAGTTCCCATTTTTCTAAAAATGCATTCCTCCTCTTTTCAAGCCTACTCCCCCATGAGATGCAAATCAATAGAGACTAAAACCTTATCCATGACCCCTTGTTGTTATTATGAATTAATGAACAAATCTATTTATTCATGTGGCAGTGGGCCCTCACCACTTGAATTGGAAAGGCAGGCAATGTGTCTAGTTCTCCATTAAAATAACATTATCAATACTACTCGATCCATCCTTATCCAAAACTTGGTTTAAATAGCAACTTTTTTTTGATAATGAGATCAGCCACACCCAATCTTACTCTTAGTCTACCAACCAAGTGGAAGAAGCTACTTAATTAATGAAGATGCCATTCCATTCCATCCCGTTCCACGTCGTATCAACTGAAAATAATTCAATTACTCCCTCTTTTATCCGGAAAAATTATAGAGTCCTGTTTATATATATTGTAATAAAATTATGTATATTATTATTATTATACATAAATATAATACTAATATATTTGTAAATTAATTTAATTAATTATTATTATGATAATTGCTTATCGTGTTTGCTTGCAATATAAATCTTTTACAAGAAATATACACTCCTAGTCTCATAAAAGTATATCAATTTTAAATTTCAAAATTTATCATAATTAAATATTTGTGATAACTTAATTAATAATACTTGGTCAATAAATGGTAAGGACATTTTGCATGGTGTACTTTGTATATATAAAATTGCACTTTTTATATTGTGTATAAAACTGTTAACTTTCTTATTGGAGATCACTAAACTCCCATTATTTTAAATAATTGATGTCTGCTTTTTTAATTTTCATTACACAATACATGCAATTCCCAATCATAATATCATGCATTTGTATGGGGGTGTATGTAACGTTTGGGTTTGAGGTTTTAAGATATTGTTTGTAATGCAGAACATTAATATTCATAAACGTTTTTACTGAAATTAGACATTTAATGATTCAAAATTGCATTTTATAAATTATTGACCAATAGCAAATTAATTGATAGTACTGTATACTCCATCCGTTTCTTAATATATATCGTTTTAGAATCGTGCACATGTATTAAGAAAATAATTGTATAATATTAAATATAATATCAATTGTCTATATTGTCCTTGTATTGAAAAAAGATGGTGTCATTTATTGGATAAATTAAAAATAGTGAGATACCTAAGGTAATATTGAAAAGTAAGTACTTAATGTTTAATTAAAATTTTCAAACGATAAATATTAAAAAATAAAAACACTTCGCTAAAACAATATATATATATATATATATATATATATATATATATATATATATATATATATATATATATATTAAGAGACGGGGAGAGTTCCTCTTTAGATTTGTAATGATCCTTTGGTCCTATTTAGTGAGTTAAGAAGAAAAAAAAAAGGGTCAGCAAATTAAGACAACACACATCCTTGTCTAAAAACTATCAATAAATCAATCATGTTGATCATAGTATATCATTAGAGAATAGATAATATATTGGATAATACGTACGTACCATTTTCTGCACCAATATATTAACTACGGAATCAATAATTCACACGAAAAATAAATCAATTTAATCAAAAACAAAGTCAAAATATATTAAATTCAATACTATAAAAAGATAATAACGCCCCTCTGTTAATGGTAAACGATCATAAATTTGAGTAATAAATAAATCCAAATTCTCTCTAGACCCTAGTATTAAAATAGTAGTAGTAATAAAAATATAATTTGTATAAAGATGAATAAAGAGAGACAAAAAAAGGTCGTAAGCAGCAGCAGCAAAGCTAATGGACTGCCGTAGTGTACCGACCATTTCGATCTTATCTGGACTGTGAATTATTTGCCGGCCGTTAATTTGTCGGTTTTTAAGTTTCTTATCCATTTTATTCTCTCTCTCTCTCTCTCCAAAATTTAGAATTACCAACTGTCCTTGTCTTAAAACTTATTAATCTCAAAGCTTATCCACTACTATCTACTAGTAGTACTAGTATTTTAAGTATAGTATTGTAAAAGTAATTAAAAGATGGATTAATCTCCTTACTTTGGAGCATTATGGGTTGTGGGTCCCAATAAATGACGGTTTTGTACATTAGTCAACGTGACATACAGCTGTATTTGGGATGGGGTTTAGCTGGCTGGCTGGCTGGCTTAGCCATGTCATAGGGATCGGATACATTTCACTCCTACGGCTACGGACGTCCATTATGTCCTATTTTTATTTTTAGAATAATGTTATGTCATCAAAGGGAGACTTTCCTTGTTTTTTCCATTTATTAGTGTGTAAACTTTGTGAGGATTTTATACAACACTCCAATATCACGTCCTAATATATAAAATGATTTGATATGTATATACAAATTTAAATTGATATTATTAATATCTTTATTTATGATCTTTTTAACGGGAATGTGATGAATTAAAATGATATAAAGATAAATTATTGAGACAACTCACTCAAACTAGGGGTGCTTGGGTAAGATTTGTTTTGAACCCGCCCAACCCATGGTTCGCTCAAATTTAATTCGACTGGACTTGTGTTTATACTTTTACAAACTCACGAAATCTGTGTCCTTCCAAATTATACATATGGACATATATAAATAGATTAGGTGTATTATCGTTTAAAATTACTTACTGTTTAACAATAGGAAACTGATATTCCTACATAAAAATTTGATATTTTTATATGATTTTTTTAACGTAATAATGAATGAGTTCCACTTTTATAAGAGAGAGACTCATGTAAAAAATACTTTTCACATGTTGAAAATGACGACAAAATAAAATATTTCAAGATCTATGATACCTAGTAGCCAATATAGGGGGCTAGAATGATTTTTAAAATTCTTCTTTAAATAAACATTGCAATATTTAAAACAATACTAAAAATTTATGAAATCATAAGATATATATAAAAAATAGTAAGCACCACTGAAATAATAAATATTGTGAGTGATTTGAGAATTTATCAGTCTTTTATTTATAATTTATAGTGTTACGATAATAAAAGGTTTTGAATGTCTTCAATACTAAAAGCATTCACAATATTTTTCTCAATAAATTTTTTATTTCCAACTTTAAAAAATATATCAATAAATCATAATCAATATTTTTTTTATCTTTATTTAATTCTCTATTTTAATCTCTATATAACTTTATGCATTAGTCAATATACAACTTTATGCATTTTTTTCATTAACACCTGTCATACCAAAGAGATGGTAGTATATAGGCGTAATTTATCTAAATAGAAAAATATGTGGATAATATATTTTATATGTAGTAGTATAAAATAGCTTCGTATACTTGGTGATGGATGGTTACCAATATACTTATAATTTTATATTAAAGTTTCCGTTCAATCTAATTAACAAAATATAATTGATTTTGAATTTTTAGCTCACCTTAATAAACGATAAGAATCTTCCAAAATTTGTGATAAATTTCACCGTCTATTTTATCCTTTTTAACTTCAAAGAAAAAAAAAATTGCTCTCTCTCACTCTCAAATACTCTTCCGTTTTTCTTTCTCCCGAGCTCGCCTTTACCTCTTCTATTTTCTAGCACCGATAATTTCTTCTCCTCTTCGTATGTAATGTCGGAGGCACAGATAATAAGGTTGGTATAAAATATGTTGGACAATAATTTTTTTTATTTTTATAATTTTTAAAACAATTTTTTTTTGGGACAAATAGCTTTACCATTTCCTGAGGAGCCAAATTTCGGAAAGTTTGGTCAAAGGCGAAACACGAGAACCAAAGTTCCGTTCGTCTTCCCCGTGGCCGTGAAGCCCCGTAGCCCGCCACGTAGCAATATGACACCGAACATAAATAGCCACGTTGTAAGTTGCAGAGAACACTACAACTAATTAAGGACAAAACCTCAAAACGGGTCCCACTGAAAACCTCGTGGCGACTTTAACGAGGGACCAATGGATAGGCCTTTAAAATAACGATACAATACATCTCTGTCAACTCTACACCACATCCACCTTATTCCCCAGCTGCTAGATTACCATACTAATCTTATCAACGGTTCAAATTTGTCACATAACTATATTTGAAAATGTAAAATGTAAAATTTATAATATCAGTATTATATTTCCACTAAGCAGTATATATAACTAGGTTGTGGAAGCTCAAACCATAAAGATAACAAAAAGAATTGTTGTCCTGCCCTTTTGCCTATTTTTTTCTAGATTAGGGTTCCCACTTTTTGAGATTCAAAGTTTCAAAAACTGGTAATTTATATTCAGCTCTTCTTTTGAATTCTCATTTATTTTTATCCTTGCTTCTGTTCTCTTAGATTTTATGTTAGTTTTTTTTTTGTTGTGGGGTTTATTTTATTAGTATTTGCAAGTGTAATATCCACCCATCAAAGTTTGTGATTGGATATGGTATATATCTCATTGATGATCTGAATCTATTCTATTCCTTTCTATTTCCATCTGTTTGACAAGAAACTTCGTGTATTATCCACCCCACGTTTAGTTTCAGTTGTGCAAGTAAAGTTTTGTTAAATCCTTGTTGGGGTTCTTCTGATTGATCGCACTAATTGTTGGTCCAGTTAATCTTCTTGCTTAAATTAGTAACCAGGAAGAAAAGAAAGATTGTGGCTTTTTAAGTATTTTAGTTGAATTTGTGAGCTGGTAGTGGAGTTTCTATTTTAGTGACTAGTTATTTTTAAAGTTTGCAGAGAAATATTCTTTGGTTTTTTTGGTAGTTAGGGGAAAGTGAAAATGGTGTCAAGATCATACTCAAACCTCTTGGAGCTTGCCTCCGGTGAGGCTCCGTCGCCGTCTTTTGGCCGGATGAGCCGGAGAATTCCGCGTGTTATGACCGTTCCTGGCATAATTTCCGATCTTGATGATGACCCGGCAGAGAGTGTGTGCTCTGATCGGTCATCCTCAACGGCCCAACGCGACCGATTAATCATTGTAGCAAACCAGCTGCCCATTAGGGCGCAGCGGAGAACTGATGATAGCAGGGGGTGGATTTTCAACTGGGATGAGAATTCGCTTCTCCTCCAGCTGAAAGATGGGCTGGGCGATGATGAGATTGAAGTTATTTATGTGGGTACTCTTAAGGAAGAGATTCACCCAAATGAGCAAGATGAGGTATCCCAAATTCTCCTGGAGACATTCAACTGTGTGCCCACCTTTTTACCCCCTGATATGTTTACCAGATACTACCATGGGTTCTGTAAGCAACAATTGTGGCCATTGTTCCACTACATGTTACCCTTATCCCCGGATCTTGGTGGTAGGTTCAATCGGTCGCTGTGGCAGGCTTATGTTTCGGTTAATAAGATATTTGCAGATAGGATTATGGAGGTGATTAACCCGGAAGATGATTTTGTGTGGATTCACGATTACCATCTCATGGTGTTACCCACCTTTTTGAGGAAGAGGTTCAATAGAGTGAAACTTGGGTTTTTTCTCCATAGTCCTTTTCCATCATCAGAGATTTATAAGACTTTACCTATCAGGGAGGAACTCCTACGAGCACTGTTGAATTCTGATCTGATTGGGTTCCATACTTTCGATTATGCTCGCCATTTTCTCTCGTGTTGCAGCCGTATGCTTGGTCTGTCTTACGAATCTAAGCGAGGTTATATTGGCCTTGAGTATTATGGTCGAACTGTTAGCATCAAGATTCTTCCTGTTGGTATCCATATGGCTCAACTTCAATCGGTTTTGAGCTTGCCGGAGACGGAGGCCAAGGTTGCTGAGCTCATCAAGCAGTTTTGTGATCAGGGTAGGATCATGTTGCTTGGGGTTGATGATATGGACATATTTAAGGGCATTAGCCTGAAATTACTAGCTATGGAACAACTCCTTGTTCAACATCCAGAGTGGCAGGGTAAGGTTGTTTTAGTGCAGATAGCAAATCCAGCCAGAGGTCGAGGAAAAGATGTAAAGGAAGTTCAGGCTGAGACTTATTCTACTGTGAAGCGAATCAACGATACATTTGGGAAACCGGGATATGAACCAGTTGTCTTAATTGATCAGCCCCTTAAATTTTACGAGAGAATCGCTTTCTATGTTGTTGCCGAGTGTTGTTTGGTTACAGCAGTGAGGGATGGGATGAATCTCATACCGTATGAGTACGTAATTAGTCGCCAGGGGAATGAGAAACTTGATAAGGTGTTAGGGTTGACCTCCAACACTCTGAAAAAGAGTATGTTGGTTGTGTCAGAATTTATTGGGTGTTCTCCATCTTTAAGTGGAGCGATTCGTGTGAACCCATGGAATATTGATGCCGTGGCAGAGGCAATGGACTGTGCCTTGGAAATGCCAGAGCCAGAAAAGCAATTGCGGCATGAGAAGCATTATAGGTATGTCAGCACTCATGATGTTGGGTATTGGGCTCGTAGTTTTTTGCAAGATTTGGAGAGGACTTGTAAAGATCATGTGAGGCGGAGATGCTGGGGAATTGGCTTTGGGTTGAGTTTCAGAGTCGTGGCGCTTGATCCAAATTTCAGGAAGCTTTCTATGGAGCACATAGTTTCAGCCTATAAAAGAACTACAACTCGGGCTATCCTTTTGGATTATGATGGTACTTTAATGCCTCAAGCTGCAATTAATAAGAGCCCAAGTTCTAAAACCATTGATGTCCTGAACAATTTGTGCAGAGATGAGAACAATATGGTTTTTATAGTCAGTGCGAGAAGCAGGAAGACTCTAGGTGAATGGTTTTCTGCTTGTGAAAATCTGGGAATAGCAGCTGAACATGGTTGTTTCCTCAGGTTTGTAATACAAATGTTGATTACATAGCTTACTTTTTAAGCTCTATGTACATAAGATTTACACTAAATACACATTTCCTAACTATAAACTGGTGAATTTGTGTGGTTTTAGTTTGAAGAAAGATGCAGATTGGGAAACATGTGTTCCGGTAGTGGATTGTAGTTGGAAGCATATCGCAGAACCGGTTATGAAGCTTTACACCGAGACAACTGACGGTTCCACAATTGAAGACAAAGAAACTGCAATGGTCTGGTGCTATGAGGATGCGGATCCTGATTTTGGCTCTTGTCAAGCTAAAGAGCTTCTTGATCATCTTGAAAGTGTGCTAGCAAATGAACCTGTTACGGTCAAGAGTGGACAGAATATCGTGGAGGTTAAACCACAGGTATGAATCATTTAATTATGAATCAAATAATCACAGTGCATCATTTTAATCTTCATAACGAATTAAGAGCCTATTCTTCAAGTTCAAAATGTACGTCACTGTGTTTCGGTGGGTGTAGCTAAAGTCCATTGTGTTCGGTTGAGCCTTTTGAGTGTAGAATTAAGCATTTTCATGCAGCCTGGGAGAGCTGAGGTAATGGCTTAGTCATCCAATTGATACAAGGTTGTGGCTATCAACTGTTCAAATTGGTTTTAACATAAATCCTGTGTGTACATGTGTTCTGTAATTTTGTTACCTCTACCATAGCTGCTGTTGTCACCTTACAGGGGGATCATGTTAAGCAGAACACTGCTATATTCCCATATGGAATTAAGAAATGAAGGTCAAAACCAAGAATATGTGGATTTGTCACCTGAATTATAGCTGTTTGCACCTGTCAGCCACAATTTTTTACAACTTAATAGTCATATTTTACTTTTCAATGTTAAATATAAATAAGTTATAAAAAAATGTAGATATATGTAAGATGTATTACGCGTTGAGCTTTGGCTTCCTAAGCTTGACCTCCACTAAAAGTTAAAACAAATAAGGGTCTAACCAAGCTTTTTAGATGAATGAGTATGTTGTTCCAATTCAGCTAAACTTTTGGCTTCCTAAGCTTGACCTCCACTAAAAGTTAAAACAAATAAGAGTCTAACCAAGCTTTTTAGATGAATGAGTATGTTGTTCGAATTCAGCTAAACGAGTCGAGTTCGAGCTTAAGTTGGGATTTTCGAGTAGAGCTGTGCTTTTGTCAAGGTAAACTAAATAAAATAAAGTAAATACTAAACAACCGGAGCTTAGGGGAACTTGAGCTGAACTTAGATGAGCCAAGCTTAAATGAGCCTAGATCGAGTTGGACACGATATAGTTTGAGCTAGGCTCTTTTAATTAAATGATCACGATCTCTTGTTCGACTAGACAAACGTACTTGAGGCCAGCCAATCTTAAGCGAGCCTACCGAAGGTATGTTCGCGAATAACTAGGTTGGTTTCCAACTCTAAACCAAGCCCACACTATCCAAGCTACCTGTTTCAAATAAGATTTAAGTCATCCCAACCTAAATTTTTCTTTGCAAGGCTGCTCTATCCAACCTATTGTCTATTTGACCAATCAAGTTGCAGTGATAGCTTTCTCATTAGAATACATGTCAAATTTACTTGGATGTCATTTAGTTGCTCATTTTATAATTACTTTGTTGTGGTATTTAAATAGCAAACGGTCGAGATACTTGGGAAAATAAAAATGGCCAAAAGAAAATAGTCAGTTCTATCTATTAGCCTTGCAAATTTGAACAGTTTTTTCATGTTTTCCACCCAACTTTCCACCTCCAATATGAAGCTTTTGGCTCTAATGGTGAGTACATCTGTATTTGTACATGCAGGGCGTAAACAAGGGGCTTGTAGCAAAACGCCTACTTTCCACTATGCAAGAGAGAGAAATGACACCAGATTTTGTCCTGTGCATAGGAGATGATCGATCTGATGAAGATATGTTTGAGGTGATTACATGTGCCATGGCTGGTCCATCCATAGCTCCAAACGCGGAAGTGTTTGCATGCACTGTTGGTAAGAAACCCAGTAAGGCCAAGTATTATCTTGACGATACAGTGGAAATTGTTAGGCTGATGCAGGGATTAGCTTCTGTTTCAGAACAAGCAGTACCTGTATAAGCTTGGTAAATGTAAAGAAAGGTGATTTCTGTACCATGTTAACTCTGAACGAAAAAAAGCTTTTCCTTTCCTTTTCCTTTTCTATCACCTGTAAATTTGTAGACTGAGAAACTGAACAACTCTTAACCTCTTGTTATGTTTTCATATAGTAAATTTGTACGGATATGTTTGCACCTCTGTATGTATTGTTCTCTTTCCTGCATCCAGTGCTTCACTTTAACCTGTAAATCCCTGGAAGTTAATGTACATCTATGGGTATTTACCAGTTTCAAGTGGTAGGTTTCCTTTTCTTTAAAAAAAGGGTTAAATATTCGAAGTATCAATCTTTTTACACAAGTGATTATAGTCTAATTTTTTTTTTATAAATGTATATTTAAATAAGCAAAAGCAACTTTAAATTCATTTATCAAAAAAATGGTCGGATTCTTGACGTGTCATCAAGAAATAATGTATTAAACATATTTTTATAATTTTGAAATATATTTCTGTATTTTGTCATTAAAATAAAATTAATCCATGTATATACTCAAATTTCTTTATTTTTATTATTGTGGAATAGTTTTATTTTAGTTTAAATAATTAAATTAACATGAATAATTTAATTAATATAATTAATACTAACAATAAAATGGAATAATATTAAAATTAAATTATATTAAAGTTAACACTAACAGCAAATGTAGTTAAAATCGAAAGCTGGACAAATTAAATGAAAAGTTACCAGAGGAATTATCAGTTTTTATAACATGCAGATGTCAGAATATTGTTTTTGTCTACATAATAAACCTGGATGGATTTAACCCAAACTAGTTGGTATCCCGAATGAATGCACGGTTAGTTAGAATAATTAATTATATAATTTATTAAACTTATGAAAGTTTAGACTATATTTTTGTATGACATAAATTTTAGAATATATTCTTGAAAATACATTGTATTTTATAAATAGTTATGAAATGTAATTCAACGAATTTGATTACTTTTGTTTGGGGATTATTGATATGTTATGTGCATGAGTGTTTTTATTGTTGGAGAACTGAACTAATACCGAGGTACATGTGAACTGTTGATATGTCATGTGCATGTGTATTTGGACATGTTGGAGAACGAATATTGATTTAACCGAGTTAACTCGTTAATTTTGATCGAGTTAACTCGCTGATTTTTCAAATTGAAATAAACAAATTTTCAAATTGATTTTAATTGCAGATATCATATTATATCATCATTTAAGCGTGTTTATATATAAGTATTGATTACCAGTTGAAGACCTCGGAAAGTGAGTTTTCCAAGTACAAAGCTCAGAAGTATTATATGTATGTTATTTTGGACCTAAACAAAAAAATTTGGAATTCAAGAAAATTAAACTTACAGGTGTTTTCTTCTTCTTATTTTAATTTAACATTGTAAATGATTTTAGCTTTAAAAATGGGCTGGGATGAGAGTTGAATCGAGAAAGAAAAGGTGGTGTATACCATTTTGAAAAGTCAACAAGAATGTAAATAGATATGGTAATCTTTTCGATGTAAAAATATTATTTCTTATTTTATTTTTTTTTAGTATAAAAACTTTATAATTTACAAGGACCTGATTTGGTCTCACTCTAGATCAAAAAAACAATTTACATTGACTCATTTTTATGGAACCAAAATAATTATATTTTGTTTCATTAATGTCAAATTTATAAATTTTTATTTTTTAGAGAAAAGTATAAAATAACTCATTTCAACTGAAATGAAATGAAATGAATTATTGCACTTTTCATTTCATTTCTTTTTTTTATTTCATTCATTCACTAATATATACGTTAATATATTGTTTAAAAATAAATATAAAAGTGAAAGATTTTATTGGGCTGAACTTGGAGGGCCAAGCCTCGTGATTCTCATGTTTAGCTATTAAATCCTCATATGGGCCGGTGACACCTTCAGAACTCTATATATCAAAGCCTGCAAATAACTCTCATAAACCTTCAGGCGGGCGAGAGAGAGAGGAGGGAGAAGGAGAAGAATGGCACACGCTGCACAGATTCCGACGAGCTTCGGACATGAACTTCGAGCATGCCTCCGCTGCAGGCTCATCAAAACTTACGATCAGGTTTTTCCTATTATCCTTTCTCTATACTAGAATGCTAGGGTTTTGGATTTTCAGTTTTTTGTACATCACAATATTTAGATTTTTGATTGTTCTCGTCTCTAATTTGCTTCATATTATCCGTATTTGACTCATAAATTCTAGTATTAGTTATCCTCTAATTGGTCTCTTGGTGAATATTTATATAATTACAGTTCAGGGAATCGGGTTGCGAGAACTGCCCCTTCTTTAAAATGGATCAAGATCATGAGCGCGTTGTTGACTGCACCACTCCTAATTTTACTGGGTAACTCACAAAATCACAGCTTTTATTCTTTTGTTGTAAAATTTACACAATCAGGATATACTTCGATATATGTATCATAGCAGCGGCTATTTTGTTTTATTGAATGTTTGGGAATTTCCATCATACACATGGGATTGTTTGGGTTTTTTTTTATTTTGAAGGGATTAAAGGACATGTTTACTCTAATTCCCTCCCCCCCGAACTATTTAAGGTCTTGTCTCTACAGGCATTTCATGTTTATTGAAGCTATAACTTTTATTTTACTGTTCCTTTAATAGGCTTATCTCAGTCATGGATCCAACCAGAAGTTGGGCAGCTCGATGGCTTCGAATTGGTATGCGCAATTGTTTTCATATTTTAGGAACGATTTGCTTTTGCAGTCTCCCTTTGGAAGTCATGGAATTTTACCTATTTATAAGATATGCCCTTCGTTCCAAAATTATTGATGCATTTTGACCTCTTTTAGTTAATTTGAAATTTTGCCCAAGTTGAAAAACAAAAAATGTAGTAAGTAGTTGTTTTTTGTGGTTTACCGTAGTTATAGTTGTTACAATAATTGTGGGTCATTTTGTAGGGGCTTAACCTTCATGTGATCCATCCTAAATGTTGAACTCTCAAAGCATATGAAGATAAGTTTTACACTGAGAAATTATGTTGAATTATAGGAGCAAAATCAATGTACTGCTACTTTAGTAGCATGCTTTCTACATACTCCCTAATCCCTCAATTCCTTTGTTAGTGTCGTTTTAGGAATAGATACATAGATCAAGGAAAGTAATTAATGATCCGACTATTTATTATTTAATTGAAAATAGATATAAGATATCAATATTACCTTGGTATGTGACCCTGTAAACATAGAGACTAAGAAAAAGAGATAAGGTTATGTATTGGGGTAAAATTTGTTGAAAATATTATAGAGAAAAAGAATTACTAGTGGTTACCATCAGGGCTGAGTATTTAGTTATAACCGAACCGAATAGCTTATTCGGTTATAACCAAAAACTGAAATTATCTCAATTTTGATATCCGAACTATTAACCGAATTAGGAGATAACTGAATAACCGAATAACCGAATTTACGGTTAAAAATTAAAATGTTATGGATTATATTTCTTTTATAGAGTTGCGTTCTATATATCCAAAGAAATAGCCAAACATGCCTCCATTACAGATTCATTTTGGAAATTCATTATTTGAATGAAGCATAGTACTAGAAAAACAATGAACAATTACATAAAGTTTGCTCTATGGGGATTGGGGGTAAAAGGGAAAACAATAACAGCAACTACCAACAACACTTCTTTTTCTGAATAAACCAATATATTTATATATATATATATATATCAAACAGGTGAAGATGAAGAAGAAGCGGAGAGGCTGCGAAGGAGTGTAGCTGTGTAGGCGAAGTTACAGAGTGGCGGAGGAGGGCGGGGTTGCGGAGGACCGTAGGCGGAGTCGCACTCGTGATTTGGGGTTAGGGGCCTAGGGCACAAAGTGAGAGATGAGTGATCACTGATCAGAGATTAAGAGTGAAAGATTTTGGGACTGAGATTTTGGGTTTTGGGCAGAGATTAAATTTCAGAGAGACGAGGGTAGAGAAAAATTTGAGATCTGATATTTGAGATTAGAGTGAGAGATGGGGAGATGAATATGATGAGTCATGAGAGAATAGAGATCATATCAGAGTACTCAAGAGTGAAAGATTACTTTTTTAAACTTTGAGGCTTAAATTTTTTTATAACTGATTGGGTTATTCGGTTAACCGAATAGGTTAAATTCAAAACCCGAACCCGAAAAACCGTATAATTAAACGGGTATAACCGAAATACAAAAAATAACCGAATAGCAAAAAAAATTCGATTAAAAAAATTCGGTTCGGTTCAGTTATTCGGTTTTATCCGTTTTTAGCTTAGGTTGTGTTTGATAAATATGAGAATTAAGATCTGAATGATTATGATGTCTTAATAAATTAGATCATCTGAATGGTTATGAGGTGTGAATCTAAAAAATTGTTTGATAACTAAAAAGTAAGTTGTCTCTTAATGATATTATTTTACTATTTTAAAAGGTAAATTTTTTTTTAATAATTTTAAATATTCAATTTAAATAAAATGAGTGCATAATATTGTTGAATATATTTATATAAAAAAAATTATCAATAAAATTTCATTAAGAGGTATCTCTTAATTATTAAGATTTCATTTTCTGTCTTACCGATTAAGAGACATTTAGAGGTAACAAAAAAATAAACAAACAACATCATGCCTCTTAACGATAAGAGACAATCAGATGTAGACAAACAATACCTTAGTCCTAGTTACCATATGAAAACTAAGTAATAAGTTCTTTTTTAAATTCTACAAATGTCAAATAACAAGGAACAATAAAATTCTCTAAAATGGCACATAAAAGGTAATGGAGGAGGGAGTATTTAAAGTGTATCCCCAAGGCAGTGGTGAAGCCATATAGGAGGGTGTGGGGTCAATTGACTCCACTAGAAAAAAAATATTTTATAATATATGATTTATTTATAAAAAATTTATGTGTGATGAATAAATTGTCCCCAATAAAACTTATTAATATACGGGTCAAATTGAATTTTTTATAACTTTCTTAATTTCATATTATTTCTACTATTTGATGTATGCATCTTCATCTAATATTTTTAAAATAAATAATAATCTAATTTATATTATTTTTATAATATAAGAAATTTAAATATTTATTAACAAATTTGTGATTATAAAGGCGTATTAGGGGTCAACAAGTGTTGTGTGTGTGTGTATATATATATATATAATGTTATTACTTGTTATATTAACAATGTTTTAACCAAATACATGTTTTATATATGTAATCGGCCAAAAAACACAATTATCTAAAAAAAAATTGGCTCGGAGCGCTGTCCCTGAACCCCCGCCAAATTATTTATATCATCACAAAATTTTGACCTCACTGAATACAAATCCTAGCTTCTCCACTGTCCAAAGGTACATATATATGTCTCACCTTTGAAACACTGATTATTTCACGGGTGTTATGTGTCTAAGTGTGATGCCAACAGTATTAACTGATGCATTTTAATGCATCATGTAACATTAGTTGTTCATGCCTTGTCATTATTACTCAAAAAGTTAAATAATTACATAGTGTTTGTCTTTGACTCTACATAAATCTTGGTAAAGATTCACATTGATTTGGTTACTACAATAGATGAATTTTGGGTCTTGGTAACATAACTAACATGTATTCTTTATGGAAATTCCAAAAAGAACAATACCCCTCCATCCCGAAAATTATTGCAACACTTTCCTTATTTGGAAGTACCAAATTATTTGCAACATTTCTATTTTTGACAACTCTTAATATTTCAATACCCAATTTTTACCCTTAATGATCCCATGACAATAATACCTTTAAAGCTATTGGTCCCACAATCATTATGACAATGTTTCCTACTTACCTTTACACATTCAAAAATTTATACTTTTGGTTCAATTTTGATTTTTTTTAATATAACAGTGTATTATTACAAGGGTGTTTTAGACAAGTTGTATAAAGTCAACACAAATCCTTAAAATGCGTGAAAAGTCAATGATTGCAATAAATATGGGAGGAAGGGAAGTAGTATTAATTGGGACGGGGAAACAGTTTGACTAAAGACACGGATCTTTTTTGGAGATTTTGACAATTTAGCAGTAAATATTGGAGAAATCCCAAATTTTGAAATAGGTTATGTATGAATTTGTAGATTATTCTGCAAATTTGCAAAGGAGGAAAATAAATGATATATAGTGCGTACTCGAAGGGTAGCATTTGGATTATTGTGATGCTTTGGTCTTCTAAACAATTATACATTTGAATTTGGTAACTATAGGGGAAATTTTGATTTTAGTGACTCCAAATATGTGATTCTGTTAAATCTTTGCAGGAAGGTTTAGACCTGGTTGTTACACACTTGCAGTTTCTGACACACTTCCAGAAGATTTGCAGGTTTGCCATATCAATTTAGCATATTTTCTTTTCTTGTTTGCCCCCCTCCTTCATTGCTGACTCCCTTCCCTTCCCAAGGGCTATATCCTTTACGATTCTGAAGAGGGTTATCAAATTACTCTTTCATTAGTTTTATACATTCTTTGAAACTAATTAACTGACTTGAAAAATAAGTTCTTGAGTTTAAAATGTTAGGGGGAGCATGTTTCATTTTTTGCCGGGTAGGGATAACCATAGTTTGAAGAGGTTACTTTGGTGGATTGCTGAAGTATATATTATACCTTATGGGACATCATACAAGTTGAAGGCATTTGATTTATTACTGAAATTCAGTGGAAACTGTAGATGAAATGGAATTGTGGGCCTCGTATTTTTAGCTATTAATAGAATTAAATTAGCAACCATCTTGTTTTACGCTTGCCAAAAGTGTCCTTCAGAACTGTAAATGACTGATCTATTCATGAAAAGCTAGGTATTTGACTTTAGAAGGGCTGGGGCCCATTTATTATGTCAACAAGGTGAGCTTCAACTCACTTTTTACTCTTGTTGCTACAAAAGCAAAGCTTGAACATGAGGTTAAGCTTGACTCTGTTAGGGCCAAGCTCTGATCATTAGCACATGCATTTCAGAATAAAACTGAAATCACGTTATTATAAGTCCTTTCTATTTGATTTGTTAAACCTTATGCCCTATGATTTTTCTTATTGTCATCAAACTTAAACTCCCACCTCTCTGTTCCACAAAAATAGTTCCATTCGCAACATTTGTAAATCTTAAGGATGTGTTTTTGTTCTAGGTTTACCCCAAAAAATGATATGTTGTAAGTTTAGTAGTGGTGATATGATAATGAATTTATGGTGGCAAAATTAAGTACATGGTGTCATTTTTATAGTTCCATCCAGGCATCCATACAAAGATGACTCTTTTTGGTGGGACATTTTATTTTTTTTCAAATGGGACTCTTACTATGGAACGAAGGGAGTATCATATTTATTAAAAAAATTATAATTTTTTTTTCTTAACAACATAATTTTTTCAATTGTTTATTTCATTTATGGTTTCAGAATTCTGAGCTTGCACAACTCAGCTCGAGCTCATACTATGCTCACCCATGGTAGATCTCTAAGTAGAGCTTGAACTCAAACTCAAGGGTGGGCTTGAGTTTGGTTTATATGCAGGCTTGCAGCCCTATAACATAAAATTACTCCTCATATATAATTGCTTGATTTGCATATTTGATTAAATTTGACAATTGATGAAGGGAAGTTGATGTTAATAACTTTAAAGTTATGGTAACTCTCTACCTATTTATACGCGTCTGTGAATCTAGTCTACTGTCTCTACTCTTCTTTCTTTTGGTGTACTGACCAACCAATGACAGAAGGGTAACTGATACTAGGTCGCACTGTCTTTGTGTTATTAATTATGTATACACCTCTGACTAGGAGATTACTTGTTTAAAAATTGGAGGTATGTACTATTTTAATGGTAGCATGCTTAATATAACAAGCTGTATACTGTGAGCCTATCAAATACTATATACGAACTGTGATATCTTCTAATAATTACCCATACTTGATTTCTTGTATGTTTTGCAGAACCTTTGTGAGGATGAGCACGTGCCATATGTTCCGCCAAAGCGTGTATGAGTTGTTAGCTGAATGTGTCAACCCATGATTATGTCGGTACATACATATGAATAGGCTAATTGTCAGTACTGTGACTGATGGTTTGTCCAAACTAAGGTCTAGTTGATACCCTATGCGTACTCGTGTACTTGAGATTGATGGTTGTTGTTTTGTCTACTACGATTACTTTTCCTAAATAGAAGGGGAGAATCGGAAAATGAAATTCCCAAGCTTTTACTTGTGTGAAGTATGCATAATTTCAAAGAGTTGTTGTCAATTTCATTAGTTCTGAGTTTATGTTGGTGTTTGTTGCAATTTTTTTTTTTTCTTAATTAAAGATTATAGTTTTTTTTACAATAAGTTGGTATCTTTAGTGTTTGTTTCTGTGTAGAGGACAAGTTTCTTGGGTAGTAATTGTGCATTCTTCTAGTAAATTTTCCTCACTTTTTAGAAAATTCTCAAGTAAATTAATTAGAAGTCGTTATTGTTAAATAAATTTCAAAATGGCACCACATTTTTTGTAATGTTCAACTACTCCCTCTGTAATTTTTTATCCATTTTTCTGGTGGCAAAAAATTGTTTTTTTTTATTTGTCCTACGTAAATTTTAAGGAAGATTATTCTTATATATTAAATATTAGTTTATTTTTCTTTCTTCTTTGTAATAAAATTTAGAAAGGCAATATTTATACTTAATTTAAACAACTAGACAAAATGTTGCTTTCTCTATCCCAAAAGTATGGCTCAAGTGATAAAAAAAAAAAAAAAAAATTGTCCGTAAAAGCCTGCCTAAAAGTAGACAAGTTAAGTAGAAAAAGTTTTACATTGAACATCTGAACAATCACATTAGTACATTACAAATAAATGATTCAAATTAATTAACTTTCTCTTCACAAATCCAAGACTCGATTAAAACAATTAACACAATAGAAGGGTAATATGAAAAGTAAATTTATACTCCTCCTATTTGACCAGTTTTTTTTTTTTTAAAGCCCTACTTTTTGAGAATTAACATCATCATAGTATTATAATATTCAAGTAAGAATCGAATCTGATACCTAAATGTCATAATACCTAAATCTTAATTACTAGATTATTATTTTTATAAATCAAACTTAAGAAGGTCACAATTTCTCCTTAATTATTAGGCTAAGATCACAGACTATTTGACTAATTTAATTAATGTGAAATTTATCTTTAATCCATCATTTTGAAATTTATCTTTAATCCATCATTTTTTTTTTGAGATGGAATGGAGTATTTACATATCTTAATGCTTCTTCTTAAAACGTCACTTAAAAAATAGAAACTCATATTTTTACCTATTAAAATGATATTTTTCACATGAGTCTCTCTCATAAAAGTAAAATTCACTCACTATTTATGTAAGAGGTGTTAGAATATTTTATTCCTTATGTGGCCTTTACTATTTATGTAATTATTGGGTTTACATATTGTATTAATTTAATAACTTTATTTATGGGTTTGGTAATTAATTATGTGGCCTACGAATAATATTCCTAATAGTATTTGGCATAATGGGCCCTAGGGTTTCATAATCTTGATGAACGATTTTGACCCTTAGTTATTCTATAAATAAAACAGTTAGGGTTTGGTTCCAATTGTCGTCTCAAGAACTTTATACACACCTATACATCCATCCTAAGATTGAGAGAGGCAATTGAAGACCTTCACCCTTAAGCGCAGCGGAAACGTGATACATACGAGATGACTTCTCTCAATTCATGTAAGTACTTAATATTATGATTAATTGATTCTATTTATTCTATGCAATAACACGTTCCTGTTTAATTTATCCAACATCTGGTATCAGAGCTATGGTTATGCTATCGCATAAAATAAATTAATTATGTTTTTTTTATGATATAAAGTTTAATATCATACAATTATTTAATTACGGTGTATAGCTAATGAAGAAAGTTCAGTAGAAATAAATTAAATAATATAAGTTCAGTACTAGTACTAGTGTTTGTAAAATTCCGCAGTAGTACAGGTACAGTTGATGTTTTCTATTTGGTGATTGGATTTGTCAAATCCAAAATAAAATTTGGTCCACATGCAATTTGTTAATGTGTCAATTAAAAATAAAATTGATTACGTATCTATCTGTAAATAATAAAGCTTGATATGATTATTGATTGATTGATTTATTTAATTTAATAAATTAATAGGCTACGTGGTGTAGGCCAATAATCAAGTAGCCTGTCAAAAGTATTCTGATTAGCATGATTCATGATTCATTACTTACTACTATATATATCTTTTGAAACATGAATTATATATATATACATTCTGCACCCATAAATGCAGTAGTACTACTATTTATAAAATTTCTGTTGTTCTGTAATTTTGATGTTAATCTTGAATAAAGCAGCATGTTGGTGTTTTAATATTATGTTATACGTGAACAATAACATGAATATTAAAATAATATATGTTAAATTTATTATTTATTATGTTTAGATAATATTATGATATTTTTATGCCCTCATGTATTCATGTTAAAATTAACGTGATTATTTTATAATCAATTCATGTTCATAATTATATATTTTAATTTAAATTTTTTTTTAAACATGATGTAATATATTATTAGGGCTTTTAAGTTGTTACATGTAAATTTTAAATAATGTTAATTTTCAAACTTGATTAATATGTTTAAAGAAAATTGAGTTTGATCATAATAATTTACATGTATGCGTGACTCTTTTATTGTTAAAATTAATAATCAACCCAACGGAGGGTTATTAATTGAAACAATTAAAGATTAAGAAAAGTCACATAATGTTACATTTAATAAATGAATATTTTAATTTTACCCAACGGAAAATTAGAATTAGAATTTTTTTAAATAGAATTTTATTGCATAAGTAATTAACATGTTTATTTCGTTTTCTGCCCAACGGTGATGCATGGATAAATGTGTTGTGCATTATTTTATGGGGATGTTATTAGTATATTATTAATTGGACCAACGAAAAATTAATAATTATGCACCAACATCTCATTAAAATCTATTTTTAGGTGTTGTAAATAGATTTTATATAACTAACTGCTTGCCCTACAGTTGGTTTTTATTATGATTAATTATTGTTGTACATTGTGGATTTCTTTTAGTTTTTTATAAGCATGCTTATGAGCTTGATTGTATTTCAGCATTGACTCCAACTAGTATTTCTGGGTATCTCTCTGGAATTGAAGCCTTGAATGGAACTAATTTTACTGTTTGAAAAGAGCAAGTGAAAATTGTTCTCGATGTTATGGATTTAGACTATGCATTACGAGTTGATCATCCTGCTCCACTTACAGATACAAGCTCAATTGAGCAAAAATCTATTTATGAAAAGTGGGAGCGATCCAACTGCATGTCCCTTATGATTATGAAAAACTCTATCACGACATCCATTCGAGGAGTCATTAATTCCTGACTTTGAGAATGTTAAAGAGTACTTAACTTCAGTCGAGTAATAATTTAAGGGTTTTTTTAAAACTCATGCAAGTACCTTTATTTTGAAAATGGCAAAGGTTTTAAGAATAAGTATAAACCAATTTCTACTAAAACAAATAAGACAAATTATTCAGGTAACAACTCTGAGGCATGTCCTAAATGTCACTTCTGTAAGAAGTAAGGACATATTCAGAAAGAATGCCCTAAATTAAGAGAATGAATTGAAAAGAAAGGTATATCGTCCATCAATTAAGTAACTTATGAGTCCTTTCTAATTGATATTCTTTCTAATACATGGTGGCTTGACACTGGTGCTATGGTTCATATTACTAATTCATTGCATGGATTCCTTTCAAAGAAGACACTTTAAAAGGGGGAAAGAATCATTAAAGTTGGCAATGAAGAGTCTATACAAGTTGAAGCTGTAGGAACTCTTTCTTTAGTCTTGGAGAGTGGTTTCATCTTGTATTTATATTACACTCTTTATGTTCCCAGTATGACACGGAATTTAATTTCTGTATCTAAACTTGACATTGATGGATTTTCGTTTAAGTTTGGGAATAATAAAATAATTATTTATCATTACTCTCATGTTATTGGTTCTGGCTCTTTAGAGGGAAACATCTATAAGATAAATTTTGCTAATGTCTTTGCTGAATTCTTGTTAACAATGAATGTGACAGAAAGTACATCTAAAAGTAGAAATGAGAGAAAAACTAGATAATGAGAATTCTTCAAAATTATGACATTAACGCTTAGGTCATATTTCAAAAGACAGAATGCAACGTCTTATAAATGATGGAATTCTTCATTCACAAGATTTTTCTGATTTTGACCATTGTATTGAATGTATAAAAGGAAAATTTTGCGAAAGGTAATAAGAAAGGAGCAACAAGAAGTAGTGCACTTCTTGAGGTGATTCACACTGATATATGTGGACCATTTTCTCCAAGAATTGGTGGACATAAATCTTTCATTACGTTCATTGATGACTATTCTCATTATACTTATGGCTACCTGATTAATGAAAAATCTGAATCACTAAATATGTTTAAAGTTTTCAAAGCTGAAGCTTAAGTTTTCAAAGCTGAATCAGATAAAGGCGGAGAGTATTATGGTAAACACTCCGATACAGGTCATAGTCCTGACTCATTTGCCTTATTTTGTCAAGAAAATGGAATCGTCACTCAGTATACAATGCCTGGTACACAGCAGCAGAATGGTGTAGCTGAGAGGCGAAATCGTACCTTTATGGATATGGTATGTAGTATATTATGCAATTCTAGCTTACTTGCGTTTTTGTAGACTGAGGCATTAAAGACAGCTGTTCATATTTTAAACCGGGTTTCTAGCAAATCTGTCCCTAACACTCCTTATGAAATTTGGACACGTAGGAAACCTAGTTTAAAATACTTACAGGTGTGGGGCTGTCCAGCCGAGGCTAAGTTTTTTTTTTAATCCACAAATAAAGAAACTTGATTCTAAAACCATTAGTTGTCATTTCATTGGATATCCTGAGAGATCTAAGGGTTTTCAATTTTACTGTCCCTCGCATACCACTAGAATTGTTGAGACTAGGCGTGCAGAGTTTTAGAGAATGGTGATTTAAGTGGGAGTGGTGAGCCTAAAAAAATTGATCTTGAAGAAAACAGGTTTTATGTTTCTAATCCTGAGCCACCACCTAATGTTGAACCTCACATTATTGAAAATCATATTCCTGAAATTGTGCAGCATTTACGTAGGTCCGAAAGACCTAAAAAGCCTATTAATTTTGATGATTTTATAACCTATCTTAATGAGATTGACTATGATTCAAGTAAGATTAATGATCCTATCTCCTATAAAAAGGTCATTACGAGTGCTCAATCAACTCAATGGCTTGAAGCCATGAATGATGAGTTGAAATCAATGGAGCTTAATAACGTTTGGGATCTTGAAGAATTACCAAAAGGTTTTAAAACCTGTTGGTTGCAAGTGGGTCTATAAGACCAAATTAGATCACATTGAAAGGAATAAAGCTCGATTGGTTGCTAAGGGTTTTCACTCAAAAGGAAGGTGTGGATTATAATGAAGCTTTCTCTCCAATATCTAGGAAAGATTCATTTAGAATAGTCATGACTTTAGTAGCTCATTATGATTTAGAGTTACATCAGATGGATGTTAAAACTGCATTCCTTAATGGTAACTTGCATGATAATGTCTATATGGCACAACTAGAAGGTTTTTGGTTAAAGGCAATGAACATATGATATGTAGACTTAAGAAGTCCATATATGGGTTAAAACAGGCTTCTCGGCAATGGTATCTTAAGTTTCATGAGGTGATGAGTAATTTTGATTTTAAGAAAAATATAGTGGATCAATGCATATACTTGAATGTCAGTGGGAGTAAATTTGTTATTCTTATTTTGTATGTTGATGATATATTACTTGAAATTAATAACTTAGACATGTTGTATGAGACCAAACGTTTCTTTTTTAGAAATTTTGATGTGAAGGATCTCGGTGAAACCTCTTATGTTATAGGTATTAAAATTTATCGAGATAGGTCTTGCGGGATATTAGGATTGTCCCAAAGAGCTTATATTGACAAAGTTCTTAACAAATACAACATGTAAAATTGCTCCCCTACTGTCGCCCCTGTTGTTAAGGGTGACAAATTTGGCTCATATCAATATCCTAAGAACCACCTTGAACGTGATTAAATGAATCTTATTCCCTATACTTCTGTAGTTGGGAGTCTTATGTACGTTAGTTACAGTGTACTAAGGATATTATGCTTACATTTAGAAAAACTGATATCCTTGAAGTTGTTGGTTATTCTGATTCTGATTTTGTTAAGTGTAAAGCCGAAAAGAAATCTACACCAGGGTACATCTTTATGTTTTCAAGAGGCCCTATTTCGTGGAGAACTCATAAGCAGGAGTTAACAACCACTTTCACGATGATGGCAGAATATGTGGCTTATTATCATGCTACTTGCCACGCCATATTATTAAGGAATCTTATTTCATGACTTAAGGTTGAAGATTCTATTTCAAGGCCATTGAAAGTATTTTGTGATAATAATTTTGCTGTTAATTTTTCAACATCACCATTTCGAGTGGTGTTGGACTATACCTCGACACTAAGTACTTATTTGTCAGGGAAAGAGTTGAAGATCAAAACGTTGTATATTAGTACGCATGATATGTTAGCGGATCCACTTACGAAAGGCTTACCACCTAATCTCTTTTTAGAGCATGTTGCCGGCATGAGTTTAACTGGTAGTCTTAATTAGTAAGTTATTTTGATGTAAGACAATAATTTTGAGCTTGTTGTTTTGAACTTCACATTATGTTTATGGTTTGCTATTCTCTTTATTGTGCACACTTGAGAACTTGTGAGCAAACGGTACGGTTATGTTTTGGACCATATGAATGAGTTTATTCAATTACCACTTATGTAAACTCTATTCATACCTGTTATGCTTAATGTTAATCTTTGTTTTAATAAAAGTACTAATTGTGTAACTAATGGGGATTTTGTGTTAATAATGACACAAAGATTGTATTAATTCGCATTGGTATTTTTATTTGAACAGGATGTAGACATTAAATTAATACTTGGCCAAATTAATACTTGTAAGCGTAATGTTTTGTATATAAATAGTATTTCGGCCAAGTGGGAGAATGTTAGAATATTTTATTCCTTATGTGGCCTTTACTATTTATGTAATTATTGGGCTTACATATTGTATTAATTTAATAACTTTATTTATGGGTTTGATAATTAATTATGTGGCCTATGAATAATATTCCTAATAGTATTTGGCATAATGGGCCCTAGGGTTTCATAATCTTAATGGACGATTTTGACCCTTAGTTATTCTATAAATAAAACAGTTAGGGTTTGGTTCCAATTGTCGTCTCAAGAACTTTATACACACCTATACATCCATCCTAAGATTGAGAGAGGCAATTGAAGACCTTTACCCTTAAGCGCAGCGGAAGCGTGATACATACGAGATGACTTCTCTCAATTCATGTAAGTACTTAATATTATGATTAATTGATTCTATTTATTCTATGCAATAACACGTTCCTGTTTAATTTATCCAACAAGAGGATGGAGAATCATATGAAAATATTAATTTTTTATGTAGAAATATCGGTTTGCTTTCAAAACTAAAGGAGAGTCTCCATTCTTTGTATATTCTTCATCATCATCTCTCTCATTATCATGATATCACATCCCAACATATTTTAAATCTGGACCATGAAATTGACTCTCTATGTATTTGAAATGGAGATGATCTATTTCATTTGAAACGAAGAGAATCCTAATTCACAAGGGAGAGGGAGCATTAAAGTCGGCCTTGGGCCAGGGCTACAGCCTGGGGCCTACAATTGAGGGGGTGCAAAATTTTTTATAAGTCTACGTATATATGCGTATAAAAAAAATAAAAAATAAAATAAAAGAAGTTGCCACCTGTACCTGTTAATGATGTTTTGTGTTTCAGATTTTATTGCTATTTTTATTTTGTAGGTACATGTGATGATTCTTCGCTTCAATTAATTGTGGAGGATGAAAAGAAGATTGATCAAATTAAGAAATGATTATGGAGATTCAGGAGGAAACATGTAGACTCATGTATGACCCCAACTTTTATGAATAAAGATTAATTTTTCTCTAAATATTATTTTGAATATTATGATGTGGATTTGATATAATATTATAGTTGTGAGTAATATTTATAAAGTTTGCAAACTAAACAAGTTGTTATAAAATATTTGATTGGTTGGAAAATATTCGTTTTATCCAGGAATATTCGTACGACGACAAAATCATTGGTGGACTCCACAACAAAATTACTGTCGAAGTTAGAAAACGACAGAATTATTTTTTAATAAAAATAACGACAAAAGTTTTACCGTTAATTATTGAAATACTCGGTGATAAAAGTACAGTAATACGCGTGGTTGCATAGTAGCACACGGTATTGCACAATATCTTTGATTATTGATGCTTACGTGAGAAGTCACTCAGTTTTATTTAATTATTGTCACAGTAATTGCTGCATAGTATCTCATATTATTGATTCAATTATTGTCACAGTATCATCTGCATAATATTTTATATTATTAAATCAATAATTGAGACGACATCATTATTCATATAATTATTTGTATTATTGATAATGTCTAGAAAGTTCTGTCGAGGAAAGTGGTTTGGTCACCTAATTACGCGCCAATAAGGAGAAGTCCTTATCGGAAAGCTCCCTCTTTCCTGGGAATGATCCGGTTGTTAATATTGTGAATTATAATACTAATAATGAATAAAGATCGTGTTAATTAAATATAAGAATAATAATTGATGAGTGAAAGATGTTTGTTCAATTATCCTTTTAAATTGATGTTTGTTCATTCTTCCGTATGTTAAGATTTTATTGGCCAACTTTTCAAATAATGCAGCTAGTGTTCACTGCCTTATGAATGAGGGCGCCCCCTCATTGGTCCATATCTCCCAAACTCAATTACCTTTAAAAGAGGGCGCCCCCTCATTGGTCTACATCTCCCACTTTGCTAGTTACCTTCATGGGAGGGCACTCTCTCATTGGTTGACTCAAAAATGTGCTGATAAATTGCACCCGTGAATTCTTTTTTCTGTGCAATCCGTGATTATTTTCTTAAATAATATCCTGTCATTCTCTTATAAATATGATGCTTAGTTTAGAAATAAAAATCACACTAGAATCAGAGAATTCTTCTTCTATAATACTGAACGTATTTCTTTAGAGTTTAAGAAAGCTTTGAGCATAGAAACAATATAAGTTTTATTCAAGAATATACACGCTATACCAGTCAGAAGTACTCTAGCTCGTTTTAAGGTAAGGGATATTATTTTTGTTCAATATTCGTAAGAAATAATATTTTCTTCTATACTCTGTAGTATGTAAGTAATATTATTTCGTTTCAGATTCTGAATTATACACTCATTTTGTTAAGTATTGCTTTTATACTCCTTGAAATTAGTAGAATATCCTTGCAATTTGCGCTTCATCTAGTATCTTTTTACAAGAATATTTTTCTAAATATTTTTGTTAAATTTTGATCTTTTCATGTCGGGGTACTATTTATAAAATACTATTCACTCGGGATAAAAATTAATTTCTTTTCTGTCCAAATTATTTTTGATATTATTCTTGAATTTTACTCCACAAAGCAATTATCATGTTGACAATTTGGACATTTTTAAACTGTGGATAAATTAAAAATATTTAATATTTATCTTTGATTTTATTTGATTGATGCTTATATCATTGTCATCATCCTCATACTTATATTGTGATGAGAGTCATCTTTGGCCCTTAGTGCATA
Organism: Panax notoginseng; assembly: GCA_016801055.1. Taxonomy (NCBI): domain Eukaryota; kingdom Viridiplantae; phylum Streptophyta; class Magnoliopsida; order Apiales; family Araliaceae; genus Panax; species Panax notoginseng. The sequence goes on along the minus strand of CM029022.1, from coordinate 14,532,974 downwards.
GATGGACTGTTGATTGGTATGATTATGACTATGTATCGGTATAATCATGACCGTAATATTACAAATAATGTGGTAAAAGTCCTTATTGACCCATAGTGCATTGATAGACAATTGTTGGCATGATCATGACCATTGATGATACTAATGAATATCCTTGGCCCGTAGTGGATGGATAATTAATGGATGTGATAATAACGAATATCATTAGCCCGTAGTGCATAAATAATTCGTGGATGTGATACTAATGAATATCCTTGGCCTGTAGTGTATGGATAATTCAGTGAAGTGGTTTATTTATTGAGCTGTGTTACAACGATAAAATATTGATAATGAATTTTTAAATCATAGAAGATAGTAAATATTATGCTCTACTTGACTCTTCTAATGAATTGCTTGTTCCGCTGTAGTTAGACTGGTTGTCTATTATATTCTATTAGTTTTACACTGTTAAAGGCTAACGATAATTTATTATGTATTATCTTAGTCATAATATTTTTTACTGGGTTAGTTGAGCTTACCTTTTTATTTTCATTGTTCTTTTCAGGAATGAGAATATAAGTGGGACTAGTCAGGGAATAGAGTGATGGTCTGATCGAGAGCAAGACGTTCAGGTGAATAAGTTTCTCGTATAGGTAATAAATGAACAGACTTGATTAATCTATCGACAATAACTTAAATTACATCCATGCCTTGAGAAATCTTGAGAAAACACACAACCATCGAGTAATAATCCACCGTTTCTTCATAAAAATATTTTATTTTCCGATGACATTTTAGTACGTAAAAGTTGGAGAAAAGGGTATTGTTTTTAACAATAAAAATCTATATATCTTTATGGGGGTTAGAAATATATGATGGTTCCAATCAAGTCATGAATATCTTACTTTTTATGTATCAATCAAAATGTCTATTAACATCATCAACTGCGTATTCGACACGCACTAATATCTGTATTACTACTACTTTTTGTCCAGATTTCAGTTAGTAGTTCACACTATAATGTCATGTGAATGCAAATGTTGCAGTGTCCGTCCTCCAGTACAAATCAGTCTTTAGGCTTACTTAGTCCCCGAGGCCCCCAACGCAAGTTTGGATTGATTTAGACCTCCGAACATGACAAACATTTCAGGACAGGACAAGAAGTTTATGTGTACATACTAATGCCAACTTGACAAGCTTCAATCTTGTCTTGGTCAAGTCTCCACCATTGTTTTAACAATAAGCAGACACATAATGTCATTACTTGGATGTTAAATTTTTATTTTCTATTTTTGGATCAAGGCTCTTGTGGAGTTACTAATTTAGAAGAAAAGGCCGAGTTATTAATTAATAGCAGTAGTATATCTTGCATGTTACCGGCTAAAGTACGTAAATTTGTAGAAAAAAACCTAAAAATTCATACCACACATTTATAGTTCTAGAATTCTGGAGTATATTTTTTTTAGATCGAAAACTCTTCTTCTATTATTATTACTCCATTAAAGATTCTTTATTTCATCACATTATGCGTAATAACAAGTACCAAGTCAACACATTTGTTTGAGAAAAGCTGGTCAGGGTCTATTGACCGTACGTACGTAAACTAGAGAAACTATATAATGAATTTTTATTTATATTTCGATCCACAAAAGTTGAATATTGATTTAACTGTTCATACCGCTGTACGTGAAATAAGCTATAAAAATAACTTGCTGGCAGTCTCATCGTGTCTTGAGACGATGGCACGTTCTTTTTTGTTAATGGGGTGGGGGTGTCGTTTCTAAAATTCCAAAATTTGAAATAGTAAATGTATGAATTTTGAAATTAAGGAGGAAATTAAAACAAATGATATATAGTAGTAGTATTTTTAAAAACAAAATGATCAATGTCTTAATCGGCCATTTATATACTACTTGGTGGGCCATGATACTTTATGCCTTTGGGTCCGGTCGAATGAGCTCCTCCCTTATACCATGATACTTTACACGTCGGACCGGATCAACTGGACCCATTCCTTGGATTATATTTATTATGTCTTAAATGTATTGGGCCTCTGATTTGGGCTGATCCATTAGAAAAATAATATCTAAATACTAACTTTGACCGATAATGATTATAAAGATAACAGTTGACTGTTATCTCTGCCATGCATTAATGTGGATGTGATATAATCGGCCGGCGGTGACAAACAGGGATGGGATGGAGCAGGTAATTCTCGCAAGTACTGTGACTATCATCAGGCTTCGGGTCATGATACAAATGATTGCGCCAACCTGAAGGACTTTATTGAGAGAAAGGTTCAGGGGGTGCCCTGGTTCAGTATGTCGCAGCAAGAACAACTCAACAAGCTCAGCAGAGGGAAAGAGAACCTGTTCAGGTTGCTCAGCCAGCTCAGCCCACATTGACAGCTCCTGGACAGCCAGCAAGGCACGTGGTCGATGTCATCACTAGAGGGACTTCTGGCAAACTTGTTGGGAAGAAGCGTCGAGGATACCTGGATTCGGTCATGTCAGTGGCGGACACTCTCCCGAAGACTGATAGACCTTATCCAGGCAGGTAATCTCTTTTACTGACGAGGATTGCCCTTCGGAACCCATCGAACCCCATGAAGAAGCATTGGTGATTACTGCACAGGTGGGTTCAGTAGATATGAAGAGGATGATGATAGACAATGTGTCTTCTGTCGATATTTTGTACGCCCACGCTTATCAGAGGATGCATCTGGATGGGCGGAAGATGGAGGTTGGGCAGGAGGCTCCTTTATACGGCTTCAGCAACGATCCAGTCAGAGTGGTAGGAACTATTAAGCTATAACTTGTAAATTTTATGTTGTGCATGTAGATTTTGCCTATAATGCTATTCTAGGGAGACCTACTTTGACTGCTCTACAAGCTGCGACCTTTATTCCTCACTTCAAAATCAAATTTTTTACGGCCCATGGAGTTGGAGAAGTCGCCGGGGATTTGGATTTGGCCAGACGATGCTATAGAAATGCAGTGATCACTTCAGGGGTAGGGGTGTCGAAGCAGAAACAGACTATGGCGATAGAGATCGAACCCTTCACCGAAAGTTGTTCGGAACCATTGGTCATACCAGCAGGGGAGATAGAAGAGTTCGAGCTTGTCCCTGGTAAGAAGGACAATGTAAGACCCCGAATTTTATGAAATAAAAGTATTCAATTTTCTTATAATTACTATTCAGTAAATGGTTAAATTGATAAAAGTTTAAATTTATGGGTGAAATATGAATTTTTTTCAAAATAAGCAAGTGGTTATAAAATAATTATTGTTGTCGGGGAATATTCGTTTGGTCGTGGAATATTCTTTCTGTCGGAGAATATTCGTACGACGGCGCAGCTATTTGTGGGCCCCATAACGAATAACTGTCGGGTGAAGGAAAACGACAAATTTGAGTTTTTACAAATAACGGCGTAGTTGTTACCGTTAACACTGTTGGAATACCCGGTGGTTAAGATACAGTAATACGCGTTATTGCACAGTAGCACACGATATTGCATAGTATTTTTGAAATTATTGATTCTTACGTAAGAAGGCACTACTCAATAATTGTTACAGTAATTACTGTTCAATATTTTATTTTATTGATTCAATAATTGCTACGTTGAAATTTTATATTATTGTTGTTCAATAATTGTCACTGCACAGTATTTCCCATTATCAGATCAATAATTCATATTATTTGAATAATATTATTAGATAACATTATTGGCAATGACTAGAAAGTTCTGTCTAAGGAGAGGTTTGGTCACCTAATTGCGCGCCAATAAGGAGAAATTCTTATTGGAAAGCCCCCTCTTTCCTGGGAACGGCCTGGTTGTCATAAATGTGATTCTGTAATATTATTTGTGAATAATTAATTATTGATTCATATGATAAGGAAATATTTATTTTATGTGGATATAAATGAGGAATATATTTTTGTGGTTAAAAATAAAGGAGTTAATGTTGAGGTTTTTATCAGTATTTTTGTCGGAATGGAGGTATTAAAAATCAGGGTTTTTGAGATATTTTGCGGGGGTTATAATTTTTAATCCGACCGTTGGATCGTGGTAATTTTTGGATATGTTATACATATATAAGTTGAGTATATGTCCACAAATTTTGAACCGTTAAAAATGAACGTATGATTTATTATGAATTTTACGAGATGACTGGTTCAGAAATTGTTGAATTTTCGGAGTTTATCATTTTGGTAGAAAATTCTAGAATTGGTGGGCCCCACTTGTGGTTGGTGAAGAAATGTGCTGAATTATATTTCAAATGTGGTGGGTGGGAATAGTAGCAGGTAAAGCCATCAGGTTGCAGGTCAAACCTACCAAAATTTTCCTATAAATAGAGGGCTAAGTTAGAATTGAAAAACACACCAGAAACATAAGCTTTCTCTCTTTCTCTCTCTATATTATGAAGCATATTTTATGAGTTTTTAGATACTTGGTGAGTTGCTATTCATTAGTGCAAGTTTCCTTCAGTATCATATCCGATATCCAGTCAGAAGTACTGCTCTTTTGAGGTAAGGGATAGTAATGGATTTTAAGGGTTGTTATGATTTTCAGTTTCGTAATTTTTCTGATCTTCAAAAATTATGGAAAAATTTGAAATGATATTTTGATGAGTTTTATTGATTGTGTCCAAAAATGGTGATTTTTGGATGTATAGATTAAGAGTTATGAATTTTACGGGAAAAGACTATTTTAAAAGTAACCGCTTATAATTCCTTGTGGTTAACTCCAAAATTGATGAAATTTTTATTGGGAGTACATGTATATGATAGAAGTATACTCTGTAAATTTCAGAATTTTTGGACAAAAGTATAATTTTTGATAAATGTCTAAATATTCGGCTGTTTTGGCCATATGAAAAATAGTAAATGACTTTTAAAAATTCTGAGAAAAATATATGTTCAATATGGGACTATATTATGCTAAATCCCAGAAAAGAAATATTTTTGGAACTGATTTGGTATTTTTCATAAAAATAGTCTAGTTATGAGTAAATGAATTAAATATGTTTTGTGAAGAAAGAAAATTGGAAAATAGGATTTTATGGCTTGAGAATCCTATATGAGGTATATGCAGATTTTTGATGAGGGTTTTGGTTATTGATGATGAAATTGTAAGAGTTGGCATTTTATGATGATTAAATGCATTAATTAGTAAAGTGTAAACAATTAAAATAAATTGTTTATAAATTTAAGTAATGTTATTCTTTCAATATCATTATACCGAAATATTGGTATGAATTTTATTGTAGAATTTCTATCTTTTGTGTCGGGGTTACTATTCATGAGTTACGAATATTACTCTTGAGATTAAAACTATATGTTGATCATATTATTTTTATCATCATATATAACATTTTTATAACCCTGATGTTGAAATTCTCTTTCACTGGAGTGTAAAGATGGGTAGATTATTGGTATGATCATGACTAGGGTTCTCTTTGGCCTGTAGTGCAAAGTTGAATTGTGACTGGTATGATCATGACCATTGAATTTATAATTGAATATCTTAAGCTTAAGTGCAAAGGTGAATTGATCAACATGGTTATAATTATTGTTTATATAAATTCTGAAATGATTATATATTTCTTTGAGATATGAATATATTTGGCCTGTAGTGCAAATATGAATTGTTGATGAATATCTTTGGCATGTAGTGCAAAGATGACCTGTTGATGAATATCTTTGGCCTGTAGTGCAAAGATGAACTGTTGTTGAATATCTTTGGCCCGTAGTGCAAAGATGGTTTGTTGATGAATATCTTTGGCCCGTAGTGCAAAGATGGATTTGTTAGTATGATTATAAACAGGAACTGTGATTTGGTATAACCATGATCTTTGATGTTTCAGGTAAAGACAGGTGATGAAAATATTCTTCGTCCTGGGTGCGAAGAAAAATTTATAGTCACAATTATGATTATGAGTTATTCATATGATTGTGGAAAGGAACTGTTGAGTGATGTTACATGGATAAAATATTGTTGGTGGATTTTTAACATGGAGAAGATAATAGACTTTATAGTCTATTTGACTCTTCTAATGGATTGCTCGTTCCGCTGCAACTATGGTTGAAATTTTTATCATTTACCATATGTTCTAAATCTCTGATTTATTATTGATGAAGGCTATTGATAATTTAATTATCTTTAGTCATGATATTCTTTACTGAGCTAGTTGTGCTCACCCTTTTGCTTCACAATTCCTTTCAGGTAATAAGAGTGTAGCTGGGTCGAGCGAGGGTAACGGGGAAATAGAACGGTGGTCTCTAGCTGTGGATGTTCTCCCGAAGCAGTATAGAAAAGTTCATTTAGTAGTTATATTTGGTGAATCCAATAGGGTAAGGTGTACCCAACGTTGGAAGGGTGGTTTGCCACTATCATACAAGATGTCTAACGACATACAACCTCGTGTCATCATAAGACAGGGATGTGCTCATCCACTTGCTGAGTATATATACGAGCACTACCTATATAATCTTGGTGTTTGTTTGAAGTATAATTCTCAATTAGAGACAGTGGAGATAATGATAAGTCAAGAGAAGACTCACCATTGGGAAGAATATGATAGTAATCTTCTCGTTTTTCTTTGGGGTCTATTGGGTCAACCAAGGATAATTCTGTGGCCATATGATATCTATCATAACCTAGACGCATGGCCTCCCATGTACGAAGGTTTCCTTGAGCACTTCCCAAAGATTCTAATTTCTAAAACAGTTTTTGACTATACCTTTATGTAAGGTACCTTTGTGAGGTGATGATACATGATGGTGTCCAATGTCACATTTGGTATATATTTGTATCCAAACTCACAGCATATGTGTTGTTGTATTTTGCACGACAATTGTTGTAATAAAGTTGTAGTTGTTTTCTGTACCATGTATTTGACGACTCAGAATGGGTTGGGTGGAATGGACCTATTTTGGGGTTGTCACAGGTGGTATCAGAGCTTAGGGATATGATCTCTGGCGGAGATCGGGAATATAACTAGGAGGGGAGAGATGAGTAAATCCTTCGCTAGTGTGTCCTACCTAAGCTTATTTGTTGGTCAGTCATAATATCGGGATATTATGTGATATGTTAATTTGTTCAATTAACCCTTGTTTTGAAGCTGTATTCTAGAATGATATCTGAAATACAGGAGATGAGCAATGGAGAAATCATGATGACAGGGAAGATGGAATCTGAAATGAAAGCAAGGTATTCTCAACTCTTTGAAATACCAGGTACGTAAATTTCGGGGACGAAATTTCATAAGGAGGGGAGATTGTAAGACCCCGAATTTTATGAAATAAAAGTATTCAATTTTCTTATAATTACTATTCAGTAAATGGTTAAATTGATAAAAGTTTAAAGTTATGGGTGAAATATGAATTTTTTTCAAAATAAGCAAGTGGTTATAAAATAATCATTGTTGTCGGGGAATATTCGTTTGGTCGTGGAATATTCTTTCTGTCGGAGAATATTCGTACGACGGCGCAGCTATTTGTGGGCCCCATAACGAATAACTGTCGGGTGAAGAAAACGACAAATTTGAGTTTTTACAAATAACGGCGTAGTTGTTACCGTTAACACTGTTGGAATACCCGGTGGTTAAAATACAGTAATACGCGTTATTGCACAGTAGCACACGGTATTGCATAGTATTTTTGAAATTATTGATTCTTACGTAAGAAGGCACTACTCAATAATTGTTACAGTAATTACTGTTCAATATTTTATTTTATTGATTCAATAATTGCTACGTTGAAATTTTATATTATTGTTGTTCAATAATTGTTGCTGCACAGTATTTCCCATTATCAGATCAATAATTCATATTATTTGAATAATATTATTAGATAACATTATTGGCAATGTCTAGAAAGTTCTGTCTAAGGAGAGGTTTGGTCATCTAATTGCGCGCCAGTAAGGAGAAATTCTTATTGGAAAGCCCCCTCTTTCCTGGGAACGGCCTGGTTGTCATAAATGTGATTCTGTAATATTATTTGTGAATAATTAATTATTGATTCATATGATAAGGAAATATTTATTTTATGTGGATATAAATGAGGGATATATTTTTGTGGTTAAAAATGAAGGAGTTAATGTTGAGGTTTTTATCAGTATTTTTGTCGGAATGGAGGTATTAAAAATCAGGGTTTTTGAGATATTTTGCGGGGGTTATAATTTTTAATCCGACCGTTGGATCGTGGTAATTTTTGGATATGTTATACATATATAAGTTGAGTATATGTCCACAAATTTTGAACCGTTAAAAATGAACGTATGATTTATTATGAATTTTACGAGATGACTGGTTCAGAAATTGTTGAATTTTCGGAGTTTATCATTTTGGTGGAAAATTCTAGAATTGGTGGGCCCCACTTGTGGTTGGTGAAGAAATGTGCTGAATTATATTTCAAATGTGGTGGGTGGGAATAGTAGCAGGTAAAGCCATCAGGTTGCAGGTCAAACCTACCAAAATTTTCCTATAAATAGAGGGCTAAGTTAGAATTGAAAATCACACCAGAAACATAAGCTTTCTCTCTTTCTCTCTCTATATTATGAAGCATATTTTGTGAGTTTTTAGATACTTGGTGAGTTGCTATTCATCAGTGCAAGTTTCCTTCAGCATCATATCCGATATCCAGTCAGAAGTACTGCTCTTTTGAGGTAAGGGATAGTAAGGGATTTTAAGGGTTGTTATGATTTTCAGTTTCGTAATTTTTCTGATCTTCAAAAATTCTGGAAAAATTTGAAATGATATTTTGATGAGTTTTATTGATTGTGTCCAAAAATGGTGATTTTTGGATGTATAGATTGAGAGTTATGAATTTTATGAGAAAAGACTATTTTAAAAGTAACCGCTTATAATTCCTTGTGGTTAACTCCAAAATTGATGAAATTTTTATTGGGAGTACATGTATATGATAGAAGTATACTCTGTAAATTTCAGAATTTTTAGACAAAAGTACAATTTTTGATAAATGTCTAAATATTCGGCTATTTTGGCCATATGAAAAATAGTAAATGACTTTTAAAAATTCTGAGAAAAATATATGTTCACTATGGGACTATATTATGCTAAATCCCAGAAAAGAAATATTTTTGGAACTGATTTGGTATTTTTCATGAAAATGGTCTAGTTATGAGTAAATGAATTAAATATGTTTTGTGAAGAAAGAAAATTGGAAAATAGGATTTTATGGCTTGAGAATCCTATATGAGGTATATGCAGATTTTTGATGAGGGTTTTGGTTATTGATGATGAAATTGTAAGAGTTGGCATTTTATGATGATTAAATGCATTAATTAGTAAAGTGTAAACAATTAAAATAAATTGTTTATAAATTTAAGTAATGTTATTCTTTCAATATCATTATACCGAAATATTGGTATGAATTTTATTGTAGAATTTCTATCTTTTGTGTCGGGGTTACTATTCATGAGTTACGAATATTACTCTTGAGATTAAAACTATATGTTGATCATATTATTTTTATCATCATATATAACATTTTTATAACCCTGATGTTGAAATTCTCTTTCACTGGAGTGTAAAGATGGGTAGATTATTGGTATGATCATGACTAGGGTTCTCTTTGGCCTGTAGTGCAAAGTTGAATTGTGACTGGTATGATCATGACCATTGAATTTATAATTGAATATCTTAAGCTTAAGTGCAAAGGTGAATTGATCAACATGGTTATAATTATTGTTTATATAAATTCTGAAATGATTATATATTTCTTTGAGATATGAATATATTTGGCCTGTAGTGCAAATATGAATTGTTGATGAATATCTTTGGCATGTAGTGCAAAGATGACCTGTTGATGAATATCTTTGGCCTGTAGTGCAAAGATGAACTGTTGTTGAATATCTTTGGCCCGTAGTGCAAAGATGGTTTGTTGATGAATATCTTTGGCCCGTAGTGCAAAGATGGATTTGTTAGTATGATTATAAACAGGAACTGTGATTTGGTATAACCATGATCTTTGATGTTTCAGGTAAAGACAGGTGATGAAAATATTCTTCGTCCTGGGTGCGAAGAAAAATTTATAGTCACAATTATGATTATGAGTTATTCATATGATTGTGGAAAGGAACTGTTGAGTGATGTTACATGGATAAAATATTGTTGGTGGATTTTTAACATGGAGAAGATAATAGACTTTATAGTCTATTTGACTCTTCTAATGGATTGCTCGTTCCGCTGCAACTATGGTTGAAATTTTTATCATTTACCATATGTTCTAAATCTCTGATTTATTATTGATGAAGGCTATTGATAATTTAATTATCTTTAGTCATGATATTCTTTACTGAGCTAGTTGTGCTCACCCTTTTGCTTCACAATTCCTTTCAGGTAATAAGAGTGTAGCTGGGTCGAGCGAGGGTAACGGGGAAATAGAACGGTGGTCTCTAGCTGTGGATGTTCTCCCGAAGCAGTATAGAAAAGTTCATTTAGTAGTTATATTTGGTGAATCCAATAGGGTAAGGTGTACCCAACGTTGGAAGGGTGGTTTGCCACTATCATACAAGATGTCTAACGACATACAACCTCGTGTCATCATAAGACAGGGATGTGCTCATCCACTTGCTGAGTATATATACGAGCACTACCTATATAATCTTGGTGTTTGTTTGAAGTATAATTCTCAATTAGAGACAGTGGAGATAATGATAAGTCAAGAGAAGACTCACCATTGGGAAGAATATGATAGTAATCTTCTCGTTTTTCTTTGGGGTCTATTGGGTCAACCAAGGATAATTCTGTGGCCATATGATATCTATCATAACCTAGACGCGTGGCCTCCCATGTACGAAGGTTTCCTTGAGCACTTCCCAAAGATTCTAATTTCTAAAACAGTTTTTGACTATACCTTTATGTAAGGTACCTTTGTGAGGTGATGTCCACGATGGTGTCCAATGTCACATTTGGTATATATTTGTATCCAAACTCACAGCATATGTGTTGTTGTATTTTGCACGACAATTGTTGTAATAAAGTTGTAGTTGTTTTCTGTACCATGTATTTGACGACTCAGAATGGGTTGGGTGGAATGGACCTATTTTGGGGTTGTCACAGGTGGTATCAGAGCTTAGGGATATGATCTCTGGCGGAGATCGGGGAATATAACTAGGAGGGGAGAGATGAGTAAATCCTTCGCTAGTGTGTCCTACCTAAGCTTATTTGTTGGTCAGTCATAATATCGGGATATTATGTGATATGTTAATTTGTTCAATTAACCCTTGTTTTGAAGCTGTATTCTAGAATGATATCTGAAATACAGGAGATGAGCAATGGAGAAATCATGATGACAGGGAAGATGGAATCTGAAATGAAAGCAAGGTATTCTCAACTCTTTGAAATACCAGGTACGTAAATTTCGGGGACGAAATTTCATAAGGAGGGGAGATTGTAAGACCCCGAATTTTATGAAATAAAAGTATTCAATTTTCTTATAATTACTATTCAGTAAATGGTTAAATTGATAAAAGTTTAAAGTTATGGGTGAAATATGAATTTTTTTCAAAATAAGCAAGTGGTTATAAAATAATCATTGTTGTCGGGGAATATTCGTTTGGTCGTGGAATATTCTTTCTGTCGGGGAATATTCGTACGACGGCGCAGCTATTTGTGGGCCCCATAACGAATAACTGTCGGGTGAAGAAAACGACAAATTTGAGTTTTTACAAATAACGGCGTAGTTGTTACCGTTAACACTGTTGGAATACCCGGTGGTTAAAATACAGTAATACGCGTTATTGCACAGTAGCACACGGTATTGCATAGTATTTTTGAAATTATTGATTCTTACGTAAGAAGGCACTACTCAATAATTGTTACAGTAATTACTGTTCAATATTTTATTTTATTGATTCAATAATTGCTACGTTGAAATTTTATATTATTGTTGTTCAATAATTGTTGCTGCACAGTATTTCCCATTATCAGATCAATAATTCATATTATTTGAATAATATTATTAGATAACATTATTGGCAATGTCTAGAAAGTTCTGTCTAAGGAGAGGTTTGGTCATCTAATTGCGCGCCAGTAAGGAGAAATTCTTATTGGAAAGCCCCCTCTTTCCTGGGAACGGCCTGGTTGTCATAAATGTGATTCTGTAATATTATTTGTGAATAATTAATTATTGATTCATATGATAAGGAAATATTTATTTTATGTGGATATAAATGAGGGATATATTTTTGTGGTTAAAAATGAAGGAGTTAATGTTGAGGTTTTTATCAGTATTTTTGTCGGAATGGAGGTATTAAAAATCAGGGTTTTTGAGATATTTTGCGGGGGTTATAATTTTTAATCCGACCGTTGGATCGTGGTAATTTTTGGATATGTTATACATATATAAGTTGAGTATATGTCCACAAATTTTGAACCGTTAAAAATGAACGTATGATTTATTATGAATTTTACGAGATGACTGGTTCAGAAATTGTTGAATTTTCGGAGTTTATCATTTTGGTGGAAAATTCTAGAATTGGTGGGCCCCACTTGTGGTTGGTGAAGAAATGTGCTGAATTATATTTCAAATGTGGTGGGTGGGAATAGTAGCAGGTAAAGCCATCAGGTTGCAGGTCAAACCTACCAAAATTTTCCTATAAATAGAGGGCTAAGTTAGAATTGAAAAACACACCAGAAACATAAGCTTTCTCTCTTTCTCTCTCTATATTATGAAGCATATTTTGTGAGTTTTTAGATACTTGGTGAGTTGCTATTCATCAGTGCAAGTTTCCTTCAGCATCATATCCGATATCCAGTCAGAAGTACTGCTCTTTTGAGGTAAGGGATAGTAATGGATTTTAAGGGTTGTTATGATTTTCAGTTTCGTAATTTTTCTGATCTTCAAAAATTCTGGAAAAATTTGAAATGATATTTTGATGAGTTTTATTGATTGTGTCCAAAAATGGTGATTTTTGGATGTATAGATTGAGAGTTATGAATTTTATGAGAAAAGACTATTTTAAAAGTAACCGCTTATAATTCCTTGTGGTTAACTCCAAAATTGATGAAATTTTTATTGGGAGTACATGTATATGATAGAAGTATACTCTGTAAATTTCAGAATTTTTGGACAAAAGTATAATTTTTGATAAATGTCTAAATATTCGGCTGTTTTGGCCATATGAAAAATAGTAAATGACTTTTAAAAATTCTGAGAAAAATATATGTTCACTATGGGACTATATTATGCTAAATCCCAGAAAAGAAATATTTTTGGAACTGATTTGGTATTTTTCATGAAAATGGTCTAGTTATGAGTAAATGAATTAAATATGTTTTGTGAAGAAAGAAAATTGGAAAATAGGATTTTATGGCTTGAGAATCCTATATGAGGTATATGCAGATTTTTGATGAGGGTTTTGGTTATTGATGATGAAATTGTAAGAGTTGGCATTTTATGATGATTAAATGCATTAATTAGTAAAGTGTAAACAATTAAAATAAATTGTTTATAAATTTAAGTAATGTTATTCTTTCAATATCATTATACCGAAATATTGGTATGAATTTTATTGTAGAATTTCTATCTTTTGTGTCGGGGTTACTATTCATGAGTTACGAATATTACTCTTGAGATTAAAACTATATGTTGATCATATTATTTTTATCATCATATATAACATTTTTATAACCCTGATGTTGAAATTCTCTTTCACTGGAGTGTAAAGATGGGTAGATTATTGGTATGATCATGACTAGGGTTCTCTTTGGCCTGTAGTGCAAAGTTGAATTGTGACTGGTATGATCATGACCATTGAATTTATAATTGAATATCTTAAGCTTAAGTGCAAAGGTGAATTGATCAACATGGTTATAATTATTGTTTATATAAATTCTGAAATGATTATATATTTCTTTGAGATATGAATATATTTGGCCTGTAGTGCAAATATGAATTGTTGATGAATATCTTTGGCATGTAGTGCAAAGATGGCCTGTTGATGAATATCTTTGGCCTGTAGTGCAAAGATGAACTGTTGTTGAATATCTTTGGCCCGTAGTGCAAAGATGGTTTGTTGATGAATATCTTTGGCCCGTAGTGCAAAGATGGATTTGTTAGTATGATTATAAACAGGAACTGTGATTTGGTATAACCATGATCTTTGATGTTTCAGGTAAAGACAGGTGATGAAAATATTCTTCGTCCTGGGTGCGAAGAAAAATTTATAGTCACAATTATGATTATGAGTTATTCATATGATTGTGGAAAGGAACTGTTGAGTGATGTTACATGGATAAAACATTGTTGGTGGATTTTTAACATGGAGAAGATAATAGACTTTATAGTCTATTTGACTCTTCTAATGGATTGCTCGTTCCGCTGCAACTATGGTTGAAATTTTTATCATTTACCATATGTTCTAAATCTCTGATTTATTATTGATGAAGGCTATTGATAATTTAATTATCTTTAGTCATGATATTCTTTACTGAGCTAGTTGTGCTCACCCTTTTGCTTCACAATTCCTTTCAGGTAATAAGAGTGTAGCTGGGTCGAGCGAGGGTAACGGGAAAATAGAACGGTGGTCTCTAGCTGTGGATGTTCTCCCGAAGCAGTATAGAAAAGTTCATTTAGTAGTTATATTTGGTGAATCCAATAGGGTAAGGTGTACCCAACGTTGGAAGGGTGGTTTGCCACTATCATACAAGATGTCTAACGACATACAACCTCGTGTCATCATAAGACAGGGATGTGCTCATCCACTTGCTGAGTATATATACGAGCACTACCTATATAATCTTGGTGTTTGTTTAAAGTATAATTCTCAATTAGAGACAGTAGAGATAATGATATGTCAAGAGAAGACTCACCATTGGGAAGAATATGATAGTAATCTTCTCGTTTTTCTTTGGGGTCTATTGGGTCAACCAAGGATAATTCTGTGGCCATATGATATCTATCATAACCTAGAAGCATGGGCTCCCATGTACGAAGGTTTCCTTGAGCACTTCCCAAAGATTCTAGTTTCTAAAACAGTTTTTGACTGTACCTTTATGTAAGGTACCTTTGTGAGGTGCTGATACATGATGGTGTCCAATGTCACATTTGGTATATATTTGTATCCAAACTCACAGCATATGTGTTGTTGTATTTTGCACGACAATTGTTGTAATAAAGTTGTAGTTGTTTTCTGTACCATGTATTTGACGACTCAGAATGGGTTGGGTGGAATGGACCTATTTTGGGGTTGTCACAGACAAGATAGTAAAGATAGGTTCGAGTTTGCCAGAACCTCCCCGGACGAACCTTATAGAGCTCCTATGATGTTACGCAAATATATTTGCATGGGAGCCTCAAGATATGCTAGGGGTGAGTAGAATATTGCAGAACATCGGCTGAAAGTGGACCCATCCAGGAAGCCAGTTCGGCAGAAGAGGAGGATTTTTGCACCAAAGCGCCAACGTATCATTGATGAAGAAATTGCAAAGCTGCTGGCTACGGATTTTATTTTTGAGATCGACTACTCGGAGTGGATGGCAAATGTGGTGTTGGTCCAGAAGCAGAATGGGAAATAGCGAATCTGCATCGACTACACGGATTTGAACAAAGTCTGCCCAATGGACTTCTATCCTTTACCCCACATCGATCAGCTCATCGACGCGACTTCGGGGTATGCATTATTAAGCTTCATGGATGCTTTCTCTGGTTACCATCAAATTTCCATGTGCAAAGAGGATATACCGAAGACGGCATTCATTACGCATCGTTCGGTATATGCCTATAAGAAAATGACCTTTGGCCTGATCAATGCGGGAACCACGTACCAGAGAATGATGAACTTCGTCTTTGGACGCCAGTTGGGCAGAAATATGGAGGTGTACGTTGATGACACGATTGTAAAGAGCATGCTTGTACATAAACTGTAAGACCCCAACTTATTATAAATAAAATTTAATTTTTATATTTATATTTTGAAATAGTAAGGGTTGAATTGATTAATGTGGTTAGTTATGAGTAAAATGCGTAAATATTTCAAATAAGCAAGTGGTTATAAAATATTCATTATTGTCGAGGGAATATTCGTTTGGTCGTAGAATATTCTTACTGTCGGGAAATATTGGTACGACGGCGCAGCCTTGTGTGGGCCCCATAACGAAAATCGATTGGATGAAAAAAATGACAAGTATAAGTTGTTTATAAATAACGGCGTAGTTGTTACCGTTAATACTGTTGGAATACCCGGTGGTTAAAATACAGTAATACACGTTGTTGTACAGTAGCACACGGTATTGCACCAATTATTGATTCTTACGTAAGAAGGCACTACTCAATAATTGTTACAGTAATTACTGTTCAATATTTTATTTTATTGATTTAATAATTGCTACGTTGATATTTTATATTATTGTTGTTCAATAATTGTCACTACACAGTATTTTTATTTACCAGATCAATAATTCATATTATTTGAATAATATTATTAGATAGCATTATTGGTAATGTCTAGAAAGTTCTGTCTAAGGAGAGGTTTAATCATCTAATTGCGCGCCAGTAAGGAGAAATCTTTATTGGAAAGCCCCCTCTTTCCTGGGAACGACCTGATTGTCAGTATTGTGATTTTGTAATATTATTGTGAATAATTAATTACTGATTTATATGATAAGGAAAATATTTATTTTATGTGGATATAGATGGAGAAAATTTTAAAGTGACAATTGTTAAGAAAAATGATATTTTATCTTTTTCTGATAAAAAATTTATTTAAATATATTATTATATTATAATAATATAATAAATGTGATATTTTTACAATGAATGTGAGATATATGAATAAATGAGGAGGAAGAGTATTTTTGATACTAAAAATATTTAAAACATGTTTTTCATGTTTGTGGACCCTATTTCTTGACTGAAATTTGATTATAGCCTGTAAAATAGTCCGTTTGTGGATTTCGGTCAATTTATGTTTGAAATTTAAAAAAACTTTTTTCTGTGAATTGTAGAGAATGGAATTTCCTATAGAAAGGACATGAGGTTCAAATTTTTCTGATAAAAGGACTATTTATTGTGAATTGTTGAACTTCCGGAATAATTATTTTTATTTTTTTTGGAGTTTTAAATGATTTTTATATGAAAAACGTTTTTGGTGAGTTTAGCATATGTGTGGCTGATGTTTTGGATCAGTGGAGGTGTGCATAGGAATTTATAATATATATATTAATATTTTATTAAATTTTATGCTTTGGTGTTCTAAGCAATTTCCTATAAATAGGGTGCTTAGGTTAGAATTAAAAATCACACCAGAAACTAAAGATTTCTCTCTCTATATTATCGAGCGTATTCTTGTGAGTATTTTGATATTTTGAGTGTTGCTATACGGTGCAAGTTCCCTTCAGCACTATATCCGGTATTCCAGCTAGAAGAACTGTCTTTTTGAGGTAAGAGATATTATTTTTTTCATAAATGATATTATTTTTTTCAATATCATTATGTTAAAATATTGGTCTAAACTTTTTATCAAATTTGTAACTTTTTGTGTTGGGGTTACTATTCACGTATACGGTACTATTCACGTATATGGCACTATTCACCAAAAAATTAAATTTTTGTTTTTTGTCCAAGATATCTATTATGGATACTAGCTTTGATTGTATCCATATTTTGGTCATTCTTGAATTTTACTTCACTATGATTATTTATGAAGTATTTTTGAACTCGGATTGTTTAAAGTACGAATCCTTAATATTTGTTTTTTTGTTTCACTGGATTCATTTTCTTTAAAATATTTTTCATCATCCTCAGTCCTAAATGATGATATAACTGAATATCTTTGGCCTGTAGTGCAAAGATGAATGATTTTCTGATGAATATCTTTGGCCCGTAGTGCAAAGATGAACAGGTGTTTAGATGAACATGACCAACTGGTGAATATCTTTGGCCTGTAGTGCAAAGATGAATATTTGATTCAAGATATATATTGATTGATGTTACAGGGATAAAATAATGACGATGAACTTTTAGATTCATATATAGAAGATAGTAGATTTCATTCTCTACTTAACTCTTCTAATGAATTATTATTTCCGCTGCGATTATTGATTTAAAATTTGTTGTCTATTGTATTCTATTAAATTTTTCCCTGTTGAAGACTAGCGATAATTTGTTCTATATTATCTTAGTTATAATATTCTTTACTGGGCTAGTTGAGTTCACCCTTTTCCTTTCTGTTCTATTTTTCTTCTCAGGAGGCGAGAATGTAGCGAGTACTAGTCCGGGTATGGAATGATGGTTGAAGAAAGTTGTTTAGTTGTCCTCACCATTTTTATAAAATAATGTATCAATAATTGTAATGAGGACTTATTTGAGTGTGGATATTGTCTAGAAGATAATATTTGTATTTAAACTCACAGTTTATGTGTTGTTGTATTTTACACGACAATGGTATTAATAAAGTTGTAGTGGTTTCTGTACCATATTTTGGCGACTCAGAATGGGTGATGTATACCTATTTTGGGGGCATCACAGGTGGTATCAGAGCTTAGGGATATGATCTCTGGCGGAGATCGGGGAATAGAACTAGGAAGGGAGTGACGTGTAAATCCTTCACTAGTGTGTCCTACCAAAGCTTATTTGTTGATTAGTCAGAATATAGGGATATTGTGTGATATGTTAATTTCTTTAATTAACCCTTGTTTTGTGGCAGTATTTAAGAATGGCAGCTGAGAATATTAACGATGGAGTAAATGCGACCGTGGAGACACCATTAATCACCAACGAGGAGAACGTGCAACAGGCCGGCAATGTTCCTCCTGTAAATAACACTACTGAGCAGATGATGAATGATGAGATGTTTAGAAGCTTTTTACGGTTCATGCAAAACCAGACGAAGGAGACTCCTATTCAAAATACAGGTAGAAACAATTGCAACGCACAGCTAGTCACAGCCAAGCAGTTCAAGGAGTTGGGACCACCAAAATTCTGGGGAAAGCCGAATCCGATTAAGGCAGAAACGTGGGTCAAGCAAATTACCAAGATATTCGATGTCTTGGGATGCAAGAAGGTTCCATTCGCCACCTTTATGTTCCGTGGCGAGGCAGACTACTGGTGGGAGTCTGTGAAGCGTACCCAGCCTGCCGCACTCAGCATGTCTTGGGAAACGTTTTAAAAACTTTTCAATGACAAGTACTTTCCTGAAAGTATTCGCCATATGAAGGAGGTGGAGTTTATTAGACTGGAGCAGAACAACATGACGGTGTCCCAGTACGAAGCGAAATTTGCTGAGTTATCCAGGTTTGCACCTCATTTGGTGGAGAATGAGGAACGTATGACGCGGATGTTTCTGAGAGGTTTGAAACCCGACATACATTAGTATCTCATTTCTCATAAATTTTCTCTATATTCAGATGTTGTCAACATGACTCAATTATTAGAGCGAGATAACGAGTACGTTCAACCGAGGGACCACAACCAGGGTCATACCGGTGACAGCAGTCATCGGAGCAATGATAACCAGCGGGGAAAGAAAAATTCAGACAAAAGTGGTAACCACTCTGGTGGTAATCGTGGCCATGAAAATAGAAGAAGCGAGTCGGGGGAGATTTTAAAAAGAGGAGATTCAACAATGACAATGTGAAGACGTCAGCACCAGCAGCAACTGGTTTTAAGGGAGGAGAACGGCCACCGATTGTATGCTATAAATGTGGGAAAGGGGGACATATCAGCCCAAACTATCCACAACAGTTCAAGGTATGCTATAATTATGGAAAGGAAGGACATATCGCTCGAGATTGTACTGTAGCGAAACTAAGTCCAACGGGGATGGTGACTCAAAAGGTTGTCCCAGAAAAGTTAAAGTCAACGGTTCCTGGAAGAGCGTTCGTTGTGACTGGTCAGAATGCAAGGAACCCAAATGAGATGATCACGGGTAAGCTAATCATAAATTCTTGCAAAATTTATACCTTACTAGATACCGGTGCTACCCATTCATTTATCTCTCTTGCTTGTGCTCAACGTTTAAACTTGACTCCGGAGAAATTAGACTTTGATTTATCTGTGGAAACTCCGTTAGGAGAAACTTTCATTACATCCACTATTTATAAATCTTGTTTGATCCAAGTTGGCACCATCACCTTACCTGTTGACTTTATCTCTTTAAATATACTTTCTTTTGATGTGATTTTAGGGATTGATTGGTTAACCACTCATCATGCCAAAATTGATTGTTTTCGTAAGGTTGTTAGTTTTCATATTCCTAACCAACCTATTGTTCGAATTCAAGCAACTAAACCACTAAAATCAATCACTGTCATATCAAGTCATAAAGCTATTCGTTTATTAAAAAACAGATGTCAAGCTTTCTTAGCCCATGTTATGGAGTTGAATAAAGACACGTCAAATTTGAATAATATTCCTGTTGTTATTGACTTTCCTGACGTATTTCCTGAAGAACTTCCCGGTCTACCCCCGGAACGTGAAGTTGAATTCTTTATTGATCATGAACCTGGTACAAAGCCCATTTCTAAAATCCCATATCGAATGGCTCCTATTGAACTTCAGGAGTTAAAGGTCCAACTACAGGAGTTGTTGAACATCGGCTTCATTCGTCCTAGTACATCTCCTTGGGGTGCTCCTGTTTTATTCGTAAAGAAGAAAGACGGGAGTATGCGACTTTGTATTGACTATCGGGAATTGAACCATGTCACTATCAAGAATAGGTATCCGCTACCTCGAATTGATGACCTATTTGACCGGTTACAAGGAGCACAATTCTTTTGAACGATCGATCTTCGTTCTGGATATCATTAGCTGAAGATTAGAACTGAGGATATCCCAAAGACTGCCTTCAGAACTCGATACGGGCATTATAAATTCTTAGTCATGTCTTTTGGATTGACTAATGCTCCTGCGACTTTCATGGATATGATGAACCGAGTATTCAAAGAATATTTGGATCAGTTCGTTGTTGTCTTTATTGATGACATCCTCATATATTCCAAAAGTCGTGAAGATCATGAGCACCATTTTGAAGCTGGTACTCCAAAGACTTCGTGAAAATAAGCTATATGCCAAGTTGAAGAAATGCGAGTTCTGGCTTGAGGAAGTAGCATTCCTTGGGCACGTGGTGTCAAAACATAGAGTATCTGTTGACCCGACGAAGATTGAAGTAATACAACATTGGGAGCAACTGAAGACGGTGACCGAAGTACATAGCTTTCTGGGCTTAGCTAGTTATTATCGGAGATTCGTGGAAGGATTTTCTCGAATCGCTACTCCATTAACTCAGCTGACTCGGAAAGATATAAAATTCGTATGGAGCGAGAAATGCGAGAAGAGTTTCTAAGAGCTTAAGAGGAGACTCATTTCGGCACCTGTTCTAACAATACCATCTGGTTCGTATGGATTTGTTATCTACAACGATGCTTCAGGTAAAGGGTAAGGATGTGTTCTCATGCAACATGGGAAAGTCATAGCCTATGCCTCATGACAACTTAAAGAGTATGAGAGGAATTATCCTACTCATGATCTAGAGTTGGTAGCAGTCGTTTTCGCGCTAAAGATCTGGAGGCACTATCTATATGGGGAGAAAGTGGAGATATATTCAGATCATAAAAGCCTCAAATATTTCTTCACCCAAAAGGAACTCAACATGCGGCAACGACGTTGGCTCGAGCTGTTGAAAGATTATGACTGTAACACCCCCTTCCCGAAAAGGAAAGGGAGGTCACGTGCAAAGTACAACAAACCTCAAAATAAGTAAACAGAGCACTAATAACTTCAAAATATTAATAGTGATATCCATCAATGAAGTACTAAATACAATTTTTCAAATAGAGTCAAAATAACCAAAATCAAAATTCGAAACAACCTAGATGGTCAAAGACAACTCTCTCATCACACTAGCCCTGAATCACCCCTGTAAACCTGCCGGAAGAAAAACACAGCATGAGCCAATTGCCCAGTACGGATACAGATATACAAAAAAATACAACTGATATACGAAAACAACTGATACAAAATACTGAACAAGCCTCAAGTGCAAATACGAACGAAAATATAATATCTAAAGATCTGAATGGAATATAGCTGAATTAACATAATTGACGAAACCAATAAAAGAATAAAGAAATAACGAACTGAAGTAACTAACTCAATGACTTGAACTGAACAGAAAAAAATAAAATTAATACAATGAAATAATAAGCTGAATCAAATGGTTGAGTGTTATTTCATACCGAATGAGCTCAGAAATATACATTGCCACACAGGCAAGTCAAAATAATGCCACATAGGCAAGTCAAAATAATGCCACATAGGCAAATTAAAATAATGTCACACAGGCAAATCAAATGAAGCCACACAGGTAAGTTAAGTGATGCCACACAGGCAACCAAAATAATGCCACACAGGCAAATCACACATTGGACCGCGAATCCAAATGTATGCAAATCGGATAGCGTGTTTGGCACAACATCACCAATCCGCAGAACAGAAAACTAGGGTTAACCCATACGCCTCCCACAACAAAACACCAAATGGCCCACTTCTTCCGGAGCCCAAAACGGAGACGCCGTGGACTAATCACACCGCCACGGAAAGTGTCATACCTCTCGTGCCAAGACGACATGCCTATGGTACCCCCACAGGTGGTTATAGCTCAGGTATACCCTACGGTATATTCTAACAAAAATACCATGTCACAACACATGCGACATAATACCAACAAAAGGGTTCTATATGTACATGTTGAACCAAATCAAATTATAGTCACAAGGTCTCAAAAAGAAGGTAGCAACATGTACCGCTCTACAATTATCAAAAATAAATAGTACTAAACATGATAAACTAACTCAAAGAGTACAAATACGAGTCATATATATCAACTTCAAAATGAAATTATTATATGAATTTCACAAGAAATAATTATGTGAAATAATAACGAAATTCGAATTAAGGGACAAGACAAACAAATCAAATTTAACAAGAATGTCGCTGAAAGAGTACGAAATCCGTACCTGATACTTCCAAACCATTTATAGCACACTCCACAAAATCTTACCCTCAAATGCTAACGATATCAAATACGAAACGTTAATCGCAACCTAAACATATTCAGCTCAAATTAAAAACAACCCAAACTAATAATTTCAAAATAATTCATAATCTATTTAATATGCCTTTAATCATCGCTTTATATCAATTATTAATACTCTAAAATTTATATTCCAAATATAACTCTTTAAATTCTCTTTGTTCGAACTAATCAAAACAAATAAATAATTATAAATTTAATAGTTATATAATATTAAATTTAACACCAATTAACCTTTATATTTTATTTTATTTTATCACTAAACTTCTGAAATCATGTATAAACATCTCATTAATATTACTGTCATATTTTAAATTAGTCAATTCAATTATTTTATTATTATTATACGTTATTGCATTTTGTGATATTATTATTGTAATTACCGATATATATATATATATATATATATATATATATATATATATATGAATCGATCATGAAACTAAATCCTGCATGGCATTTTTTTTTATCAAGCACTCTGATTTTCGTGCATTTGCCTGTAGATGTTCAGAAATAATTACTTAATCTTCAAGAAATATATATAATTTCAAATAAACAGATAAACAACTATTTACTTTGGCATGGTAGCTCATGCCTTCGTCGATTAAGTCCATAATCGAGCTGTTGCCGAACCGATGGTCATCCGTCTCCCGGAAAAATGAGTCGAATAATTGGAAGGGAAAATTTCCTTTGAACTCGGGCCATACCGTAGGTGATGACATGGCTTCACACCTGAAGGCTGTGGGGGTGATCGTGTGGAGGATAGCACTGGAGGTTCTTCACGAAGAGGAGTTTGATCGGGCGAGTCAAAAGGAGGTGGAGGTTGAACAGGAGTAGGTCCTGTAGACGGTGGCGGCTGATCATCCGAGGGCTATTTTCTTTTACAAGATAGAGTTAAAGACTCGGTTTGCTCTTCAACCTCTTCCTCAGAGACAATGATTTTCACATAAGGGGGGACCCGGAGTTTGTAAACAGGCAGGGGGGTTACCTTGGTTTTCCTCTTCTTGACACGAAGGACTTGCATCCGTTCGTCTAGAGGCATATCAATCAGACTTGCAGCAAAAGTTGGTTTGGAGTCTTGAATATTATGATGGGGTTTTAAAATAACCCTTTTCTTCCTACGAAGTCGGCTAGGTTCCTCTGTAGTGACTGGTTTTCCAGGGAGAACCTCGGTGTCTTGGGCGTCAGAAGCCGGAGGTTCTTCATTTGGAATTTTCGTGGAGGGAGACGAAGGTTTACCTGAGAGGAATCTGTCTAGATCCTTTCGGTCAATCGACGTCGGTTTAATCAAGGATACTGCAGAAGATGGAAAATAATATATCAGAATCGATATTTCCAAAGAAGATCAAAACGAATAATGCGTCAGTATAATCCAAAAGCTTACATTTGTGATCATATAACCACGCTTGTTTACTTAGGAGTCCGAAGC
Source organism: Panax notoginseng (assembly GCA_016801055.1). NCBI lineage: Eukaryota > Viridiplantae > Streptophyta > Magnoliopsida > Apiales > Araliaceae > Panax > Panax notoginseng. Next base: position 14,508,507 of record CM029022.1, on the reverse strand, counting down.
TCCATTCCTTCAGGGGTATCTTCTCCATAATACATATCATTTCTCTCACCCGTTCCTCGGATATGTCTCCGAAGTCTACAGAGACATGATCAGAAGTAGTCCAGTCTAGAATAGAAGGGATTTCGGGTCCATTGACGAAGAACCATCTATTGTGCCATCCTCGGTTGCTTGAAGGAGTGTCCATTAGAGGTCGTTTCTCGATTTTGGCATTAGGCTTAGGGGCTGTTTTGCTCAGCATCTTAAAATCTCGTTCCCGAGATTTCCCAACTGAGAAGAGGGTGAAGAAAGAATCAACAATGGGAGGGACTCCTATCTCATAGCAGAATGCGATGTACGCCAGAATGTGGATGTACGAATTAGGCACCAATTGAGCAAACCCAACTCCAATAAACCCTAGAAGGGTAATCAAAAAGTCGTGAAGGGGAAAGCTAACCCCTTTATCCAGAAGTGTTATCGGGACAGCAGTCCAGCCGTTAGGTCGCTGATATATTCGTTCATGAGGGGTTGCGACCCTCACTTCATGAGTATCTGGGATTTGGTAACGAATCCGAATGTTGCCAAGCTCAGTATCGGTAATGGTGGAGGGGGTATTAGCATGGGGGTACTGTTCTTCATCCTCAAAGAATTCAGAAGGATTAAGAGGGGGTTTTGGTGATGAATTCTTGTTGGGAGAGGTGGCGGATTGAGGGTTCGAGGTTAAAGTCGCTTTAGCAGTATTCGGAGAAGGAGGAATAGTAGGGATTGGAATAGCGACGATTGGGGTGGTGTTGTCAGAACTTTGAGATGCCATTGCTGAGGTTTTGCAGGTAGAGGTGAAATCAGGAGGAAGGAGAGATTAATATGTGTACAAAATTCAAATTGGGGCTGTAAAATCGTCAGAATTAGGGAAAGTTGGCTTTTATAGTAGGTGGTCTTTTCAAATTTTGCACGAAAATTGAAGGCGGCACTTTAATTGCAAGTAATGATGATGAATGTGATGGGTTGGCGTCCGATTTTGGGTTTAATGTTCTAATCATATCGGATTTTTCGGTTTGGGCCTCTGGTTTTATGTGAATTATTGACTGATACTTCTCTGTTGGGCCTCGGTAAGATCCTTCTTGGCCCTTTTTGATCTTATAACGATTCCTTTCATCATGGACCTATACTATTTACACTCTTTCATTAAACATCCTGTTTAATAAAAGACTGGGAGCAATGTTGGGCTATGATACTTTATGCCTTTGGGCCCGGCCGAATGGGCTCCTCCCTTATACAATGATACCTTACACGTCGGATCGGACAAACGGGGCCCATTCCTTGGGTTATATTTATTATGTCTTAAATGTATTGGGCCTCTGATTTGGGCTAATCCATTAGACAAATAATATCTAAATACCAACTTTGACCGGTAATGATTACAAAGATAACAGTTGACTGTTATCTCTGCCATACATTAATGTGGATGAGATATAATCGGCCGGCGGTACCAAACATGGATGGGATGGAGCAGGTGAGCTGCTAGTATTCAGCTGAGATGACCAGGAGTGGGGGACTGTGTCAGATGGTAGTGGGTGACACAAAAAAACGGGACAGAGTGTACATGAGTAAGGATCACACACTAAAAAAAAGGTAACTGAATTATTTTCTCTCTCAAGCACTAGATATTTTATCCTCCATTGTTAATCTTGTGATCGTCTGTACTGACTCTCACGCCGGAGCTATCCCCCGACGGTCAAGCTGTCAAGCTTTTGGTGATTGTTGTGTTTACTGTGCAGAATAGAGACACGTCTTACGTGTAAGACCCTAACTTATTATAAATGAAATTTAAATTTCTCTATTTATTATTTTGAAATAGTAAGGGTTGATTTGATTAATGTGGTTAGTTATAGGTGAAATTCGTACGACGGCGCAGCCTTGTGTGGGCCCCATAACGGAAAGCGATTGGATGAAGAAAATGACAAGTATAAGTTGTTTATAAATAACGGCGTAGTTGTTACCGTTAATACTACTGAAATAGTAGGTGATTAAAACACAATAGCACACGATATTGCACCAATTATTGATTCTTACGTAAGAAGGCACTACTCAATAATTGTTACAGTAATTACTATTAAATATTTTATTTTATTGATTCAATAATTGCTACGTTGATATTTTATATCACTGTTGTTTCAATAATTGTCACTACACAGTATTTTCTATTATCGGAGCAATAATTCATATTATCTGAATAATATTATTAGATAACATTATTGGTAATGTCTAAAAAGTTCTGTCTAAGGAGAGGTTTGGTCACCTAATTGCGCACCAGTAAGGAGAGATCCTTATTGGAAAGCCCACTCTTTTCTGTGAACTGCCTGGTTGTCAGTATTGTGATTTTGTAATATTATTTGTGAATAATTAATTATTAATTTATATATTGAGGAAAATATTCATTGTATGTGGATATAGATGGAGAAAATTTTTAATGTGACAATTGTTAAAAATTAATATTTTTTTTTGATAAAAATTCATTTAAATATATTATTATGTTATAATAATATAATAATGATAATATTTTTATAATGAATGTGGGATATATGAATAAATGAGAAAGAGTATTTTTGTTACTAAAAATATTAAAAACATGTTTTTCATGTTTGTGGACCCCATTTCTTAACTGAAATTTGATTATAGCCTGTAAAATCGCCCGTTTATAGATTTCGGTCAATTTCTGTTTGGAATTTGAAAAAATTTTCTTCTGTAAAGTTGTAGAGAATGGAATTTTCTATGAAAAAGACATGAGGTTTGAATTTTTCTGATAAAAGGACTATTTATTATGAATTATTGAAGTTTCTAAGTTCTAGAATAATTGATTTTTGGAAGTTTTAAATATTTATATTTAGAAAAATATTTTTGTTATTGTTGGTGGGCTCACTTGTTGTCAAACATGCTGAAATTGATGATTCAAAGGTTGGCGTAGAAAATTTAATTTATATATTAATATTTTATTAAATTTTCTGCTTTGGTGTTTTATGCATTTTCTTCTAAATAGGGTGCTTAGGTTAGAATTGAAAATCACACCAAAAACTGAAGTTCTCTCTCTCTTTCTCTCTCTATATTCGAGCGTATTCTTGTGAGTATTTTAAGATTTTGAGTGTTGCTATACAGTGCAAGTTCTCTTCAGCTCTATATCCAGTATTCTAGTCAGAAGTACTATCTTTTCGAAGTAAGGGATGTTATTTTTTTTATAGATGATATTATTCCTTTCAATATCATTATGCTAAAATATTGATCTGAATTTTTTTATCAAATTTAAAACTTTTAGTGTCCGGGTTACTATTCACGTATACGACACTATTCACGAATACGGCATTTTTTACCGAAACATTAAATTTTTATTTTTTTCTTTTCAAGATATCTATTATGGATACTAGCTTTGATTGTATCCATATTTTGATCATTCTTGAATTTTACTCCACTATAGTTATTTATGAAGTATTTTTGAACCTGGATTGTTTAAAATACGAATCCTTAATAATTATTCTTTTGTTTCACTGAATTCGTTTTTTTTAAAATATTTTTCATCATCTTCAGTCCTATATGATGATATTACTAAATATCTTTGGCCTGTAGTGCAAAGATGAATAATTTTTTGATGAATATCTTTGGCCCGTAGTGCAAAGATGAGTAGGTGTTTAGATGAACATGACTAACTGATGCATATCTTTGGCTTGTAGTGCAAAGATGAATATTTGATTCAAGATTTATATTGATTGATGTTATAGGGATAAAATATTGATGATGGACTTTTAAATTCGTAGATGATAGTAGATTTCATCCTCTACTTAACTCTTCTAATGAATTATTATTTTCGCTGCGAATATTGATTTAAAATTTGTTGTCTATTGCATTATATTAGATTTTTTTCTGTTGAGGACTAACGATAATTTGTTATATATTATCTTAGTCATAATATTCTTTACTGGGCTAGTTGAGCTCACCCTTTTTCTTTTTGTTCCATTTTTTTTCTCAGGAGGCGAGAATGTATTGAGTACTAGTCAGGGTATGTAATGATGGTTCTAAAAGTTGTTTCAGTAGTCTTCACCATTTTTTATAAAATAATGTATCAATAATTATAATGAAGACTTATTTGGGTGTGGATATTGTCTAGAAGACAATATTTGTATTTAAACTCACAGTTTAAGTGTTGTCGTATTTTGCACGATAATTGTATTAATAAAGTTGTAGTTGTTTCTGTACCATGTATTTAACAACTCAGAATGGGTGATGTATACCTATTTTGGGGGTGTCACAGTTGGTATCAGAGCTTAGGAATATTATCTCTGACGGAGATCGGAGAATAGAACTAGGAGGGGAGAGATGCGTAAATCCTTTGCTAGTTTGTCCTACCTAAGCTTATTTGTTGGTTGGTCAGGATATAGGGATATTATGTGATATGTTAATTCTTTAATTATCCCTTGTTTTATGGCAGTATTTATGAATGACAATCGAGAATGTTAACAGTGGAGTAAATGAGACCGTGGAGACACCTTTACCAACCAATGAGGAAAACGTGCAACAGACTGACAATGTTCCTCTTGTAAACAACACTAATGAGTAGACGATGAACGATGAGATGTTTAGAAGCTTTTTGCGGTTTATGCAAAACCAGACGAGGGAGGCTCCTGTTCAAAATACAGGTAGAAACAATGGCAATGCACAGCTGGTCACAGCCAAGCAGTTCAAAGAGTTGGGACCACCAGAATTCTGGAGAAAGCCGGATCCGATTAAGGCAGAAACGTGAGTCAAGCAAATTACCAAGATATTCGATGTCTTGGGATGCACGGAGGAACAGAAGGTTCCATTCGTCACCTTTATGTTCCGTAATTGTAAGACCCCAACTTATTATAAATAAAATTGAATTTCTATATTTATTATTTTGAAATAGTAATGGTTGAATTGATTAATGTGGTTAGTTATGGGTAAAATGCGTAAATATTTCAAATAAGCAAGTAGTTATAAAATATTCATTATTGTCGGGGAATATTCGTTTGGTCGTGAATAATTCTTACTGTCGGGAAATATTCGTACGACGGCGCAGCCTTGTGTGGGCCCCATAACGGAAAGCAATTGAGTGAAAAAAATGACAAGTATAAGTTGTTTATAAATAACGACGCAGTTGTTACCGTTAATACTATTGGAATACCCGGTGGTTAAAATACAGTAATACGCGTTGTTGCACAGTAGCACGCGGTATTGCACCAATTATTGATTCTTACGTAAGAAGGCACTATTCAATAATTGTTACAGTAATTACTGTTTAATATTTTATTTTATTGATTCAATAATTGCTACGTTGATATTTTATATTATTGTTGTTCAATAATTGTCACTACACAGTATTTTTCATTATCAGATCAATAATTCATATTATTTGAATAATGTTGTAAGACCCCAAATTTTATAAATAAAGATAATTTTTCTATAAATATCATTTTTGAATATTATGGAGTTAATTTGATATAATGTTATAGTTGTGGGTAATATTTATAAATTTTGCAAAGTACGCAAGTTGTTATATAATATTCGATTGGTCGGGGAATATTCGTTTTAACAGGGAATATTCGTACAACGACACAATCATTTGTGGACCCCACAACGGAATTATTGTCGGATTGAAAGAAACGACAAAAATATTTTATTAAAAATAACGGCGAAAATTTTACCATTGTTACTGTTGAACTACTCGGTAGTAAAAGTACAGTAATACGTGTGGTTGCATAGTAGCACGCGGTATTGATTATTAATGCTTATGTGAGAAGTCACTCAGTTTGATTCCATTATTGTCAGTTAATAATATGAATTATTTAGCGATAATGACGTTTTGTTTTATTCGTATTATTAACGTAATAAAACAGAAACATCTTTTTATATAAAACAAAATACTTTATTAAAGTTATTCTATAAATAGAATATATTATATTTTATTTAAAAGATTTTTCTTTAAATATGGACCGTCAGATTAAAGTAATCAATCTGGACCGTTCATGGATTAGTTACTATGCATTCTATTTTTCTATAAATAGCAGCTCATTCCTTCATTATTTCTTACGAATTCACTGAACTCTAGAGAGAGAAACTATAGAGAGAAACTATAGAGAGAGAGAAGAAGAGTATTCTGCTACTTAACTACTTTCTTACTTCAGCTCTTCTTTAAAACGGTAAGGGGTGTTATTCTTTCTTATTCATGAAGAGAACTGTTGTTATTCCATTTCTTATTATTCTGTTGGAATAACCTGTATACGCGGATATACCCTATACTTGGTGACATTCTTCTATTATTCTGTTGGAACATCCTGTCTGTGTGTTTTACACCGGACCTGGTTCCGTTTTTATTATTATTCTGTTGGAACATCCTGTCTGTGTGTTTTACACCGGACCTGGTTCCGTTTTTATTATTATTCTGTTGGAACATCCTGTCTGTGTGTTTTACACCGGACCTGGTTCCGTCTTGTTATTATTTTGTCGGAATATCCTGTCTGTGCGTTTACGGAGGACCTGGTTCCATTATTTATTATTCTGTCGGAATATCCTGTCTGTGCGTTTACGCCGGACCTGGTTCCATTATTTATTATTCTGTTGGAATAACCTGTCTTTGCGGTCTATCGCATGCATGGTGATTTCTTTTGTTATTTCATTCTTTATTATACTCAGTTGGTTAAGTTTTGACTTCTATACTCCATGAAATTTGTGGAATATCCTTGACATGTGCGCTTCATCTAGTATCTATTCATGAAAATATTCTCCTGATCATTCTTGAATTTTACTCCACAAAGTAGTATCATGTTGACAATTTGGACGTTGTTAATTCTTGGATAAATTAATTCTTGAACTTGTTTTATTGAATTCTTATATCATTGTCATCATCCTCATGTTTATATTCTGTTGAAAGTCATCTGTGGCCTGTAGTGCATAGATGGACTTGGTATGATTATGACCAGGGATTATTCGGTGTAATCATGACCGTAATGTTACGAATGATGTGGTAAAAGTCCTCATTGGCCCGTAGTGCATTGATGGACAGTTGTTGGCATGATCATGACCATTAATGAATATACGAATATCCTTGGCCGTAGTGCAGGGGTGATTCGATGATGTGGATTATTTTATTAAGCTGAGTCTCAGCGATCACAGTGTTGGAAAATCTTTTAAATCATAAAAGATAGTAGAGTTTATTTTCTACTTGACTCTTTTAATGGATTGCTTGTTCCGCTACAGTTAAACTTGATGTCTATTATATTTTATCAGTTTAACATTGTTGAAGGCTAATGATAATTTATTCTGCATTATCTTAGTCATAATATTTCTTACTGGGCTAGTTGAGCTCACCCTTTCTTTCACTGTTCTCTTCAGGAAATGAGAACGTAGCTGGGGCAAGTCGGGGAACGGAGTGATGGTCCGAATGATAGTATTAGTTAGTAGTCCTCACTATTCTATGTAATGGTGTGTTAATAAATGTAATGAGGACTCCTTTTGAGTATGAATACTCTCTAGAAGATAATATTTGTATTCAAACTCACAGTTTATGTTTTGTCGTATTGTACACGACAGTTGTATTAGTAAGTTGTATTTGTATTCTGTACTTGTATCTGACGACCCAAGATGGGTGATGTATACCTAATTTTTGGGGCGTCACAGTTGGTATCAGAGCTTAGGGATATGATCCCTGGCTAAGATGTGAGAATAGAACTAGGAGGGGAGAGACGGGGAATTCCTTCGCTAGTATGACCTACCTAAGTTTATTTGCATGGTATTTAATTGGTCGGTCATAATATAAGGATAAAATATGACATATCAATTAATTTTTATTTTGTGGCAGTATCTGAAAATGGCATCTGAGAATGTTGAGAATAGCAATGGAGCACAGGCGACTGTTGATTCACCACATATCAATAATCAGGATAATGTGCATCAGGAAGGTGACAATCCTCATGCAAACAACAACACTGACCAAATGATGAATGATCAAATGTTCAGAGGCTTTATGCAATTCATGCAACAACAGGTGAAAGCGGCTCCTGTCCACAACGTAGGTGGAAATACTGGAAACTCTCTGGCGGTCACCGCTAAACAGTTTAAGGAGCTGGGACCACCGGAGTTTAAGGGAGAACCCAAACCACTTGTAGCTGAAACATGGATAAAGCAGATCACCAAGATATTTGATGTCTTGGGTTGCTCCGAGGAGCAAAAGGTTCCCTTTGCCGCCTTTATGTTGCGAGGAGAGGCAGATTACTGGTGGGAATCGATAAAGCGTACTCAACCTGCCGCACTGAAGATGTCTTGGGAGAAGTTCCAAGAGCTGTTTAACGACAAATACTTTCCGAGAGTATTCGTCACATGAAGGAGGTGGAGTTCATCAAATTGGAGCAGAATAATATGACCGTGTCGCAGTACGAGGCAAAATTTGCGGAGTTATCCCGGTTTGCGTCCCACCTGGTGGATAATGAAGAAAGAATGACGCGGATGTTTTTAAGAGGTTTGAAGCCGTAGATACGTCAACATCTTGTTTCTCATAAACTGTGTTTGTATTCAGATGTTGTAAATAGGGCTCAGTTGGTGGAGCGCGATAACGAGACAACGCAACCAAAAGAGAGCAGCCGGCAAAATGATAATACCAGTGAGAGCAGTCATCGAAGCGGTGACAACAAGCGTGGAGGGAATCAACAGGCCAGAAATGGTAACCACTTCGGTGGTAATCAGGGCCAAAATAATAAAAATGGGCATTTCAAGAAGAGGAGATTCAACAATGATGGAAAGACGTCAGCACCAGCACCTGTCGTTAAGGAAGGAGAACGACCACCTATCATATGTTTCAAATGCGGAGGGGAGGGGCACATCAGTCCAAACTGCGCGATGCCGTCCAAAGCATGTTATAATTGTGGAAGAGAAGGTCATTTAGCCCGATTTTGTCGTTTACCGAAGACAAATTCAGCTAGGATGGAGGCACCAAAGGCCGTCCCAGAAAAGTCAAAACCGGTTGTGCAAGGGAGAGCGTTTGTTGTGAACTCCCAGAGAGCAAGGAACCCGAATGAGGTCATCACGGGTAAGCTTATCATAAACTCTAACGAAGTCTATACTTTATTTGATACCGGTTCTACCCATTCTTTTATTTCTCCTACTTGCGCTCATCGATTAAATTTGATTCCGGAGAAATTAGACTTTGACTTAGCTGTTGAAACTCCATTGGGAGAAACCTTCATTACATCCACGGTTTATAAGTCTTGTTTGGTTCAAGTTGGTACCCACACATTACCTGTCGATCTTATTTCATTAAAAATACTTGCATTTGACGTGATTCTAGGGATTGATTGGTTAACTACTCATCATGCAAAAATTGATTGTTTTCGTAAGGTTGTTAGCTTTCATATTCCTAATCGACCTATTATGCGAATTCAAGCAACCAAACCATTAAAATCAATCGCTGTCATCTCAAGCCATAAAGCTATTCGTTTATTGAAAAATGGATGTCAAGCTTTCTTAGCTCATGTCACAGATCTAAACAAAAATACGTCAGCTTTGAATGATATTTCTGTTGTTAATAAATTTCCTGACGTATTTCCCGAAGAACTTCCTGGCCTACCCCCAGAGCGTGAAATTGAATTTTGTATCGACCTTGAACCCGGTACAAAACCCATTTCCAAAGCCCCATATCGAATGGCTCCTATTGAACTTCAGGAGTTAAAGACCCAACTGCAGGAATTGTTAGACATTGGTTTTATTCGTCCTAGTACTTCTCCTTGGGGTGCTCCTGTTCTGTTCGTGAAGAAGAAAGATGGGAGTATGCGACTTTGTATTGATTATCGGGAGTTGAATCATGTCACCATCAAAAATAGGTACCCATTGCCACGTATTGATGACCTGTTTGACCAGTTGCAAGGAGCACAATTCTTTTCAAAGATCGATCTTCGTTCTGGATATCATCAGCTGAAGGTTAGAACTGAGGATATTCCAAAGACTGCCTTCAGAACTCGGTATGGGCATTATGAATTCTTAGTTATGTCTTTTGGATTGACTAATGCTCCTGCTGCCTTCATGGATATGATGAACAGGGTATTTAAGGAATATTTGGATCACTTTGTGGTCGTCTTTATCGATGACATCCTTGTTTATTCCAAAAGCCGTGAAGATCATGAGCAACACTTGAGGCTGGTACTCCAAAAGCTTCGTGAATACAAACTTTATGCCAAGTTGAAGAAATGCGAGTTCTGGCTGGAAGAGGTAGCATTCCTTGGGCACGTAGTATCAAGTCGTGGAATATCGGTTGACCCGGCAAAGATTGAAGCTATTCAAAGCTGGGAGCAACCTAAATCAGTAACCGAAGTACGTAGCTTTCTCGGTCTAGCTGGTTATTATCGGAGATTCGTGGAAGGATTTTCTCGAATCGCTACTCCATTAACTCAGCTGACTCGAAAAGATACAAAGTTTGGTTGGAGCGAAGAATGTGAGCAGAGTTTTCAAGAACTCAAGAGAGACTCATTTCAGCACCTGTTCTAACAATACCATCTGGCTCGGAGGGATTTGTCATCTACAGTGATGCTTCGAGCAAAGGGTTGGGATGTGTTCTCATGCAACATGGAAAAGTCATAGCCTATGCATCAAGACAACTCAAGGAATATGAGAGGAATTATCCTACTCATGATCTAGAGTTGGCAGCTGTTGTCTTTGCACTTAAAATTTGGAGGCATTACTTGTATGGGGAGAAGGTGGAGATCTTTACGGATCATAAAAGTCTCAAATATTTCTTCACTCAAAAGGAACTCAACATGCGACAACGACGTTGGCTTGAACTGTTGAAAGATTATGATCATACCATTCAATATCATCCTGGAAAAGCGAACGTGGTAGCTGACGCATTGAGTAGAAGATCATATGCAAGTACGAGTGCGATATTGTCAACACAAAGACCCATTTTGTGTGATTTGCAAAGGATGGAGATAGAGTTAAAGACTCCAGGGACCCATGTGATGATGGCGAATATACGAGTAGAACCAACTTTAATCGATAAAGTTAAAGCTGCTCAAGCTACAGACCTGGAGCTGATGCGTATGAAGAAGAAAGTGCAAGAAGGTGTTATACCGGAAGCAAGAATCGATGAAGAAGGAATACTTCGAGTCAACTCCAGACTTTGTGTTCCTAACAAACCTGATTTAAAGTATGAAATCATGATGGAGGCGCACAACACACCATTTGCAATCCATCCTGGAAGTACCAAAATGTATCATGATCTTCGTCATACATTTTGGTGGAGTAATATGAAGAGAGAGATAGCGCTGTTTATCTCAAGGTGTCTAACTTGTCAACGAGTCAAAGCGGAGCATCAAGTACCAAAAGGTCCATTGCAACCACTTGAAATTCCAGAATGGAAGTGGGAGCACATTACCATGGATTTCGTTACCGGTCTTCCTAAGGTTTCTCAAGGTATAGATGCGATTTGGGTCATTGTTGATAGATTGACCAAGTCTGCTCATTTCTTACCGATACGAGAAACTTATACACTTGAACGTCTTGCTCGTGTGTACATAAACGAGATTGTAAGACTGCATGGTATGCCAGTATCCATAATTTCTTATCGAGACCCAAGATTCACTTCACGATTTTGGGTTAGTTTACAAAAAGCTATGGGCATGGATTTACGATTTAGTTCGGCATATCATCCTCAGACGGACGGACAATCAGAGAGGACTATTCAAACTCTTGAAGATCTATTAAGACTCTGTGTCTTTGACTTCAAAGGAAGTTGGGACAAGTTCTTACCATTGGTGGAGTTTTCCTACAACAACAGTTATCAAGCAAGTATTGGCATGGCTCCATTCGAAGCATTGTATGGAAGAAAATGTCGTTCTCCAGTATGATGGGATGAAGTGGGTGAAGCAACGTTGTTGGGACCGGAGTTGGTACGTATGACTACAGAAAAGATTCAAACGATCCGACAACGTATAAAAACCTCACAAGATCGACAAAAGAGTTATGCTGATCTTCATCGGAAGGACGTGGAATTTGATGTAGGAGATCATGTGTTCTTACGTGTTGCTCCATGGAAAGGAGTTACGAGATTTGGAAAGAGAGGAAAGCTCAATCCTCGATTCATCGGTCCATTTTAATCCTCGATCGAGTAGGAACTGTGGCTTATAGACTCGCTTTACCGCCAAGTATGTCTCGTGTTCATAACATTTTTCACATATCCATGTTACGCAAATATGTGGAAGACCCGAACCACATTATTGAGTTAGAACCGGACGAAATAGCGGAAGATTTGACGTATGAAGAAGTTCCTGTTCAAATCTTGGATAAGAAGGAACATATTCTACGCTCCAAGGTTATACCTTAAGTCAAAGTTTTGTGGAGAAACCACGATGTTGATGAAATGACTTGGAAGTTAGAATCTGAAATGAAATCAAGGTATCCTTACCTCTTCGACATACCAGGTACGTACCCTAATTTCGAGGGCAAAATTTCATAAGAAGGGGAGGTTGTAAGACCCCAAATTTTATAAATAAAGATGAATTTTCTATAAATATCATTTTTGAATATTATGGAGTTAATTTGATATAATGTTATAGTTGTGGGTAATATTTATAAATTTTATAAAGTACGCAAGTTGTTATATAATATTCGATTGGTCGGGAAATATTTGTTTTAACAGGGAATATTCGTACAACGACACAATCATTTGTGGACCCCACAACGGAATTATTGTCGGATTGAAAGAAACGACAAAAATATTTTATTAAAAATAACGGCAAAAATTTTACCATTGTTACTGTTGAACTACTCGGTAGTAAAAGTACAGTAATACGTGTGGTTGCATAGTAGCACACGGTATTGATTATTAAAGCTTATGTGAGAAGTCACTCAGTTTGATTCCATTATTGTCAGTTAATAATATGAATTATTTAGCGATAATGACGTTTTGTTTTATTCGTATTATTAACGTAATAAAACAGAAACATCTTTTTATATAAAACAAAATACTTTATTAAAGTTATTCTATAAATAGAATATATTATATTTTATTTAAAAGATTTTTCTTTAAATATGGACCGTCAGATTAAAGTAATCAATCTGGACCGTTCATGGATTAGTTACTATGCATTCTATTTTTCTATAAATAGCAGCTCATTCCTTCATTATTTCTTACGAATTCACTGAACTCTAGAGAGAGAAACTATAGAGAGAAACTATAGAGAGAGAGAAGAAGAGTATTCTGCTACTTAACTACTTTCTTACTTCAGCTCTTCTTTAAAACGGTAAGGGGTGTTATTCTGTCTTATTCATGAAGAGAACTGTTGTTATTCCATTTCTTATTATTCTGTTGGAATAACCTGTATACGCGGATATACCCTATACTTGGTGACATTCTTCTATTATTCTGTTGGAACATCCTGTCTGTGTGTTTTACACCGGACCTGGTTCCGTTTTTATTATTATTCTGTTGGAACATCCTGTCTGTGTGTTTTACACCGGACCTGGTTCCGTCTTGTTATTATTCTGTCGGAATATCCTGTCTGTGCATTTACGCAGGACCTGATTCCATTATTTATTATTCTGTCGGAATATCCTGTCTGTGCGTTTACGCCGGACCTGGTTTCATTATTTATTATTCTGTTGGAATAACCTGTCTGTGCGGTCTATCGCATGCATGGTGATTTCTTTTGTTATTCCATTCTTTATTATACTCAGTTGGTTAAGTTTTGACTTCTATACTCCATAAAATTTGTGAAATATCCTTGACATGTGCGCTTCATCTAGTATCTATTCATGAAAATATTCTCCTGATCATTCTTGAATTTTACTCCACAAAGTAGTATCATGTTGACAATTTGGACGTTGTTAATTCTTGGATAAATTAATTCTTGAACTTGTTTTATTGAATTCTTATATCATTGTCATCATCCTCATGTTTATATTCTGTTGAAAGTCATCTGTGGCCTGTAGTGCATAGATGGACTTGGTATGATTATGACCAGGGATTATTCGGTGTAATCATGACCGTAATGTTACGAATGATGTGGTAAAAGTCGTCATTGGCCCGTAGTGCATTGATGGACAGTTGTTGGCATGATCATGACCATTAATGAATATACGAATATCCTTGGCCGTAGTGCAGGGGTGATTCGATGATGTGGATTATTTTATTAAGATGAGTCTCAGCGATCACAGTGTTGGAAAATCTTTTAAATCATAAAAGATAGTAGAGTTTATTTTCTACTTGACTCTCTTAATGGATTGCTTGTTTCGCTACAGTTAAACTTGATGTCTATTATATTTTATCAGTTTAACATTGTTGAAGGCTAATGATAATTTATTCTGCATTATCTTAGTCGTAATATTTCTTACTTGGCTAGTTGAGCTCACCCTTTCTTTCACTGTTCTCTTCAGGAAATGAGAACGTAGCTGGGGCAAGTCGGGGAACGGAGTGATGGTCCGAATGATAGTATTAGTTAGTAGTCCTCACTATTCTATGTAATGGTGTGTTAATAAATGTAATGAGGACTCCTTTTGAGTATGAATACTCTCTAGAAGATAATATTTGTATTCAAACTCACAGTTTATGTTTTGTCGTATTGTACACGACAGTTGTATCAGTAAGTTGTATTTGTATTCTGTACTTCGTATTTGACGACCCAAGATGGGTGATGTATACCTAATTTTGGGGGCGTCACAATTATTAGATAGCATTATTGATAATATCTAGAAAGTACTATCTAAGGAGAGGTTTGGTCATCTAATTGCGCGCCAGTAAGGAGAAATCTTAATTGGAAAGCCCCCTCTTTCTTGGGAACGGCCTGGTTGTCAATATTGTGATTCTGTAATATTATTGTGAATAATTAATTATTGATTTATATGATAAGAAAAATATTTATTTTATGTGGATATAGATGGAGAACATTTTAAAGTGACAATTGTTGAAAAAAATGATATTTTATCTTTTTCTGATAAAAAATTCATTTAAATATATTATTATATTATAATAATATAATAATGGTGATATTTTTACAATGAATGTGGGATATATGAATAAATGGGGAGGAAGAGTATTTTTGTTACTAAAAATATTTAAAACATGTTTTTCATGTTTGTGGACCCCATTTCTTGACTGAAATTTGATTATAACCTGTAAAATCGTCCGTTTATGAATTTCGGTCAATTTCTGTTTAGAATTTGGAAAAGTTTTCTTCTGCAAAGTTGTAGAGAATGAAATTTTCTATGAAAAGGACATGAGGTTTGAATTTTTCTGATAAAAGGACTATTTATTATGAATTATTAAAGTTTCAAACTTTCGAAATAATTGATTTTTAGAAGTTTTAAATATTTATATTTAGAAAAACGTTTTTGTTATTGTTGGTGGGCTCACTTGTTGTCAAACATGCTGAAATTGATGCTTCAAAGGTTGGTGTAGAAAATTTAATTTATATATTAATATTTTATTAAATTTTCTGCTTTGGTGTTCTAAGCATTTTTCTATAAATAGGGTGCTTAGGTTAGAATTGAAAATCACATCAGAAACTGAAGTTTTCTCTCTTTTTCTCTTTATATTCGATCGTATTCTTGTGAGTATTTTAAGACTTTGAGTGTTGCTATACGGTGCAAGTTCCCTTCAGCACTATATCCAGTATTCCAGCCAGAAGTACTGTCTTTTCGAGGTAAGAGATGTTATTTTTTTTATAGATGATATTATTCCTTTCAATATCATTATGCTGAAATATTGATCTGAATTTTTTTATCAAATTTGAAACTTTTATTGTCGGGGTTATTATTCACGACTACGGCACTATTCACTGAAAAATTAAGTTTTCGTTTTTTATTTTCAAGATATCTATTATGGATACTAGCTTTGATTGTATCCATGTTTTGATCATTCTTGAATTTTACTCCACTATGGTTATTTATGAAGTATTTTTGAACCTGAATTGTTTAAAGTACGAAACCTTAATACTTGTCCTTAATACTTGTAGTGCAAAGATGAATGATTTTTTGATAAATATCTTTGGCCCGTAGTACAAAGATGAGCAGATGTTTAGATGAACATGTGACCAACTGATGAATATCTTTGGCCTGTAGTGCAAAGATGAATATTTGATTGAAGATGTATATTGATTGATGTTACAGGGATAAAATATTGATGATGAACTTTTAAATTCATAGATGATTGTAGATTTCATCCTCTACTTAACTCTTCTAATGAATTATTATTTCCGCTGCGAATATTGATTTAAAATTTGTTGTCTATTGTATTCTATTAGGTTTTTCCCTGTTGAGGACTAATGATAATTTGTTCTATATTATCTTAGTCATAATATTATTTACTGGGCTAGTTGAGCTCACCCTTTTCCTTTTTGTTCCATTTTTCTTCTCAGGAGGCGAGAATGTAGCGAGTACTAGTCGGGGTATGAAATGACGGTTCTAGAAGTTGTTTTAGTAGTCCTCACCATTTTTTATAAAATAATGTATCAATAATTGTAATGAGGACTTATTTTGATGTGGATATTGTCTATAAGATAATATTTGTATTTAAACTCACCGTTTAAGTGTTGTCGTATTCTGCACGACAATTGTATTAATAAAGTTGTAGTTGTTTCTGTATCATGTATTTGACAACTCGGAATGAGTGATGTATACCTATTTTGGAGGTGTCACATTACATAATTGGGACGTGAAGAAAGATCTTGACATTAACACTACTCACAATAATCCCAAAATTTGGAGAATGACACCGCAATTATCTATCCCTAATATATATTGAAACTAATGCAGGACATAAAGAATTATTAGGTCAACGTGACTAATTCATAAATTAATAATTGAATTTTTGTCCACAGGACAAAACAGTTTTCTTTTCCCATTGAAGATGCTGCTGTGTAGTAGTATCTATAGTACCGGACTAAAGTCGTGTTTTAGGTGTGGCAATATTGGCGAGAGAGCAGTCAAAATATTGGATGGGGAGCTAATTAATTCATATTCATACAATAACAAGAAAAGGAATGAAGCTTCCTGTCCTTTCTATCTTCAGACCTACATATATACATACATACATTTATTTATTATTCAATATTAATATTAAATTACATATTAATGGAAGGAAAATATATTTGTGATTTGTCATAACTAAATTTGGCTATAGATTCATTTTTTCGTTAATGACATGTCTTTTTATCTTTTATATTAATAGCATTACACAATTATTACTATATTATTGCCAAATATTACCTTATTAATTGTGGGCATGATCTATAGTTTAATTGTAGCACACCACACGTACATTTCTTTTTCCAAATTAAAAAAATGATTGATCTAAATATATATATATATATATATATATATATATATATATATATATATATATGTATGTACTTAGTTGGCGTACGTCTTCATATATTTTTCTGTCTATAATTCGATACTGGTACTTTTCTTCTCTTTCACAACACATGCACCACCACCTATATTAGTTTCTTCTTGATCCCTCCTCCTTCTCTTTCTCTCAGCTGCTCCTCTCCTACACAACTTTCACCGTCTTAATTCTAAACATATATGTATATATAATTAATACAAAGTATATATTATTATATCTATATATTGTATAATCTTAAAGAAAGAAAGATATATATACATATAGAGCAGATGAGTAATAGTCGTGGTGATCATGGAATAGTTGGGAGGGCTCTAAGCAGCCTGGGCAAAGGATTCGACTTAACTTCGGATTTCCGATTAAAGTACTGCAAAGGCAAAGACAGGCTGGTTCTTCTCAATGAAACTCAAACAAAGGAGCTTCAAATACCAGGTTTTGGATCATTTAATCATGTCTCAAATGACATCAAATGCGGTAAAGGCGACCGAATTCGATATCAATCAGATATTCTCGACTTCAATCAGGTATATATCCTACCTACCTACCTTCGCTTCTTCTATTTCACAATTAAAAATAGTCTTATTTCAGAATTTCAAAACTCTTGTTTGAAAATTAACACCAATTCACGTCACAATTTGAAAACTCTCAAATTAACTCACCCTTTTTGTAGAATAGTTTTTCGTTATTTCTTATAATTAGTAATTAAGTTGTTAATTATAATTTATATATACGCGTAAATGAATATATATTATGTATAGATGTCGGAATTCATCAACCAAAAATGCTCGGTTCCGGGGAAAATTCCGTCAGGATTGTTCAACTCAATGTTTGGTTTGGAGAGCGGATCATGGGCAAAGGAAGCTGCCAACACCAAATATTTAGGTCTAGATGGTTACTTCATTCGACTCTTCGATCTTCATATTAATCGATATCCTCTCCTGCTCTCCGACGACGTCCGAAATGCAGTTCCTTCCACTTGGGATCCATCTGCTCTTGCCAGGTACGTACATATATATAATAATTACACGACGACTAAACATTTTTTAATCCCTCCCTCCCAAGGCATTAATTAATTCATTCAAAGTCCTAATTTGTAGGCTAACTGTTGGAATTTTAAATTTATTGTTTTGGAAGTTTTCGTATTATATATAATAGAATGTGTGCATCCCCATCCTATCCTAGCTACTTAATTCTCACGTTCAACTCGAGATATATAAGCAGTTTGGAAATTAAGAAGGGTTTGTGTGCATTTTAAAGTAATAAAAAGGAACCTAACTAATATTCTTTATATTCTATTCCAAAAAATTACCAAAAGAGTTTCATTTGTAATTATTACCTTCTTTTTTCACATATAACAAAATAAGTCCGGCCACTTTTAATTAAGTAATAGTAATATTCAAAAATTTATCATCATAATTTAAATTTCATACAAGTTATACCATGCAACAAAAGTACCAATTTATTGAGTATGCATGAGATAGAAATAATATTCACTAATTTTGCAAATGAAAGCTGAAGCCACCCTTTAATTCTCCCACCCATCTCTCCCTCTTTCTCTCTCAAATCTAAGTAAAAAAAAAAAAATAGTGCGCAAGAAGAGACAGGTGATCAAGTCTAGATACAATGCACATACTGTTGTAGGGTGGCTGGCCAGGTTGAATATGTAATTTCAACTAATTAATCAATGATATTTTGACTTAATTCAAGAAGCAGGTAACTAGCCAACTACTCAGTTGTGACTTGTGACTAAATCAATAAAAGGACCAGAACTGCTACCTCTCCCCCTATATATATATATATATATATATATATATATATATATATATATATAGGGTCAGAATCAGGTAAGGGATCCCTTACTTTATTAAAATAAGGAATTTTTTTTTTTTGCTTTTTTTTTGTTTTTTTTTTTAAAAACAACTAAAAAAAAAGTTTAATATTTTATAGAATTGAAATTTTTTCATAATACAGTGTTTTGAGTGTGATTTGGGTACGCATAACAAAACATGTATGTACAGTCTGGGCAGACTGTACCACCACTTTTTGGTATAGGTATTTAAAACACGCCCAAAACATTGTATTATGGAAAAATTTCAGTTCCATAAAATATTAAACTTTTTTTTTAGTTGTTTTAAAAAAAAAAAGCAAAAAAAAAACAAAAAAAAATCCCTTATTTTAAGAAAGTAAGAGATCCCTTACTTTATCATTTCTGTGTGTATATATATATATATATATATATATATATTTCTGTAGTCTTATTTTTTCCCTTGCTAAAATATATATACACGTACTATACAGTTTGAAAAAACAGAAAATTACTTGTTGAACTAATTTTTTTAAAATACATTTAAAAAATATATATATTCTGTTTTGCTGCAGAAGATTCGATTTGATAATAATTTTTTTAATATGAATATTTTTAGTCATAAAAAATATAATATTAAAAAAAATGGGTGTAAATTCTCTTTCTATGGAGTGTTAAGGTGTGCTTTGCCTTGGTGAGTACTATCGTACTATTAATAATTATTTAGTTCAGCCTTGAACTTGTCAACAAATGTGTATGTATCAACTTAAAAGCATTCAATGATTTGTTACCATCATATTTATTTTTATATATACACACCTGGCACATCTGTAGCATCAGTAACACATAAGCTATCTACTTAAATATATTAAAAAATATATAATAGAAACTGTCAAAGTTTAACTTATCAATAAAAGTCAAACCATACACACCTCACCAACAGCTTAATTAGCTATGTTACACTACACGCATAGGATTCTGTAACTTCCGTTAAATAAGTGGTACAATATATTACCATTATTGTTTTAAATTTGATGAATAAAATAGTACATAAATATTCACTCTTTTTTCTAAAATATAAGTTTTTTTTTAAATAAAAGAATAAATCTTTTTACAAAAAGGAAAGATTTTATATTTTAAAACAGAAATTATAAGAAATATAATTTTATTTTCCTAGTCAACATTTATACAGGATTGTAAGGGTACTACAGTAAACTAGTGGGTTGCCAGTCATTTTTTTTCCCAATATTAAAACAGTATCTTAATTTGTACACTGACATTTAAAACGTTAACAATGTTGAAAGTGTCAAAAGAACCTAGTCAGAGTAATTGCAGATGGCTAATGGCACCAATATGGGCTTTGGTCAAAATTAGAAAGGCCACCCGATAGACTACCTCTCTCTCTCTATATACAGTCGTCTATGATGACTGTTTTTTTGAGTTATGATGAGATCAGAATAGTTATAGTGATGAAAAAACTGATTGTGTACTGTATAACTGTGTATATACATTTTTCTCATATATATATATATATATATATATATATATATATATATATTTATATACTAATAACACAAGTCTAACATAGAGAGATCAAAGTCACGTCGTACATACATGACATCTTTTAATTGGAACAAAAATTCAAATCTTATCACCATTAATAACTTAATTAGATTTGAATTGAATGAATGAGATGTGTATGACAGATTCATAGAGAAATATGGGACTCACATAATAGTGGGGTTGGGCATTGGAGGGCAGGACATGGTGCTGGTGAGGCAAGACAAATCATCCAACTTGGAGGCATCCCAGCTTAAAAAGAATTTGGATCAACTCGGAGATCAGTTGTTCACCGGGGCCTGCACCTTCACTCCCAAAGACCAAAAGCATAAGGTTAGTTTTTCTTTTCCTTCCCATTATTACTATATACTTATTCTTCTTCCAAACTCATCGATTTTTCTGACAATTTTTTTCGATTAATTATTTATTTCAGGCTCTTCCGGCATTTAATGTCTTCGATCAACAATCGTTATTCTTTGACAACTTCTCATCCGTCAAGACAAAAAATGTATGTTTGGATATTTTTTTTCCGATTGCCAATTTTAATTTTTTATTTAGAAAGTTGGATTGCACAGGCTTGCTAGCTCTCGTCATCATACTTATATGTATATAATATAATCATTGTGGTGAGGAATTAGAAAAAAAAATGATTGTGGTACTTAATTAATTATTGTAGGGAATCAATGTTATATGTTGGAAGAGAGGTGGAGACATATCTGCAACTACGCATTGCGAATGGCTACTAACAGTTCCATCCATGCCAGACGCAATTCAATTTAGCTTCATTCCCATCACTTCCCTCCTTAAAGGGGTTCCGGGCAACGGTTTCTTATCACATGCCATCAACCTTTATCTTCGTTGTAAGTTATTATTATCAGCTCTAATTAATTCCCAGCTCAAAACAATTGATGCAGTAAAATTAATTAATTAATGGAAACATGTGTGATATGATGTGCCTGTAGATAAGCCCCCACTGGCTGATTTACAGTATTTTTTGGACTTCCAAGCCCACAAAAATTGGGCTCCTGTTCACAGCGAGCACACCCTAGGCCCAGGCACAAATAGGTCCATTCCAACGCCTGCTCTCAATTTCAACTTGATTGGACCCAAGTTATATGTTAATACCACTCAGGTACGTACGTAGTATAATGTTTTGTCTAAATAAACTACGTACACAACTTATGTCTAACACTACACTACTTGACTTGCTAAAAATTTTATGTTAATCAATCAGGTTACGGTGGGAAAGAGACCGATTACAGGGATGCGGTTGTACCTGGAGGGCATGAAATGCAATAGGTATTAATTTTAGCTCAATAATCTAGCTTATTCATTTTTCCCGGCCGGCCTCTTTGATCGATCTTAGTTATAAATTTATATATATGTGTATCTGCTGCTGCGCGCATGCAGGCTAGCCATACACCTCCAGCATTTATCAAACACACCACAATTCCTCCATAACAAAATAGACGATACCCTACTACTTTGGCGTGGATCTGAAGAATTTAGCAGCAACGACGGATATTTTGAAGCAATTCAATGGAAGAAATTCTCTCATATAAGCACAGCCCCAGTAAAATATGATCCCAAATGGACGACGTCGTCAGACAAAGATGTGACGTTTATTGTAACGGGTGCCCAAATTAACGTCAAAAAGCACCACGATTCAATAAGTAGTGCATTGCACCTTAGGCTCCTTTATTCCAAGGTTTCGGGTTCATGCATTGTACAGTCAAACTGGATGCAGTGCCAATCGGATCTTAATTCCCAAAAGTCGGGATTTTTTTCAGCTCTAAGTTCTTCAATATTATTTAGTTCGGAGAAAGAAGATCAGCTTCAAAAGGTGGTGGTGGATTCGGGTGTGTATCCCAACGGGCCGCCCGTTCCGGTCCAATCCCAGAAGCTGTTGAAGTTTGTGGATATGTCGGAGTTAAGTAGAGGGCCATCGGATAGTCCGGGGCATTGGTTAGTTACGGGTGCTAAGCTTCAGTTGGAGAAAGGGAAGATTTGCTTGCATGTCAAATTTTCCTTGTTGAACATATTTTGATTGACGACACGTACAATGTAGAAAAAAAACAAAACAAAAAAGAGAGATCGATCGAGATGCCTATATATATATATATATATATATGTTGAATTATTTTTAGATATATAGTACAGTACCCTTTTAACTTAATTGATTTATTGATATATATAGAGACAGAAAGTTTGAATTATATATTACTTTATGTATATATCCGTATTTTAAATAAATAAAGATTCATAAAACAAGGAATATAGACTCTCTCTTTTTTTAAAAAAAAAAGAAAGAATAATAATTAATAATGTTGTGTGGTGTGGTGTAGGTATTCACAGATTAATTCCAATATATATTTTAAAATTATAATGAAATAGGCAACTTCTTTTCACCATATAAGGAAGTGAATTGATTAAAGTTGTTTGATTATTGTATTGTGTGACTTTAGTACACACTACACGCTCGAAACCTGATTTGTACGTAGGCGGTGGGAGTTTATTCTTACGTCATGTCCTCCTTTATTTATTAAAAAATATTTATTGATACACTATTATTGGATAGTATATAATGGATGACATTATATTTAATTGCAACTTATTAAAACCTAATATATGATTTCGAATTTATATTTTAGAATTCTAATTAATTTTATATATTTTTGCAATAACAAAATATCGACACAAAAAAATTTATAAACTCAAATAATAATATTCTTATCACATTTCTTAACTTCAAAGATAAATTACGTAAAATTATCAGTAAGCTCGGTGGAGAGAGAGAGAATCCATAGTAAAAATAATGTGTGGTACATAAAAATTTGAAAAAGATATAAATAAGACTAAACACTTAAGTTTGTTTTAAAAAAAATTAAGACTAATGAAATGTTTGAAAATTAAAAAGTAATGTTTTACTATATATTAATTAAAAGAAAAATTTTTGAGTTGGGCGATGCACCGACCCCACCTCTATGTAGTGGCTGCCGCCACTGGATAAGACCTGAGGTGCATATATATATATATATATATATATATATATATATATATATATATATATATATATTCATAATTGACCACCTGATATGTACAGTCCAATTGATTGATTTTCCAATTAAGAATCTTATAAAATAATGATACTATCATATAAAAAAATTATATAATAATTACATACACACATATGTATATTACGGGTATATATATGTGTGTATAAGTATTATATGATATTTGTATTGTTGAATCTTATATGCGTATTGAGTTTCAATAAATAATAATTTAAACATGTAAAAGAATCTCAATTACAACTAACTGGTGCGTGAATCTCAGCAAGTGGGTGTAAAAGCCACCAGTCTATGGGCTGTAGAAAAATATAGGGGGAGAGGGGGGATGGTGGGGGGGAACAAATTAAGCACAAAGTCCAAGTGTAGGAGGGGACAAACAATTTGAGGTTTTCTAGAACCGCAAGTCCTAGGAGTACTAATTTAGGTTCACTCTATCTGTTTGCAAACAAGGAAGCAGGGTTTGTATGTATTGGGTCCTTGCATGTAAAGGAACTAGCTAGGTCATTGCTACCGTATGTTACAACTTTTTACTAAAACAAACAATAATCCCTCCGTTTCATAAAAAAAGAGTTTAATTTATTAAAAAGTTGTATAGTCCCCCACTTGACTTAATCCCCCATTAATGTATTAATTGATGTTGAAGCATTAACTATTCTTGGCCCACAAGGGATTTGAATTAAACAACTAGGGAGGGAAATTCATACACTATTAAAGATAGATTGGAGGTCGGGCTGGCTGGCAGGCAGGCAGGCAATTGTTTAGACAAATTTAAGCTTGCTTTTTCCAAATATATATCCCAAGGAAATGGCCTAGAGTAGGAGCCAGTTAGACATTTCCTTTGCTACAGAGAAAGAGATGGATAACAAGAGCAAAGCATGCCCAACGAATGGCGGCAACGGCATAAACAGCTACTCCAAAAACTCCAGCATTCAGGTACGTACGTACGTACTTCTTACATTTTTATCATTATATATGCATGTTTACACACAAATTCAAGCAAGCAAGTTTCATATATAATTCTTTAATTTGACAATATTTTTACATACTAACCATACAAATACAACAACTATATATATTAATATTAATGATCATGAGTACCATTTTTGGACACGGCGAAGCGAATTCTTCACTATAGGGCTTGTAGTTTGACAAAATACTCATACGTAGTAGGTCATGCATTGGTGTATCAAGCAACACTAAGCTTACTACAATAAAACTCAAATGAAACGAAATACTAGTATAGCTGTTTATGGAGAGACAGATCGAATATCATTCCCATTTATATATAATGTTGACCTTTATTTGTATATATCAAGTTGGATCATATTCTATGTGCAAATTGGCGATAACTAAATCTACAATTTCCAAGAATCTTTTGGTGTTGTCCTTCACTTTATGTTTTATTAACTGCGTAATTAATTAAAGATCTAAAAGTACGTACGCATAAAATGGTTGATATGTAGATAGATCTTGTTAAATAACCTAATTAAATTAATTATTCGTGTTAGTTAGTTATATTTTTAGGCCAACCTTTGGTAGATCACTTAGCTTTATATTATTATGTCTTGAGGAAACACACTATGCTATATTGCTATGGCCTCTTCTTCAAAAGGGAGAAAAATTAATGCTCTCTTAACTTGCTAGTGTAGTTGATATATCATCTGTGTGCCAGAGATTACATGAAAAACAGCTTACATTAGCTGTTTAATTTGCAGAGAGAAACCGGAAGGATCATGAAGACGATGATCGATGAGGCAATAACTGAGAATTTTGAATTTCAAAATCTCTCCCCTGCATCAAACACAATTTATATAGCAGATTTGGGATGTTCATCAGGTCCAAACACCTACATTGCCATGCAAAATGTAGTAGAGGCTGTCAAAAAGAAATACAAATCCACACAAGGCCTAAATTCTGAAAAATCACCTGAATTTCATGTCTTCTTTAATGATCTTTCCAAGAACGATTTCAACACCCTTTTCACCTCTCTCCCTCGGGAAAAAAATTACTTTGTTTCCGGTGTGCCAGGTTCTTTCCATGGCCGGTTATTTCCCGAGTCCTCTCTCCATATTGTGCATGCCTCCTATGCTCTCCACTGGCTGTCTGAGGTTCCTAAAGAGGTGCTACAAAAAGACTCCCCTGCATGGAACGGGGGCAGAATTTACTATTCCAGTTCCTCTGATGCGGTAGCTAATGCTTACGCGGCTCAATTTGCTAAGGACGTGAACAGCTTTTTGAATTTTAGAGCAACTGAAATTGTGGCTGGAGGGATGATGATGCTTGTTATGACATCTATTCCAGATGGTTTTCATCGTTCTCAAAGCGGAGGTGGTTTTCTTTACGATGCCCTAGGAACAAGTCTAATGAATATGGCTAACGAGGTGAAATTTCCTATTAAAAAAAAATCAATAAATTTATGTTAGATTCATGACGAGCATGTAACTAAAATGCATTCGTCTAAATTACAGGGATTGATCAGTAAAGAACAAGCGGACGCCTTCAACTTGCCTATATACAAAACCTTTGTCAAGGAGATGGCAGAGCTGGTAGAAAAAAATGGGCGTTTTAGCATTGAAAAAATGGAGTTGACAGACCCCATGTCGATGATTGACGGACCACTTGATATGAAAGTATGCACAATGCACATAAGAGCAGTGGTGGAGGAACTCTTGATACAACACTTTGGAGGTGAGATAATTGAAGATCTCTTCCACCGGTTTTATCAAGAAGCAACCAGATATTATGATATGGACTCAACTAATAAGAAAGGAACTCTACTCTTTCTTGCTCTCAAGCGCAAACCCTGAAATCAAGTCATGGGCGTTTTTTGGATGTCAAAAAAATATATGCAATCATCCATTTATTGAGATTTATGATTGTTATATATGCCTGCCTGCCTGCCTGCCTGGCTGGTGGGAAAGTGATATTTTGATAACATTTTCCTAAATCACGAGTTATCTACACAATTTAGGCTCGATATTGGTCAGACTTACAAAATCCAACAATCATACATCTTCCCACCGACCCTCTAAAGATACATCTCTCTCTCACCTTAAAATTGGAATACCATAACATGAAAGGATCACAAACATTAGTCTATTGCCATTATATGAGTAGAACAAAAACTTCATAATTCAATATAATTCAATAATTTAATAATGTATATACAAAACAGGCAATGCTACCAAAAAAAGAGAGCCAAGTTAGAAACCTTGCGAAGTACAGCTATAGAATATGGCTAAACAACATCACAATTATCGACCCAGTATACATGCAAAGGCTTCAAGAGTTCACTGAAAGACATTCTTCACTCACTGAATGGCCCACGCAACAAAAACCCCCATAAGCGGATGATTTTTCACAAGGACTCCCACTATTAAAGCAAAGCTATTTTAACCTCACACAAAAAATCCTTTGGATCAAACACTTGAAAATGATCAATGGCACCAAAATTTTAGTTACCCTAATTTTTTATGCCACAGGTGGCATTCTGTTCAACTCCAAGGGTCAATAAGTAGCTGAACAGTGAACATGGACAACGTGATGTCACTAGAATTGATATCATCCCAGTATGATCATCTTGCAGAATGAGATCTTCTTGGCTAACAGAAACTGATCTATAGCAACATCTCTGCAATTTGGACAGCATTTAGAGCAGCTCCCTTGCGTATTTGATCACCACAGACAAAGATGTCCAACCTGTTTTATATGTACTACCTTTTAATTAAAGGTTTCTAAAATGAATAATCAGACAACAGGCAGAAATAATAGGCTAAAAAATGGAAGTTACCCGTAGTTTCCATCTTGAGACACATCCCTGCGAATTCTGCCAACTGCAACATCATCTTTGTTTGAAACCTCTAATGGTGTAGGAAAGTGATTGGATGCCCGCTCATCAATAACCACCACTCCAGAAGCATTCTTCAGAATATCCCTTGCTGTGTCCTGTAAAATTTAAATTAATTTTTGGATCAAAAGAGCTGGCCCTTTAGAGAGAAGTAGCATTTCTTCTTTTCTTCACCCCCAGCTCCCCCTTTTCTTTTCTTTTCTCTTTTCCCCTTCTCTCCTACACCAGATGAAAAGATTAAAAGAGAAACTTAGTTTTATTTTTCCCTTTCTTGTTATTTATTATTTTTTTTTTTCATCTTAATCAATTGTGTTATCCAGGATCACAAGGAAGCAGCTTAAAATCTACTAATTGTTTACTTTGTTGGCATAACTAAAATCAAACATGAAAAGACCAATTTAGTTTGGAAAATTGCACCATATAAAAGGAGCATCACAGTTTAGTGTGCACGTGCACATGTGCGCACACTCACACACAGAATAAAATGAAAAATATAATTTATAATTGCTAACAGTTTGATTCTTACGAATAGAAATTATTTGCATATGGGTTTCATAGGACTCCTTAGTATTTACATAAGATGGGGAAAAACCTCAACAACACACTTTATCACAAACTAGTTGGGAAGGCTGAAAATGAAATTCCACATTTAACCGTAAAACTAGAAAGATAATAATAATAAATAAATAACAAATATAGATAAAAATAAATAAAATAAACACACCGTATACGGAGACATACATATACACATCGATTGAATAAACTACAATAAAAGCAAAGACAAAAATGAAAAGAACAAGGGAGAAAAAAGTAAAACATAAAACAAAGGAAAATATAAAGGGTAAAAGTGAAAAAAGTGGAATGCTCAGTCCTATCAAAGCTCACATCATCAATTATAAAATGAGGTGGAAGAAAAAAATAACTACATGACAAAACAATAAGTACTAAATAGGGTAATATCAACAACTATAAATAAATACAAAAACAAAAAATAAAATAAAAAATTGACAAGTGGTGAATATAAATGGAATTCCATTCTAAAATAAATTTGGAAACAAAAATTATAAGCAACCAAATATGAGATAAAGTTTTGAGTTCGAAGAAATAATCATAATGTTACCTCATCAAGGGGTTTCTCAAATTGAAGGTTGACACTCTCTGCATGTGCACGCATAACTGGAACGCGTATACATGTAGCTGACTTTGACACTTGTGTCATTCTATAGCACAAGAAAAGAGATGTGTCATACAGAGTCTAATTGCCAAATCCACCAAAGGACTTCAACATATAAACCTAGCTTCTTAAATATGACAAATGATAAATTAAAGATTGGATACTGATACTTACCCAGATTTTCCTTGTCTCTTTTACTAATTTCATTTCCTCCTCATTGTACCCATTTGAAAGAACAGGTTCATTGTGTGAGAAAAGATTAAAGGCATACTGCATATTAAAAGACATTGTAAATTTAGCACTTAAATAAATCCACATTATTAACTAATTATTTCACCAGTGAATTTAGGAACATGAACAACAAACCTGCCGCTTAAAGATTTTACAAGTTGGCTGCTTCCCGTCGAGGACCTTGTCAGCCAAAAAGAAAAAAAAATCAATTTGAAGACTAACAGATCAAATTATTGAATATTAGATGGGTGGAACATGCAAACTGGAAAACAACAATAAGATGAGGAATGTTGGAAACCTCACGAGTCTGCTGCTCAAGCTCCTCCATTGCAGCCGCACCAGCACCACTAGCTGCCTGGTATGTGCTAACAATCATGCGTACAACCTGAAACATTCATGTGTCATGAAAAGTCATGGCGTTTAATACATTCAATTCACTACCTGAGAAGGTGTTTGAAAGGTAAATAAAATAAAAGAACAATCAATCCATGCTAGTAATAAGGCATAACAAACATGGTCATCCCACAATATTTAAAATTCATAAAATGTAACAGATGCTTAAAATTGTGTTGAGCTCAAATAATGTATCAAGAGTGTTCACACAACAATCAATTGACACAATTGATTTACAATAGACTGTCACGCAAAAAATAAATACACCATTTAAAAGGAAAGAGATTGAATTGATTCACCTTGGCTCTTCGATGAAGAGGCGTGACTGCCAACAAACATATTATAGTAGAACAATTAGGGTTTGCAATTAAAGCCCCTTTCCCAGACCCCAGCTTGATACCCGACATTGCATCCGGATTCACTTCTGGAATCACAAGCGGAACATTCTCGTCCATACGAAATGCAGAGCTATTATCCACTACAATTGTTCCACCATCGGCAGCAATAGGACCAAACTTCTTACTAATGGAACCGCCGGCGCTGAACAGGGCAATGTCAACGCCGGAAAAGGAGTTGGGAGTAAGCTCTTCGACGACGTATTCATTGTCTTCAAAGGTGAATTTTTTACCGGCGGAGCGTTTGGAAGCGAGCATTTTGATGGAGCGGTAAGGGAAGGAGCGGTCAGAGAGGACGGAGAGGAATTCCTGGCCTACGGCGCCGGTTATTCCGGCTACGGCCAAGGAGGGACCGTCTTCTCGGAGTGACATGCGTACGGTGAAGTGACTGGAGGAATTGGTGGTGGTGGAAATAGTTGGCTTGGGTTGGTGGAGAGAGAAGATGGCACCGCCGCCGAGAAATTGGTGGCGCGTGAATGCGGCGGAATTCATTTTTGAGGGACGTTTTTATTAGTTGTAGGGTATTTAAGACGAAGAGAATATTGTGTATACACTGCATCTCTCCAGTCCACTTAACAAAATTTGTAAATATTATAGTTATACTTTTACTTTATTTATAAAATAATAATTATAGTATTGTGACCGGATATTAAAATAAAATGATAACTACCGTTTTAAATTATAAAATTATTATTGATTTTAATGAATTATTTTTAAATTTAAAATTATTTATTAAAAATTTAGAAAATAATAAATTTTCAATAAATAATTTACAATATTCATCAAATAAATGTTTTCATTTGTTGTTCAAGTTAGTAATATTTTTTTCTTCAGTTGAAGGATTACTTTAATACTGCCCTGTTTTGGATTGGATTGGATTGGATTGGTTTACAAGACTCGAGAGTACATGCATACTCCTCATAATTTAAACATAATGCATACCGTGGTCAGAAATAACCGTATATATTAGCAATGGCACCAATTTATTCATCTGATTGTTAGAACGAGTTCAGAAACAAGTTTTAAGGATGATCGGGTATAATTAGTTTTCGAATTCTTTATACGTACAAATGGAAATATATATTTTATATTGATATCATAGTAAGTTTGGGTTGCAGAAGCAGCAGCCCTATTGAATTATCCTTCCAATGGGGTCGGTCAGTACAACATCTTGAAGAGGTACAAGCTTTGCTCGTCCTCCATACTCTTCCGGTAACACCTCTTCACCAATTTCTTTGATCATCTCCTGCTTTTCGTCTTCGTTCGTTACAATTACAATCTGCATTCATTACCATGAATAAATCCATAAACACCTACTTTCTTATCCATTAGGCGGCGTAACTGAATAATAAAGATTATACGCCAAGAACATATGCATACCTTTTCTAGTGTTGCTTTCTCAAGGAACCGGGACACCACTTTCCAAACACTCACAAAGAAACGGGGCATATTTAATATGTAACACTTTGCTAATCGCTCTGGATAGTAAGCCTACATTAGGAGGATATAACATGTAAATATCAAGACCATATGTTGAGCAAACAGAATTTTCAACTTCAATTCCTATACCAGAGACCATTTGTTAAAATAGACCAAGCTTCTCTTGCACCAAATTTCTACCATCAAATCTCATACAGTGGAAGCATAATTCTCATACCTTGACCTCTTATCAAAAGACTCTTTGAGGCCAGAATAATGTTGTCTTCGTTTTTTAAGAAATATTTACAAATCATAAAATATTACCAAATTTAATAAGTTGAAATTACATAGTAATAATGAAAATATCCTTCTCACATTGACTATTAAGCTGACTATTGATGAATGTGTTGTATGTCCATACCATTCTCTAGACAAATTCGATGTTCTATCTGGATGATTGCAGAACATGGCCTTCCTGATAGTAAAGTTATAGGTCTTTTATTTACAATATTGATTCTATTATTTATTTATTTTTTATTTCTATTGTGGTGGGGAGAGGGGGGGAGGATTCGTTAGAATTGTGGCTGCTGATAGAGGTGAACAATTATGGCTCTGTAACTTGTTTTGGTGCTCTGAAGAAAAAAATCATACATTTATTTGGTTGAAGGGTCAGATTCTCAGGACATGTATGCTCAAAGTGAGGGGAAAGTAGAAGGGGCAAGGAATCCCAACAGGAAAATAGTGTTTAGGGATTGAGAGTTGAGTACCTTGGCACTGTGAACTAGAACTCTATTTAGAGTTGTGTAACAATTACCATCTCAACAGCTTGGACTAAGTGGACTCTGGGTCTTTTCTGTATCTGAAGATCCCCGGGGTTGAGGTCCGGGTGGAGCCCCAATTGTAGGTTCCGGATCAGAGTATCCTAATAAGCCTAAAACTGGCTTGAAGTCATTCAGATATAGAACTTGTTCCAGACAAGATTCGCTTGACATAACTTGCAGAGAAGGGTATAAGGTAGAATTGTTACTAGAATCCAATTATGCCAATATGCCAATATGCCAATAGTAGACCATGACAATCTAACTCAGAACTTAAAACTAATACTGCAAGTTTTAAGCAACTGTAAACAAAGCAGGGAAATTCCTAAGCATCTTACATGGTGCCAGTGCCACTATATACATAGAAGAGAGGCAATTGTAAACATGTTAGGACCTAAGGCAAGGGAACAGACAAATGAGACAATCATGAGTGGAAGTTGATAAAACTTCTATCATTCTGATAATATAAGAACACCAGGAGAGCCAGAAGAACCATCATGAAAGTTAAAAGTAAGAACTATATACTATTGGTCATTGTCCTTTTCAAGACCACTGTTCTTCAAACCACCCACCTGTGCCTCTAGTATAGTTCCATATAGAAGACTTGAAAATAGAACAAGAAAGATTTACCTGTAAGAACTGAAACCCGGTGATTAACCCACGGGCATCAACGTTCCTATAACTAATTTTCTGTAGATCAAGAACGCCTATCAACTTCTCAGTTCCTATTTCTCTTCCTCTGAAAGAACTGAAACGAGCACAAGAAGATCCACATGAGAATGAAATCCCATAAGTTTCTAGATAAGTATACTTTAAACTGCAGCGAGGTAAACATTAACAAAGGAAAGCATAATCTTCTAAATATATATGCTCCTGTACCATAAAGTAGTCAATTTGAAGATTGGTCTAGCCAGTGTTAGAACTCAATTAGTAGGTAGAAAATTCACATCACACAAACAGAGATAGGAAAAGGAGATCAAAATCTCATTGACATGTTAAAATGAGAGATTTCACCAACATTATATAAAGAACCAAAAAGAAAGAAAGTCAGAAAATTTAGTTCGCAAACTTATAGACTTGGAGGTAGTAAGAATAACTGAAAATAAAAAGAGCATCAGGGTCGGGGTCATTTTATAATTCAAAGTGTACTTGAGCAGTTACCATGAGTTCATACACACACACACATATAATGAGTTCACAGACAAATATTTCACAGTTAGGAGTTTAATAAAATAAGCAAGGAGAACGAAATTAGCAAAAACCCTTGCATCAATTTTGTCCAAATAATATTCATGAAATTGTTAAAGATACCTTGCAATTGTTTTGTCCAGTAAATGAACTACAAATTCTGCACCAGGAGACGAGAAGAATAATTAGATACTCAATAGCACATCCAAGTTTTTTTACATATATATAAAAAAATCCCCAATTATCATCAAATGGCACACATATTTTCAGGATTGTACAAGAGTATATACGCAGATGAGTAACGGAGATGTAATGACGCTCGGCTCAACCATTTTCCCATCAATGATAAAAATGTTGACTTTAAGAAAAAAGCCTATTTAAAAATTGAAAAAGAAGAATCCTATAGAAAATTTCCACAATGACTGCGAAATTTCAAATAGCAAAATCAGCAAATGGGTTTGGTTCACTGGCAAAGTGACCACCCCTCCCTAGCATGTAGCACCGGATAGGGTTCAAGCCTCACCATCTTCTCCCCTTGAAATGTTATAAGCATATTCTTAATAGTATAACAGAAATTGTGTAAAATATATATATAACAAAATAGCAAATAGAGTTGTCCTTGACACCACAGCCATAATATTATCTAACAACTAGCATAGGTGATAAATTTTCTTTTTAATAAGATAAAAAGTCGAGAAGAAAGCAGGTATATAAGTAGACAGGGTGACAAGGGAACAAAAAACACCACAAGTGCGACTGACTAAAACTCCTACATCTCATGTTATATTATTATAAGATGGCACAGTATCAGGTCCACAAAACTCATAATAATTATTTTTTCCTTTTGAACTCCCTTACCAAACTCGAGCCAAACAGAGAGTCCTAAATATTAGGTAAACTTGTTTTATCATCTTGCCAAAACCCAGTTTCTTATGTGATAGAAATGCCACATTGCATGCACGTCTTAATACAACTAATATAGTTTTTTTTTCCTCAACATAAGCTTTTAACAATTATGATTAAAAAGACACAATATTATACCACTTTGGCTTAAATTCTATAAATAAACACACTAGCTAACAGTGGAAGGCTAACCCACTTGGGAACTGAAGACCATTGAAAGGACCCAAAAAAATATTCGAGTCAAGTAAACAATATTTATGTAAGTTGTCAAAATTAAATGGCCTTTTTTAGCTGAAACTTTTTAATTCATGTGATGTTCTATTACATGACAATATAACTTAAAAAGGCATCATTTTTATGAAACATAAAAATATTCTTATAAATTTTTTTAATTAAAAAAATAAGAAACTACATAAACTGTAGACTGATTAAAGACAATTTTATTTTATGCAAAGGTGTTTGGGAAATAAGAAAAGTACTCTTGAATTGGGGTTGATCCTTGGAAGGAAAATGCTTGCTGGCTTTTACTAACAATACTGGGTGCCCATTCTTAGACAAACCCTGTAAATAAATCTTCCGAGCTTCTAATTCATCAGGCACCTCAGAATCTGCAATGAACCCTGAAGGGACAAATGAAGCCCTCCATTTCTGCCACTGAACAAACATCTTTGCAGCTTTGTTTGGGTCCATTGATCTTGCGATCAAGAATCTCATCAGAGTTGAGTCCGCATACGTCTACAAGTAGAATTACAGAAATAAATAAATGATATAAAAATGATATAGATTAAAACATATAACAATATGTTCAGATAACATCTAGAACTTACATCTGTAGAAGAACCAAGATTTTCAACTGAGTTTCTGAACTGGGTCAGTGCTGATTCTTGGTTTCTTTCCATTTGGGGTTTTGGGTATCAACTATTTGGCTCAGTTTAGTTTGAGATTCAAAAGGGTACCTTCAAAAAAGAAGAGAATGCTAGTAGTTGATACAAAGATGATTAATGACAGAGTTGTTAAATTTTATAAATAAGCCTATTTTTATACGAACAGAAAAAGAACTCTAGAAAATTTATTCAGGAGGATAGAGTCAACATGAAAAGAGCGAGAGAGACAGAGAGAGAAAAGAAGTAGTTGAGTAGGATTGTTGCAAGACTTGGAGAAGGAGAAGAAGACAAAGGAGGAGGCCTACCTTGGACAGTTTTTATTGGTTCCTACTTCCTACAACACACACCAGTTAGCTTTTCAACCTTCTGAAAGCAACAGCAGAGAACAAATGAATGATGTAGGAAAATAGAAAAAAATCATAAAACTCCCTAAAAATGTGATGGTCCCAAGAACTAGATTTTTATATTAAGACTACAACATTTTACCTCCATTTCATAATAATTAATTTTTTTTTAAAAAAAATATATTTTTATTTATTTATTGTTTATAACTTTTTAAAAATATAAATTATTTATTTTTTTATATCATCTCTAATATTTTCATTGTCCAAAATTTTTTTTCTTTGTATATAAATTTTAATTATTAAATTATTTTTTTAATTCATGTGCATAAAGTTAAAACGATTATTATTATGAATTAGAGGTAATAATTTAAAATGGGAAAAGATGATATCACTAATAATGTATGTAGATATCATCAAGTTAATAATAAAGTAGCTATAATTTTCATTTTGTTTTTAATTTACATTATTTGAGAAATAGGTGGATAAGAAAAAGAGAGATCTTGGTCAGTTGGATGTAAAATTATTTGTTGCCATAATCCAAAAATGACTGATCCCAAAGGACAATCACTCGAGTTTTATGAAAGAATTTCAAAAAAAATTCACGGATATAGTCATCTTTAAATCAAATGATATAATGTTCTTAAATTATTGTTATAATTCCCATCTTATTATTATTAAATTAAAAATTATTATTATTTTTAAAAATATAAAATAAAAATACATCCCTAATATTTGCATATATCATAAATAATTTTTGAAACGGACACGAGCAAATTAGGTTCTTGGGTCCCTCCCTAGTCATGGGGTTGGGTCAAATTTGGTTTATCTCGTCGGTTACACATTTATTGATTACACATATATTTTAATTTTTTTCAAATACACATTTAAGAACATAAAAATACTTTTACCAACACTTTGAGCAGCACAATAATTTATAACTAATTTTATTTTATCGTTAATTATTTGTGATAACTTTTATTTTGTTGCTATTACTAATATTATGTCGCTAATTACATATTGAGAGAAATTAAAGAATAAATGTAATAGATAAAATCATAATTCAATTTTGACCAATACACATTCAAAGACATAAATACTACATTTAACAACAAAATAAAATTTATCACAAACTATTAGTTGCACAATAAATTTTCTCATAAATAATTATGTCACTAAAAATCATATGTATGATGTTGTGTATTAAAAAAATTAGATAATAAGTGTAATGAAAAAGATCTTATTCTATTTTATTCTGTACATTTAGTTTATGCCAAGAATTTCATTTATTGGGTCCCTGCGAGGAAGTAGTTGCATACACAGTATTTTAATTACGGAAAATAATGACAGTGTCAAGGCAATAAATATAGTTGGAATAAGACGATCTCTTTCCTTCCGTTCAAACAGTTGAATAGCAGACGCTACGATTACTGGCTTACTGCTAATAAAGGGAATCTAGAATTCAGGTAAGGACACAACAATTCAATAATTACAACTTCTTCATTTCTATTCATCAAAGTAATAAATAAATAAATGGGCACTTTGACATAACAAGCCTCAACAAGTTAGGCCAGTTGCAACTTATTGCCTATACTAAAAGACTAGCCAAAAGGTAACAATACTTGCCAGTAAGCAGAACCTGTTAAGACACTTTCAAGACCATCATGACAACACAGTGAGCTTCTAATTCTCAGAATCATAGATAGATACCGAGTGATTATAAGTTTTCACCTTCATTGCTGCAAGTTCCGAAATAAAATCGATACAAAGGCTTCAACTGGAATCAATCTTGAATATCCAGCCATATAAAATCATTGTTATACTCCTAGAAAATCAAAGAGAGCTCACTCAACACGCTGTGCAATTCCTGCTTCACCAAAAATTCCAAATTAGATGGTCTGTCATATTAACAAAGAAATAAGATAAACTGTTCATATTTTGCATTTAGGAGCTCATGAATACCTCTTGGGAGTCCCTATAAGTATCGATATCAGTAAGGGTCGACCGCCAGAACATAGTCTGGTTGTTTTTTATTTGAACTTGGAATTTTACCCATCTACTCAATTTTAAACTCTCTTCTCTACCCAATGCCCCTCCTCTTTATGTCTATAATCTTTTTTCTCTCAACTTTTAAGACCATTAACCCCCAGTACCAAATGCATACATCCATGAAGAATTTTGTAATTGATGTGTATAAAAATATATACATACACACACAGAGAGATATATACATACATACATATATCATATTAGTTCTGGCTTTGTATCTCAATCTATATAAATACATATGCATCCATCTAATCAACAATGCATATACAAATAATATGCATATTAACCTTATGGTTGTATGATTTACTGCGTTCAATGGACCTAACATGGTATTGGGTCGTGATGTGGTCAGATATGGATTTGATGGTGTCAGTGGTGTGTGTGTGTGTGTGAGAGAGAGAGAGAGAGAATTTAATTTTGAACTTTGAGGACAGAATCTTTTAATTAAAAATAATGATGGTGCTGTGGCAGCATAAACTCCGTTCTGGCATTATCGTCACCCTATTACACTAATATATACATCCGCAAGGCACAATGTTTAATTCAATTGCTTGTTCAGTAGACTAACTTAAGGTTCAAATAATGAAAACCTGTACATTTAATTGCCAGTTCATTAGACAAACTAAGGTTCAAATACTGAAAACCACAAAAACCAGTACATGGTACAGTTACCATGGAAAACATGATGCAGGTCAGTACCTCACATGCTCACTGAATAAAAAAGGGAAGGGAAATAAAATGCTACTAGTACCTAAGGGCCAAATAACACGCTCAGGAAAAATAAAAGAATTTTGGAATACCAACAAAAGAAAAAGTTACCTAATCAGAGAACACACTCGTGATATCATTTGGAGAGAAATGTTGCAACATGGGGCTACCCATTTTAGCATTCTCAGTAAAATCCAAATTTGGCTCTTGCTTCACTTTTCTGCCATTGTTCTCCCTGAAGATACTCATTGGTGATTCAGATTCATCCAATGCGAAACGGCTCGGAATGGATGTCCCTTTACCAACAAATCCAAGGTTCCTCAATGGTCCATAATCAAGTACTTGACTGGACTTTTCATTATAAGAACCTTTAATGTCATTCGCACCAGCCAACTGTCTGGTAGCACTAAATGTTGCGGCAGAATTCTGAACTCGACCTCCGGCACCAGCTTCAGCTTTTGCTGAGCAAGATGACACAGATGGAGAACTGGGAGCTGGACCTGAGTATCCATTAAGCACACCTGTCCTTTTAAGATCCCCATCCGGCATTTGAGCAACACCAAATGAGGAATTATTTGATTGAGGTGTGTGAAGGCTATAATCAATGACTGAACTCATATTAAAGCCACAGCTCTGAATAGCTAAAGCCGAACTATTTCCTGCCTGAAAACTGGCTGACTGAGAGGGGACAACAAGGCAAGAAGGCTGCACATTAATGGACCGGGTAGGTTCCTGTAGAATGGACTGTTTCTGCCGCTGCTGTATTTGCTGTTGTTGCTGATTTTGCAATATACCCATCAACATATTACCATTCTGAGCAGGCACCCCAGTAAGATTGCTGCTAGTTCCCACGGTACTAAGGCTACTTGATACCCATGAACCAAAACCTGAATGACCATTTTCAGCGGAAATGATATGTTGGGAAAATTGTTTGGATATGTTAGATGGGCACTTCATCAGAGGCTGCCCATATGTGACACCATGATCAACGGGGACACACTTCTGTCCCTGAAGAGATGCTTGTAATAGAGTTGGCTGATCCATCGCTGGCAACACAAGGCTACCAGTTGGTTGACCTAAAAGCTCAGCTTGAAGAGCCGCCAGTGTCCGTGAAGGAATTTGGCCAGAGGCCGCCAAAGCTTGAAAATTATATCTTCCCAGTGAACCTAGTTTGGAATTCTGTTCCAAAGGCCCACAAAATGAATTTGGAATTCCACCCTGTTGTTGGGCTACTACACTTAACCTTTTTAAATAGAGTCTGAATTTCTGCATTTTGAAATAACAGGAAGTCAGAATGGAAAATGCGAATACAAGTAATAGTCATAAAAATATGCAGCACCAAACAAATATTTGGATCCACGTTTATCTACAGACCTAGAAGAAAAGTTATCATGGTTGATATCAGGTATTGATTTATTTATTTATATGAGAAGTACAATACCAAGCCTTGATATTTGATTCATGGGTTGTCGAATGGTTACAATTGAAAATTCCATCCACCGTCTCAATTTAGAACTTACTTAAATTTGACATTAAAGGCTACAAAAGATTGGAAGAGATTTAGCACTACTTGCAACTCATTAATTATAATTTGTTTTAACTAAGTAAAGCTAATTCCAAGGTATGGCAATAACAGGCTTTTCTGGTGACGCATATAATCTCGAAAGTTATACTAGGATCTGGTTGATGGCAAATGATGCACATTTCCACGAGAAGAGAATTAAGCAAACCAAATCAATCAGGCCGGACATGTGCATATCCTGTTTGTGACAGGCTTGAGAAGACCTCTACTGAAGTAGAGGCAAGTCTAGAGAGAGCTAAAACAGAGCCTTTAATGCAGCACTAAGTTATGGCTATAAATACATAAGAACTACTATAATACAACACTTGAACACAATTTTTTTGCATATGATAAATCCAAGTCTTTAAATCTTAATATTGAAAATAAAAATCATCAGAAAAATACTAAGAGTGAATGTGACCCATGCAAACCTTAAATTGTCAAACAAAATAAACAACAAAATAGGACTTTCTTTCCCGAATGGATGGAGTAATATTTTTGCCTTTTTTATTCTGGTAAATTTTATAACTTTACTCCTTATACATAAGTATAAAATACTGTTCTATTCTCGTCCACATTTGCCAACTCTCACTTCTCACTTCTCACATCCCATACCCACTTCATCGTGGCAACTTGGGCTCAGCAAAAATTGTCCAGTAAAGTTTCCATCTAAGAAACAAGTTAGTTAATTATAGTATTTTTATTTACAAAATTCTGCAAATAGCACTCAAATGATTAGATCTCCTACGTTTGCATATTCCTGATGATGTGTTAGGAAAGAATAAAATATGAAGAAAAATCTTATGCAAAATCAAACCTGCAAGTGGCTTGCAACATTTTCTCTAGTCAGACCTGGAACATTCATCAATTCAAGAATTCTCTTTGGCACAGCCTCTGCAAGGAAAGCCCACAAAATTGGGGCAAGCAGTGAACATATAGATATAATCAACAGATTTCTACTGGTAATCTTTGAAAGGATACAACCAACAAACAGGAATTATTAATTAATCTGCTAAAATATGTATATATAAACCAAGAAAGTAAAAGAAATGAGATAAAGCAATAGAGAAACATATGGTTGAGTTCATACTATCAATTCCAAGTTGGTTCACAGCACTAACAAATTGCTGGTGGAGCTCCACTGACCATACTACACGCGGTTTCTTCGATGCAGCGGGATCGTCATTTTCCAATTCACCATCTTCTTCTTTGACATCTCTCCTCTTTTTTTGTGTTTTTAATATTCCTTCAGATCCTTCATTAACAGAAGAAGCATATTCCACATCATCACTTCCTCGTTTATGCCGGTCGTTATCGTCTAAGCTGCCTGAATTTTCGTGTTCTTTAGTTTCATTCCACTTTTTCCTCACAACATGCTGCCATATGTTCTTCAACTCTTCTTCACGTATAGGCTTGATTAAATAATCACAAGCCCCATGTCTAATTCCCCTCATTACGGCACTGGTCCTTCCATCTGCTGACATCACTGCAATAGCAAGTACCCCATTAGTTTTTGAAAAAAGATTGACGCCCTAATTAAAAAAAAAAGTATCACTCACTAATGACAGGAAGGTCCATCTCCAAACCAACAAGTTCCAGGAGTTTAAAGCCATCCATATCAGGCATATGAACATCACTTAGTACCAAATCAAAACAGCCTTTCGTTTCCCGAAGTAGTTTCAAAGCAACAGTAGCCTGGGAGAAGGTAGTAACTGCAAACACATTTAACCAAATATAAAGACCAAGAAAACACATGATATGTTGACTGATAAGGAGGTCAGATAACAATTACACTTGATCATGCACTTACGAAGAAAAAGTTAGCCTATGTGTAATATGTTCTTGAAGTGTTATATGGAATATTGTAGCACAAA
This sequence comes from Panax notoginseng, assembly GCA_016801055.1. Lineage (NCBI taxonomy): Eukaryota > Viridiplantae > Streptophyta > Magnoliopsida > Apiales > Araliaceae > Panax > Panax notoginseng. The sequence goes on along the minus strand of CM029022.1, from coordinate 14,466,919 downwards.
GGAGAATAACCTAGAAAGTATGGACGTGAAGTCATGGAGTGCGGCAAGAACACCTTAAAGGAGACATGTCTATTCGGACCCATATCGAACACCCCACGCTGGCTGGACATGTCTAGATAGGTCTGGAATGCATCATAGAATTGTCTTTTAAAGTTTTTATTTTATAGTATTTGCAGCCACTTCTTGGAAACTCACCTATCCAGCCCTTTCGTTTGATATAATATATGGGAGAATAATGATTGTCACAATTCAGGAATCACAATTTCCCATCACATAAAATGAAACTTAGGTGTAATATATATTTCATTGATTGTTGTGCTCTAATCATGTCAAGGTTCTACATTTTAGGATTTGTCAACTTAGTGCAATGTTATGTCCGCATGTGGATGTCTTGTGTCCACATCCATGCTTTGTCGATGAAAAGGCCGAGAGACGAATCACTTTTCCCAATCAAGCATTATGATAAAAACACACTCTTTTTTTTCTTTCTTTCTTTTGGCTGAGCAAAAACACTCATTTATTCTAAACTCTGTTCACAAACCACAAGAAATATGGCCACAGTCCAAACAAATGCACAATAATTCATGAGAAAAAACAAACAATTAAAAGAAAATCGCTCAATCATAAGCTTAAACTATTAAAGAGAAGAAAGTAGGGACCTCACCAAGATAATTGCATCTCCGAAGCATTTGCTCCAAAATCCTCAACCAAATAATGTCATCATCAACAATCATGACTCGCAAACCGGCCGGAAACTGATCCACCACTCCGGCAGCGGGTTTAGCGGAATTCGGCGCGTAACTACTCGCAGTCGAACTGGAGGTCAGCTGCGGCAGCCTCTGCAGAGTAGCCATAGAGCCAAACAAACCCTTTAAAATTACTTCTTTTAACAGTCAACAAAAGCTTCTAGCTCTCTATCAACAAGAAGCTCAACTCGACAGATCCCAAAAATGGCGGATGAATAGTATCATGATTTAATGTATATCGAATAAGATGATTTCGACTGTTTTTAAAACAGCGAAAACCGACGTTGAAAGGAATGATTGAGCAATGATCACTCGTTATTTGAAGGAATTTTGGTGTTTTTAGTTATCGAGGAGGAAATACGAGTTTTTAATAATACGGGACAGAGAAAGAAAATGTGTAGTATTATTTGCGATTATTATTATTATTATTATTTTATATTTAAATGATTGGATAAATTAAGTGTATAATATAGTTCCAGAAGTTATCAAAGCGAGTGTGTTAGGAGTTAATTCACAAGTATTATTTGCTGTTCTATGAGTAAAATTAATAATATTAAAATTATAAATTAATTTTGTAGTCTCATGTATATTACTTCTTTATTTTCAGTTATCTTTTAGAGAGAGCAATTAATTTAATTCACACTCCTATTTTATCTAATCGTGTTATCCTTTTAAATTTCATATTGAAATTCAATAAGAGAGAAAAAAAAAGAGTTAAACAAATTGAATTTAATATTTAAATATACAATAGAAAAGAATAATATCATCAAATATATTATTTTTATTTTTTTTCTTCTTTTGTTTTATTCTCTCAATTCAAATGTAGCATTAGACAGAGCAATTAATATAATTCACTCCTTTTGAAGTTCCTTGAGTGAAACAAATTGATTTTATTGTTTAAATATACTATAAATAATAATATCACGTGCACCAGTTATACACAAAAAAAAATAATATTATGCACTGAGAGTATGACTAATATATTATTTATCAATAAAAATGTAAAAATATTTCTATTTTTTTATACGATGTGTGCGTAACTTTTTGTGTATTAATAACTAACTTGTTTTTAAAATTCATAAACAAACAAAAATGATATACATGTCGGATTATGTAATAGTCTATGTGATAAGTTAGATTAAATTAAGATGAAGCCATTATTAATTCCTATTTACCTATTTCTTATATGTATATACATTGTAATTATACTTGAACAAAAAACTCTAACAATACTCATTCATAAATTTTAATAAAATTTATTTTATTCTAAATTTTTATGAATCATCATATTCTAAAAATTAATATGTTGTTATTTTATCTTAAAAATTAAATTATAATAGAATGAGTAATAATAAGAAAATCCAAAAAAAAAAAAATGAAATGAGTATAAGAATTATGCTACATATGTCTTTGTATCGCTTATCCGAGACATGTCATGTGGGGAAAGAGAGGGAGGCCACAAAATCTAAGCTTCCAAAACCAGCTTAAATAAAGCTAGTATTATTATTATTATTATTATTATATACTACTAGTAATATTTTTTTGTCGTTTATGAATCAACGTTGAAAAAGCTTTAGATTATCATGTCACTAAAAGAATTCCTCATGTAATATGGATCAGTTCAAATCAATTTTTATTTTATTTTTTTGAAAATTTTCTTACTTTCAATTATGGATCCTTTTTCCAGAGTCAATAATATTGTAAAAAGTAATTATTTTATTTGTAAGTTTAAGGCGTTAGTAGCCTTGAAAGTAAAAACTTGGGATTTTAATTTTATATCTAAAGGCATTATATTATTTTCGAAAGTGTTGCTCCCTCCCTCCCCCTCCCTTTCAAAATATAAAAACTATTTTAACTTTCTAAAGTGAATTTATGATATTTTTAAATTCAAAGTTAAATAATTAATCGCAGCTTTAATATAATTTACATAATTCGTATAAGTATGGAATGAAACTAAATAAATTCATAATAATTGATACTACTAGCATAAAAACCCTTTAACTGAGTGCAAGGCCCAAAATGTAATTACATGTCATATTCTCAAGTAAACGTAGAAAGCAGTGTTAAGGAGAAAGAACAAAATGAATGATGCATATATATATATATATATATATATATATGCATCATTTTGTTGGTGGATTTTATTAGTATTTTGAGTGGAAAAAGAATATGAAATGAAGAAGAAGAAAAAAAAAAAAAGGATACATTTTTGGAATTAAAAATCACTTCCATGCAACAGAGTCAATCTCGTCCCTTGCGGACTGGTACAGCTTAAGCCTATTCGCTATGGTCTCCCTCTTTTCCATCAGTGCAGGGTCCTCATCCAACATTTTCCCAAGCTGCTCTTTCTGCCGAGAAATAAGAATAGGAAAGACTACTAATCAAAATCTATTTATTTGACTTGGCTATCAAAAATGTCTGTTTATAAGCTTAGATGCATTACCTCCCTTCTCCCAATTTGAGAGTAAAAGACTTGGAGCAGTGATTTCTTGGCCTCTCGAACCTGACAATGAACAACGGCCTTTGGGATAGAATTCCTCAATGCATCACACACCATTCCAATGTATGCAGAGACATTTGATCCTGATATCAAGAAGAATCAACCAATAAGTTCAGAATTGAAATCGATGAATAATATATATATATATTTTATGTTTTGCTAAATTCCGATGATAATATTAACATTAGCTTATAGATTTAATGACGGTTGAATTATTATACATGAGACCATATTTCTCGAAACTGTACCCCATGAATGGGAACCATGTTATTACTCCAAAAGCTTAGGCTATCACAAAATGGACTTGACAATGTCTATCAGATTATACTTGATTATTATACTGTATTTCTTGCAAAATATCTATGTATACAGTAAACTATTTACCAATCTTCCTGAGATGTATTTCTGAGTAGCGGTCCACATTTGGACCTGACGGATTTGCATTTTTATCTGGATTTTTGTCAGGTTCGGCTTGAATCTTCCTGAAAAATTCAACTGTCAGGTAACTAGACTCTTGATCCACGAGCCGTAAAACTGTCCTCCGGCTTTCATCACGAAAATTTTCTAATGCTTCATTTGCAGCAGCTGCTATATCAGATTGAAGTGATGGGAATCGCTTCAATTCCTGGAATAGCAATGAAATGGAGTTAACAGATCGATGATGTGGTAGCTTTTATTTATGATTCTTGAGTTGCAAGTGTGAGGCTTTACAAGAGCACAATCCATAATTGGAGTGTACATAAAAGGGAACAACATACTTGAGCAACCAAATGGAAGAGCTCAAAAGATTTCACTATGTTTGACTCTTCTATAAAGAGTTGCCATCATCTAAAGATTATTTACCTGCGTTTCAGCCATTGACTTCCTCACTAGCTCTTTAAGAACCAAGTGCACCTGAAAAAAGAGAACATTGTTTGCTGATCAATGACCATAACTGGAACTCTGAAATGAGACTATAATCTTCCATAAGCCGCCAGAATGGACACATATCTTGGGAGGAAGAATAGTGTCTTAAAATGTACTCCATTGCAACTTTCATATATTGAAACAGATCACATAAGGAAGTAAGCTCCATCAAACCAGCCCCATTTTCTGTTGGTGCACTTTTGGCTAGGAAGCGAAAACTTAAATGTCTGTTTAGATTACCCTTCAAATTTAATTAAAAAGAAAAAATAATAGGAAACTCCATGTCATTGATTGTGAGATGGAAAATGCCCACACATATGAACATAATTCCTTTTATAAAGTTAAAACTATACATAATGGTAGTAATGCGACATATTAGACGCATGTAGATTGAACCTACGAGATGCTTAGGTATTTAAAACTATGAATACTGCAATAGAATGTGTGTTAATTTTACATGTTATGCAGCTGATGATCCACTTGCTCATTCTTTATAGAGCATGCAAAAACTTTGTGCACCTGGGAAGTGGGAACATATTCCTCACTAAAAGAAGGAGGAATGAATGACACATAATTCAAATATCAAGTAGGGTATAGAATAATTAGAAACTTTACGGCATCAACAGAGGCTTCAGCAGGGCCCTTGAAATAGCCGAGAGATCCATCAATTAATCTTCTGTATCCTTGTTCAGGAGCAATCAAATGGGGCTGGTAACCATCTGCCTCAGAAACAACTTTCCTGACATTACTTAGAGAGAGATGACGATCCAATGGGAGCTTCTTTAATGCAGCAGGAAGTTGATGATCAAAGACACCATAAATTTTATGTCCGCCTGGTCGCCTGAAATAAACAGTTTATTAAGCTGTAGCATGTTCTAGATATAATTAAAAATAAAGATTTATTACCTTATCTTATGATGCTACTAAATTGGTAGCCATATTATTCGGAAAAGGTAATAAGAACCATAACAATACTACAACCAAAGTTAGCCCGTGTACAAATGTTGCTAAATCTATCATTATTGTGGTTTTGCCATCATCAATCAGTTTTTCCGACTTCAGATTCAATGAATCCTTAAGCACATTTCTTAAACGATCCTTTTCCCAATGGGGACTAAAAAATCAAATACAGCTATGGGCCTGCTATGATACATGTAAAAGTCTGCCCCTTTCTCTCGTTACCATGGTCTGTGTCGCACTAGACACTAGAAAACCACGGTTGCATTTCACCAAGAGCATGAAACATAATTAATTTGAACCTGTGAGGAACTTTGAGTTATATTTTCTCGAAATACATCATTTACACAAAATGACTTATCAAGAAAATAAGTGTTTCTAATAAATTTTGTGAGTAACATATTATACAATTATGCATTACCCTCCATCTAGGTGCTCCTTAAATACACGGTCAAATGCTCGACACAATTCCAAAATCAGGTATAGCTGTGCCTGTAAATACAGTTAGAAATTCAAGTTAGAACAAGGTTAAAACCAATCTCTCTGATAATTAAGCATCCTGAATACATAAAGGTCCAGTTAAATACCCCTCCATTCTCGCCAATAGGTCTGCCAATGCGATCCAACTCCGCATTAAGCTCGTCAATTGTCTTATTTATTAGAGCAATAATGCTTGGTATTCGCTGCCTGATAACAATCTCCAAATGCTGATTGATACCAATAAAAAACATACATATCAAATTTAAGGGTGTTTAAATAAATATCATAAATCCATTATTTTAGTAAAATCACTACAAGAACATATCTCAAGGGAAGTGGAGAAACCTTGGATAGAAGCTTTGCAAGATACTCTGCACCCATTTTATGGGCCAAGTGTCCATACTCGGGGCTAGATTCAAAATACTCCTGCTCCTTGCGGCGTGCAGCTATCATGTCAACGTTCTTGTTGATATCAGCTTGTGAACGGTTCACAATGCCAACCCATGGATGTTGAAGCCTGTATGACCTTCCCTCAAGAACCTAAATGTTGATGAAAAAGTTTTTGCCTTTTTCTTGTAAATTAAAAAAGAAACATCACAGTATAAATGTGCAAGAAAATATAAACAACTTTTGAGCGTGAAGATTTAGATATTGCTCTAAAAAAATCAGGTAGTTAAAATATTTGCGCAATTAATGAAGTATCGAGTCCATACATCCAAGGCATTTGTTCCTTTGTCCATCAAATCAAGTTTTGTTACCACTCCAAATGTTCTTTCACCTAATGAGATAAATTACAACCAGTAAGTAAATGACTTGTATTATGAATAGGGATTCAAAGGAAATAAGGAATGGCCAATGAAATAGAAAAAGGCAAGGTTCTCAAGCATTTTAATGCAATGAGGAAAGTACTGAACCAAAGTTATGATACCTGTAGGATCAACTTCTCTTGCAAGCTTTATAGCATCAGAAGTGGCAATATCTTGATTAGCCGGAGAAATGGCCAATATAATGCAATTGGGCTGCAATAAAACAGATCAGTTCATTGCATGATCTCAATATGCAGAAAAGCCACATGCAGAAAATTGATACAAACATATCACACAAACCAATGGGGGAGTACCGGCTACACATATTAGGCCATAATACACATGTTTGCAACCCAACTTGACCCAAAAACTTGCACGGTTAGGTATTGGGCCCATTCATGTGTAATTAGTACTTCAATCTTTCATTACTCCTAAATGATGGGGACTCAACTCAATTGTGTATTCCCAACACCCTTATGACTACTAAATCTAATTTCAACTCAATCAAGTGAAATTGCAACTTCTTAAAAATATCGGAACAAACTCTAGTAAATGTTAAGGAGCATAGTATTATTAGCCTATTGCCTCATAAAACCAAAAATATAGTCCATCTGTTCCTTTCAACTTTCCTAAAATTTACATATTTCTGAAGGTTCCAAATTACTTTCTACAGAACACACTTAATAATTGTTTGGCAATACAATCCAAATTGGAGGAAAGGCGAATCCTTGTGTTCATAGATACTTCAAGATAAAGACAAGGTAAATGTTGAACGTAAATAACACTTAAACCCAATTACAGATATTTCGACCCTTATTGGTTATGCAAGGCCCAGCTGCTAGTTATTGCTGGTAAAATATAACGTCCTCACCTTCTCAACATATGAACGGACCATTTGTTCAATGTCTTCAACAATAGTCTCCGACTGTCCCTCTGCAAAATCCGTAAACTGTCATTACATTGTCACTATCAGTCATCTAGTACATCAATTTAACATATGTAAAGAAGATTAAAAAGAATTGCTGTAAATTGTATGCAAGGAAAAGTAGTAGTATGATGCTCACCTACAGCAACCTTCGTCAACCCAGGAAGATCTATGAGGGTTAAGTTCACGACTGAAAAACAAAACCGTGCATTTGAGACTCAAACATAATTGTCCAAATAGGAAGTCCACAAAATCCTCACAGACAACAAACCATTCATATTCGATGTCAAAAAACTCAAAACCCAGGGAACCTAATTAGTAATGTATTAAAGTGATGTGAATTCTCGTATATAATACACAGAGAGAAAATAAACTCAGGAGCCCAACAACTTACTGTTGTGGAAACCTAATTTGTAATGTATTAGAGTGATGAGAATTCTCATATATAAGCATACGCAGAGAGAAAATAAACTCAGGAATCCAAGAACTTTAATGTCAACAACACTATTTCCACATGTGTTTTTGATATTTCCACATAGTTCCTTCTCACATGAAGGTGGGACCCACTGTATGCTCATGTGAGAGAGGACCATATGGAAATATCAAAAATACATGTGGAAATATCAGTTATCATTATGTTTTATACTTCATTTGGGAGTCAGATTTGGGATTAGAAGGCCATTTGTCTAAAAGGAAGACTCAAACTTAGGACCAGCATGTAGCATAGCTACTGAATACCATTTGGAGAGTAAATGCTGAGGTGAATTGGATGGTTCGAGATTTGCTTAGTCTTCCCAGTTATACGATCTGTTTCATCTGAAATCTCCTTACGCACGGCAGCTGCATTAGGGGAAAATAAGTTTTGGGCATACATATTAAACCACATTGAAAGAATAAATTTGCTTTGTTTATATAAACTCACCAAAATCTGTGTATCTTTTCTTTGGAGCATGCAGAAACTCAGCATATTCAGTCTGCCCATCCACCTTATGTAGTTGCAAAACCAATGGCCTCCTTGTAACAATGCCTTACATTTAAAGAAATTAAAATGAGAACATAATATATCTAGATAAATAGAACACACTGACCGTCACGATCCATGAGTAAATTGCCATACAAATAACTAGTAGCCAAATTCACTTTGAAATAATGTACCACCTCCGTTCTCCAAAGATTGTCACAATTGATGATTTAAACTCGTTAAGGACGTTGATCTTTGAAAACCAAGATAATGGTTTATTGAACAATTTTAATATTACTCTAACATACTCCAAATAGGCTTATGTACTTGTACAAATGGTGAGTCTCATAAAAGAAAATATACTAGTTTTTTTTTTCTTCCTTAATATAGCATAGCTTGACTTTTACAATGTTGACTGTAATTTAGGAGAAAAATAAACCTCAGCTGTGACACTCTTTGCAGGACTGATCAGGGATTACTTGTAGGAGGATTAATATTTAATAGGATAATTGCTACATCAGGAGTCATACATACAAACTATAAATATTTGTAATTTTGTTTCTTGAAACAAAAAATCTCATCTACATCAAATCCAAATATAAAAATAATAAGAAACATGCATCTCTATATTTATGACCCATTAATTTCTAAATAATTTAAAGAAATGGGTAATCAAGAATTTACCAGATCCACGAGGCAGAAAATCCCTTCCAACAACGCTTTCCAACACTGACGATTTCCCGGAACTCTGAAAAGCAAGAAAAATCAAGAAATTGAAAAGAAGGGAAAATTAAATACTGGGATGTAGAGAAAAAAGAGATGGACCTGGCCACCAACGACAGCAACAGTAGGAAGAGCTTCCCAGAGGGACATTCCTTCGCCGCCATGATCGCCTAATACAGTGCAAGCACGTTGGATCCTGTTAACCAGTCCAATCAAGCTTTCCATTGTCGCCATTATTTGCTATACAATATATTACAATGCAGTGGTCAAAAAGAAGAAGAAGATCTGATATGAATTTTATAAGGAAATTAACTTTTATAAAGGAAATGGGCAAGATTTAGATTTGAATTTGGGGAAAATAATAAAAATAATTTCTATGGGAACTCACTGCGGGCTTACAGATGTAGAGAAAGCGAGGGGAAACCGAAAAACGGTTGAGAACGCGACGAAGGGGTTCTCTGTAATTTTAGAATAAATTTACAAAGAAAAACTTTATTATGAAAATCTGTAAAAAAAAAAAACTCTATTATTTTAATTAATTTAAAAAAAAATATTAAGATGTGCTCTATGTAACAAATAATTTAGTTACGAAACACATTCAACAAACAAACAAAAAAAGACGCTCTAAATATTTTTACTAGATATTGATTTTTGACAATAACACTTGTTAATTCTAATATGGTTCCATACCTATCAAGAAATAAAGTGTTAGCTTAATGGTTAAAATTAAAATCATTTAAATTTTAAATCTCAAGTTATATTTGTGGTTAATACTTTTCTAATTTTTCTTATAACATTCTTAGCAAGAAGTTATCTTTAATTATCAATCTTATAGAAAATAACACAATGTATTTATTCGCAAAGCTTAAGGTAAGGCTATAACCCACCCACATTCGTGGTCATCCCCCTGATAACCATTTTCAAGTCTCAAACCAGTCTTAATTCCCATAGGCCATACTATCTTCGATCAGCAATATTTGATTAGACAGAGTAAGTTAGTAAAGGCCTAACCATGGAAGTACACCTTATTCTAATATAACTGTTAATTCTTGTGCTCATTGGTGGTAGCATAATATTGGTTGGTTGGAGGAATTTCAAATGTTAGCCATAATTCAAACCGCTTGGCATCATATATATTCATGGGTTGGAGATGATTTTTGTACGTGGCTTGGAGTTGAGTGCAGCATGCAAGAGATCGAACAGGTCATGTCGAGTCGAACTCATTATTAAAAGGTGAAATAAATCCTTCCTTACACATCCTTTAAAACTCCGATGCTAAGCTCACTTTTCCAGCTGACCAATCTAGTTTATTCTTTAGATGTCATCAGTTATAATTTGTTGAATATCTTCAGATCAATTTCCGGCATGGCTTCAAAGCAATTTGTATGTTTCGTACGGTGATGAAGGCACGAAGCAAAGCTCTCAAAATTTCTTAATCAAATAGTAGATCCTTATCAGTAGTGCCTTTAAAAAATGATCGGAAAATGCACATATATTAGTTACATGCATGCATGCATATCCATGGTTTAGGGCCGGTTTCTTGGGGTTCTGCTGAGTTTTGCATTTCAATCAAACTTGGATGTATTCCTGCCAGCCTGCTTTTAGTTTATTGAAACTGTCTACAACAAGGTAATGGTAATGGTAATGGTAGCAATTGCAGTGAATACAATAAATTGGCTAAGCAGGAAATTCAATATTTAAAGGTAATTTAAGACTTATAAATATATACAAGCTGAACATTACAATAGAACCAACTCTTTTCTGTAAAAACTTAATTTCCTGAATTACCATTTTGTTGCGAGTCTGGCTTATTCATTTCTTCCCACAAAACGTGCTTTTTGATTCAAGTTCGTCCTTGAATTTTCAAGAAGATGAGGAGGGGCTACTAAATACCTCACTAGAATGCATTCCAAACAATTAACCTAAATGTTGATTCCCCCAAAGAAAAGGATCTGACAGGCTATGGCATAATTAACCAGGGAATATTTTATCACAGAATATTAAAACCAAAAACCAATGGCGAAATTCCAAAACTAGTTTCATTCTCAGAAATACTATTTATTTTTAGTACTCCCCCTTCATATGCCTTAAACATCCAAACCAACGCCGCCTGAGTGTTGTTAAGAAAGCCTAAATAAACCCAAAGAAGAACTAAAGAAGAACTAGAGCACACTTGTGAATATAAAGACTTGGAATTCACTAGAAAACTTTGCACGAGAGCTAGAATGCTTGTATCCCTTCCCTATTTATAGCCTGCATAAGAAGCTTCTAGAATTTACAAGTGTCCTTCGTATTCTAGAGCTATCGTAGTCCTATTCTAGAACTTTCATCTCATTACAATTACTTACATTTATCTTGATCTCGAGTATTCCACACTATTTTCCATAACATAGTAGTCTTCTACCATTCTCGAAAATATTCTAGAGACTCGCCCACATCTTTGCCCAAGTGTGCATGACATCTGCGTGACAACGTGCTGCCTCATAAGAAAAGTAAATCACTCTGACAGACGAGGCAGAAAATAATATTTTGACCAAACACTAGTTTTCATTGACCCGCAAGAGCACAAATATATGAAAAAACTACTAGCTGAATAAAAACACATCCATGTAAATACTGATTTTTATCAGATCACAAGAATATTGACAAACCTGAATTAACGTCAAAAACACTAGCTGCAGATTACAAATATAGACTGCAAGCACAACCGTAAATAAAGAAAACATTTGGGGCAAAGCAAGGAAACACCAATAATTTACCTATACAACCACACAATCATTGCCACTCGAATAAATTCCAACAAAGGGTTAGCTGAACATCAATATAATCCATTTCTTTCGTGCCAACTTTTAGCAGAGGGGATAACGGACTAAGTCAGAAGCAGACCAATTTAATCCATGCCTTCATCTCTATTTTGAATTATTTTTCATTTCTTCCGTACCTGAGAAACACAGGAGGACAATGGTATGCTAGTTACAACTCTATAATCAACCACATGGAAAAGATGAAGACCCAAGCCGTATGCAGATTACTCCTCACTGCTTCAATTGGGGTAATCGTTATTGGGTGCTGCGTGTTAACCCCCCTCGCACTACAGTCCTGCAAATTATAATGAACATTTCAGTAGCCCAACCAGAACAGGTTACTAAGGGTCCACCAGCCATTAAGAAAGAAAAAGAATGATCTACACGTCATATAAAAGGTATGTTATCGATAAAACCCTTGATAACATGATTCAAATTGAGATTCAAATCGCATAGCAAAGACGCATGATCTACAGAATAATAAGCAACGAACAGCAGCCCTCAAACGAACAAAAAGGAAAAGATCCTAGTCATATCGTTATCATGCTTGTATAATTGGTAACATTTTTGCATATTAAAAATCTATACGCAACAAACTATGTTTATATATATATATATATATAGAGAGAGAGAGAGAGAGAGAGACCGGATCAGGTCCGGACTCCCGGACCGGACCAAAATCCGGACCTTTTTTTTTTTTAAAACTAAAAATAAATAAATAAAAAATTATAGAATTGAAATTTTTTCGTAATACAGTGTTTTGGGTGTGATTTGATATAACAAAACATAGACTGTACCACCATTTTTTGGTATAGGTATCCAAATCACGCCCAAAACATTGTATTATGAAAAATTTCAGTTTCATAAAATATTAAAAAAAAAATTTAGTTGTTTTTAAAAAAAAAAAAAAAAAGGTCCGTTTTTTATCAGGTCCGGACTCCCAGACCTGATCCATTCTGTATATATATATATATATATATATATATATATATATATATATATCCTTTTTTACAAGTACAAGAAAAGCAAGTAAAATAAGGAGGCATACCTTCCTGGAAGCAGCTGAGAAGTGTTTACAGGACCCTTGGAATTCCCGAAACGTTTGGCCCTATTTTCATGTTCTTTGTCTACACGCATGGAAGCTACCTCCTTCTCCATGGCAGCTACCTCTCTTCTCATCTTCTTGGCTTCAACCTCCATTGCCTTCGTTAAGGTATCAACTTTCTTTGCTAACATCTGAAAAACAAGAAGAAGAACCATAAATTTGACATAATATTATGTGAAAACAATCATATTATTAAAGGGGGAAAATGCAACCTCAATAGCATCGTCTTTGTCTTTAAGGCATTGATCCTTCTCATGACCAGCTTTCCTCAAAGTAACAACCTCTTTTTGTAGCAAGTCATACAACAATCCTGGCACAGTATCCTCTATCTCTGCTACTGTGAATTCATTGGTTTTTTCATCTGGAATTGCTTTCCAGGTACTATCAAGCGTCTCACTGTCCTTGATTTCCTGACAAGATTCGCTTAGATTAAAACTTGGACTACCATTTAAAAGGATTTTACCCCTGTCCAATGAGCGTGTACCACCATCAAATGACTTTGATGTCCCTTTTGCATGCTTCAACATTGTGCTAGTGCTAGATGATCTCAGCTGAAATGATGGCGATCTCCTAGGCAAAAATCCATTTGACGTCAATTTGGAGATGTTATCAGCTCCGCCAAGTGATTGACGACGTGACGCACCATTGCTTGCACTTCTTCCATCTGATATGTTGCGGCTGCTAGTGTTTGGTGATCTCAGAGTCTCTTCCAGTACTTTCAGACGCAGTTGATATTTTTCCTGAAAGTCATGAAATAAATTTAGATTCTGAAAAGGTCTACAAATAAACAGTTCTGAATAAAAATAAATTCAAACCAAATTATTACTTTTAACTGTGCTTCAGATCTAGCAGCTCGCTCAGTTATAGTGAGCTTGTCCCGTAGTTGCTGCATCTCTCCCTGTGAGAAGAGCAAACTTTTATAGCAGACAGAAAAAGTAACTTGGTATTCAAAAGTTTTGAACTGAGCAAAGCTATCATGCCTGCAGGAATCTTCTTTCTTCAAGCCATTGTTTTACAGGCATCACTTTGTCATTAGCATCTTTCCATTCATTAGCTACAACTACTGCCACCCTGTTAGCAGTTACTTTCGCACGAGCCAACTCTCTGTCAAGAGTTTTTCTTTCCTCCTGTGAAATTAAGAACCAAATTTTAGTGTTGAGTATCAGTTACTCAGACAGTGCATTGGTGAAGAATGTGTTTTAGGAAAAGTCGATAGCTATTTATATTTATATATTACATTCATCTCTTGAACTTTTCGTTGATAATCCCTCACAGCATTTGCAGCAGCACCGCCTGAAAGAACCGCTTCTTCAAGCTCACGGACAGTCTGGGTGAGCTTTTCAACTTCAGCAACTTTCTGGCGGTGCATTTTATCCAAAATTTTATTCTCTTCCTAATGCGCACAAGAAGCAAACAAAAACCCGTACTCAAAAATTTCAGATCACACAACCATTATAGAAGAAACTTTGGCAATCTTCAGAAGAGAAAGAGTATCACAGCTACAATACCTGGCAAATTTCTATCTGCTTCATTAATTCTTGGTTTTTATTTTGAAGATCATCCACCATAGAAGCCTTTGCCAATGCAACTTGCACAGTCCTCTCAGCTTCAAGTAAAGCAGCCTCTTTTGATTTGGTGAGGCGATCCAATGCTTTGTTGTCATCCTGGAGCTTTGCAATCTGGAAAGCGCAATGGTAATAAAATCAATTTGTGATACCTATTCTACCATATGCATAAAACTACACTATATTCTGTTTTCGGTAACCTAATAATCATTAGATGTTTATAGATTATACCTCCTGACGAGTAAGCTTGAGCTCTGCTTCCAAGGGTGCAAGGATGGCTTCGATTGGGGGCATATCATCATCTTTTTGAGCAGCATGAACCCTTCGAAGAGTGGCTTCTGCTGCAAACTGCGCAGCCATGGAGGCCTTCTTCTCATCATTGATTTTCTTAATTTCTAGATTCTGCCAAGAAAGAGGTATCTCACTACATTTAGATTTTGTGATTGGAAATGAAAAATTAATTATATGATAGGTGAGCTCCAGTCAATACTTTGCTTTCAAGAAGAGATTCCGTTAACTTGAGCTTTTCATCCACCTTCTCCAATTCTTCAGTTAGCTATGTTACAAAGGGAAGTAAGAAAAATCAGGCAAGATTTAATTCGAATATCATACGACTCTAAATAACATTTAAGAAGGGAAAAAGACAATAGCACTTATTCTTCTTCTTCTTCTTTTGATTAGGCAAAGACAAAATATACAGACAAAAAATTGCTATATAACCCCCATATAAATCCCAAAATCAGAAATTTATCACGACTAAAGCTATATTTTCAATTTTGCTAATTCAAGGTATATATCTTCTTAAAATGTGCTAATGCAATTTCAAAATCTTCATCTCAACATTGCATCCTTTAAATATGAGTAATGCTATAAATGCCGACAGGCTGGACACAGCTTGGGCTGAGTAGAGACCGTCGCAGATATGCTATGTAAATCAACTTACAGGATAACATTTGACATCTAGTTAAGGCCCAGAAAGGGTCAGCACACTAATCATTTCAGTTTAAATATTAATAGCAAATGATAGAAATATGTCAAAGAAAAAAAAATATTACAGTTATCTGATCCATAACATGCTTGTCATCAAAATTATGTCCATTAGGATTGTAGGACACAAGTAGCATACAGCCATACAATAATCAAGTTAAGGAACCCTGTAACCAACAGTTTCTGAAGCATTTAACTATACATTTAAGACTTCCAATAGAATGACTTGTATCAGTCAAAAACTGCAGGAAAATAGGAGCAAATGCATTGAGAAACCATACTACAATGGTCCAGATCATACCATCAATTATTAAGTAACCAATTCTTAACAAGTAGGATCCAAATCCCATAACTGCTTCATTTATTTTCTATTTTTATGAAAAATCCCATTACTGCTTCATTTATTTTCTATTTTTATGAAAAATCTCATTACTGCTTCATTAAAAAATTCCGGGAAAAAAATCATCATTGCTATCCTCAAAAGTATGCCCCAGAATCATGATAAAATAAAGAAAAAAAAAATCTAGTCCTTTACATCGAAAGACAGATGAACCAATAGCAAGATATTAGCCCTCACAAATCAAAACAGTAACCTAACAAACATATAGAAGAAAGATAGGTAATAATCAACAGAGAATATCTAGAGAAAGTAACAGATTTCATATGAAAATTCATAGTATAGACAACCGTCTATTAATTGGAATGAGTTACTTAAGAGAGCATCAAGACAGAGACAACTACATATACATTATAATTCGAGTTCTAGCCCCTGAAGGAAAAAAGACAGGTATTTTAATATAAATATATAGAGGACTTCTACATGCCAAATATTAATACCTAAATTTATGTAGAAAAATTCACAGCTTGTGGAGGCATAGCAGCTAACTAAGATCAAAGTTCGAAATTGAACAGAACCTAAGCTGCTCAATTCCACCTTTTATTTGAATAGGGCATGAATACCAATTGTCAAAGTACTGAAACAACACTGCAACAGTTGAATTCCATAATTTGATAGAGCGAAATTTGGTATTAAGATTTTCTTTAAGAAAAAAGAAAAAGAAGTTCATTTTAAAACAATTAAATTTTTTGTTCTTAGTTCGTGGGAGAACACCAATAAAAATCCGATCTTTACAGTTTCAAAACGCTGCGACAAACATGTAATAATATCACATTAGCTTGAAAACCTCTTCAACGGCTTTTTCACGAAGGCGTTCCGACAACTTAAGCGCCTTGATCTCCGCTTGTGCTTCGCCCAATTCTCGATCCTTATCTACAAAAAAAAAAAAAAAAAAACGCCGCAGGTAACAATAATCAAATCAAAATCAGAACAGAACACCAAAAATCTCTAACGGATCAGCACGCATTCTTCACCTCTGACTTCATTCTCCAACCGATTGAGCTCCACTTTCACCGGATCCGACCCGTGCATCAAATTTAAGAAGTCATCCGCGTCCAAACTCGGTGGCCTCAACGGAGCTCGCCTCCTCGAATTGCTCCTTCCTTCTCTAAAAGATGCCGACACCATCAATGGCGTCGGCGTCGCCTCACTCATCAGCAGCCGTGCATTGCCGCCATTATCACCGGCATACAGCTGTGGAACCGCCGACAGTCCACCCTCGTCGCCGGAAACGTCCGCCATCTCGGATCTGAACTCTTTATCTCACATCAAAATACTTAAAACCTACTCCTAACGCAATCTCTAGGGCTCCGACTTAATATATCGTTATGAATAGAAATACAGATAGACAGAGAGATGAATTCACTTGGAAGATTCAAAATGCGGTGTTTGTTTCTCTCTCGAATGCTTTTTAAATCTGAATCGTCGTCGTGTCGCTAAGATTTTGGGTTTCTCTCTCTGGAAATGTGGGTTTACAGAGGAGAGAGAAAGAGGGGAGTGTGATTTATGAGTAATAAAATAATACTACTGTGTTAGCAGGGAAGCTTTGCTGTTTAGCAGACACTACGGTGTGAGAACTGAAAGTGGAGGAGTGTATTTACTGGTAGTAAATTATTAGGACTTTTCCTTTTCGTTAATTAGGATTTAGGAGTGTTTAAGTTTGTTATGCACACTGAGCATACTCAAAAGAAGCCCAACTTGGTGCGTATTGCGCGCACTCTAGTGAAAGGGAAAGTGTTCTTTCTCATAAAAAAAAAGTAGTAACTGCAAAAGTGTCCCTTAAAGTTTAACAAAATTCTATTCTTAGCCTCAAAGTATCAACTTTCTCAATTATACTCTCAAGTTTAAATTTTTTTACTTAATTATTACTCTCTTTTAGCATATTGGTGAAATTATAAATTAAAATTCTTCACATACATGCTTGAAATGATTTGTAATTATGTTATTTATGCATCATATATCATATTGGTGAAATTATACTCATGATTTATATTATATAATTGACTACATATTTGTAAGAAACAACTTTTGGGGCTAAAAGTAAAATTTTATATATCTTTGAGCGACACTTTCAGAGGAGAAAAGGAAAGTCCATGCGCGCGTTGCGTCTATACGCGAGTTAGTGCTTGGAACATCCAACCAAGGTTTGTACAAATAAATAAAGGCAACTTAATTCATCTTTGAAACTGTAGTATATCTGTCTCATGCAATGCATATACGTAATACGTGTGTGTATGCCAACTAAAATTTTCATATATTTATTGTACCTTAGATAATGTCAGGCTGACGTGAATGTGTACAACAGTACTTAATCGAAGCTCAACATTAGAACATAGTAGTAATTTCTTTTCTATAATAAACTTAATTTCTAAAAGGGGGAGAAAATGCATAAAATATTTTTCACTCTAGATTATGACATTAATTAATACTAGATCAAAAGATCCACTGACATTGTTGTTATATATAATTAATTATTCGATTGTACATGATTGATTGAGTTGAGGCCGCTTTGAGCATGCCATTTGGGTTATTTGTATTCTATTTTTCTCTTTCATTTCTTATTCAGCGACATTGCTTCAGAGACCAAACGGATTTGCAGTTTGCATATTATTGTCTTATTAGAGATCAGATCATAGAGGGAGGGATTATAGGCAGATAATAATAATTAATTTATATTGTGGAACGAAGGCAGTACAGTTGGTAACTAGAATCTAACACTCAGAGTTTCAAGAGACTAGACTAGAGATAGAAGAAAAGAATCTGAAGATTATAAGAGAAAAGAGAGAGAGGGAGGGAGAGAGATAGAAAATTTATTTTCTTATCTTTTGTTTTATTTTTGAGTTTTTTTTTAAACCAAATTTTTAAAAATTCTCTATATATACTTCTCTTTTCTCTCCTTACAAAATTCACAAACAAGAAACTTTTTATATCTTTTGTAAAAATAAAATCACAAACAGTGTGTTTATGGCATAATAAACATTAAACAGAACACAACCCGCGCAAACATTTTATCTTATTATATAAAATAATTTTACATAATAATATTCTCAGAAAGGAACAAGTCTCTTTTAGTATTACTATTAATTAGTACAAATTCCCAACATATCTTACTCCAAAACCAACTCACAAGCACGTGCTGCCTCATAAGAAAAGCAAATCTGACTGACACAGGCAAGGCAAGGCAAGGCAGAAAATAATAATAGTTTGACCGAACACTTTCTCTCATAAGAGCCCCGATATGTGAAAAAAACTACTAGATGAATAAAAACACATCCATATAAATAAATACTTATATATTTTTATCTCATCACAAGAATATTGACAAACCACCTGAATTAACATCAAAAACACTAGCTGCAGATTACAAATATAGACTGCAACCATAAAGAAAACATGGGGGTAAAGGGAACACCATAATTTACCTATACAACCACAATTCACTGCCACGCAAATAAATTCTGACAAAGGGTTAGCTGAACATCAATCAATATCCTCCATTTCTTTCTTGCCCATTTTTAGCAGAGGGGATAACGGACTAAGTCAGAAGCATACCAATTTAACCCACTGCCTTCATCTCCATTTTCAATTAGTTTTCATTTCTTCCATACTTGGGAAACACAGGATGACAATGGCATGCTAGTTACAACTCTATAATCAATCACGTTAAGGGTTGAAATAGAAAATGACCCAAGACGAGGAGGCCTATGCAGAATTATTCCTTACTGCTGCAATTGGGGTTCTCGTTATTGGGTGCTGCGTGTTAACCCGCCTCGTGCTACAGTCCTGCAAATATATATACCGACTTGTTATCTTTTCAATACGTTCCAAATAACCATTGTTAGAACAAATGAGTTAACTTGCTTGTTCTTCAGCCATTCTACATGGCTTACAAACTCTGGAGTCGGGACTACAACAAACAGGAAGAAAGAAAAGAGCATCTTGTAATGGGAGGATAACTTGGTATGACAAGCAAAACAAAAAACATTGTCTTGGTCTCTAGTTACACTATCACACCAGTATAACAAGTTAAAATCACTGAATCAAGATTGAGGTTGCCTCAGCAGTCAGAACACACTAAAAAAGTTTAAGCTCAAGGAGGGAGATAAAAAGAAACCGCGATGGGGCGAAATTGAATTTTTACAACTCAAACTCCAAAAAAAAACTGCAAACTGTTTTCAAGAATGAGTATAAATTCAACAAATTTCTTTTGTAAGGAAAAAAAGAAGAAGAAATTTATCAAAAAATAGAGATCAGGTTACAAAGGGTCCACCAGTCATTAAGAATGAAAAAGAAAAAAAGAAGCAACAAACGTGAAATCAGAGAACAGCATTGAGGTTATGATGTACAAGAATAGTTGTCGCATAAAAGGTATTTGACCAATGAAACCATTGAAAACATAATTCAAATTGAGATTCAAATCGCTTAGCAAAGAGACATGATCTAAAGAATGATAAGAAACGAACAGCGGCCCTCAAACGAATAAAAAGTAAATGATCCGAGTCATATAGTTATCACACTGGTATAACTGGTACCGTTTTTGTACCTTAAAAATTTATACGCAACAAACTGTGTGTATGCATATATATATATACACACATGTGTGTGTGTGTGTATTCCTGTGTTTCCCTTTTACAATTACAAGAAAAGCAAGCAAAAGGAAGAATACCTTCCTGGAAGCAGCTGAGAAGTGTTCACAGGACCCTTGGAATTCCCAAAACGTTTGGCCCTATTTTCATGTTCTTTGTCTACACGCATGGAAGCTACCTCCTTCTCCATGGCAGCTACCTCTCTTCTCATCTTCTTGGCTTCAACCTCCATTGCCTTCGTTAAGGTATCAACTTTCTTTGCTAACATCTGAAAAACAAGAATAAGAACCATAAATTTGACATAATATAATGAGAAAACAATCATATTATTAAAGGGAAAAAATGCAACCTCAATAGCATCGTCTTTGTCTTTAAGGCATTGATCCTTCTCATGACCAGCTTTCCTCAAAGTAACAACCTCTTTTTGTAACAAGTCATACAACAATCCTGGCACAGTATCCTCTATCTCTGCTACTGTGAATTCACTGGTTTTTTCATCTGGATTTGCTTTCCAGGTACTATCAAGTGTCTCACTGTCCTTGATTTCCTGACAAGATTCGCTGAGATTAAAACTTGGGCTACCATTTAAAAGGATTTTACCCCTGTCCAATGAGCGTGTACCACCATCAAATGACTTTGATGTCCCTTTTGCATGCTTCAACATTGTACTAGTGCTAGATGATCTCAGCTGAAATGATGGTGATCTCCTAGGTAAAAATCCATTTGACGTCAATTTGGAGATGTTATCAGCTCCGCCAAGTGACTGACGACGTGATGCGCCATTGCTTGCACTTCTTCCATCTGATATGTTGCGGCTGCTAGTGTTTGGTGATCTCAGAGTCTCTTCCAGTACTTTTAGACGCAGTTGATATTTTTCCTGAAAGTCATGAAATAAATTTAGATTCCGGAAAGGTCTACAAATAAACAGTTCTGAATAATAATAAATTCAAACCAAATTATTACTTTTAACTGTGCTTCAGATCTTGCAGCTCGCTCAGTTATAGTGAGCTTGTCCCGTAGTTGCAACATATCTCCCTGTGAGAAGAGCAAACTTTTATAGCAGACAGAAAAAGTAACTTGGTATTCAAAAGTTTTAAATTAGAAGTGAGCAAAGCTATCATGCCTGCAGGAATCTTCTTTCTTCAAGCCATTGTTTTACAGGCATCACTTTGTCATTAGCATCTTTCCATTCATTAGCTACAACTACTGCCACCCTGTTTGCAGTTACTTTTGCACGAGCCAACTCTCTGTCAAGAGTTTTTCTTTCCTCCTGTGAAATTAAGAACCAAATTTTAGTGTTGAGTATTATCAGTTACACAGACAGTGCAATCGTGAAGAATGTGTTTACGAAAAGTCGATAGCTATTTATATTTATATATTACATTCATCTCTTGAACTTTTCGTTGATAATCCCTCACAGCATTTGCAGCAGCACCACCTGCAAGAACAGCTTCTTCAAGCTCACGGACAGTCTGGGTGAGCTTTTCAACTTCAGCAACTTTCTGGCGGTGCATTTTATCCAAAATTTTATTCTCTTCCTAATGCGCACAAGAAGCAAAACAAAAACCCGTATTCAAAATTTTCAGATCGCACAACCATTATAGAAGAAACTTTGGCAATCTTCAGAAGAGAAAGAGCATCACAGCTACAATACCTGGCAAATTTCTATCTGCTTCATTAATTCTTGGTTTTTATTTTGAAGATCATCCACCATAGAAGCCTTCGCCAATGCAACTTGCACAGTCCTCTCAGCTTCAAGTAAGGCAGCCTCTTTTGATTTGGTGAGGCGATCCAATGCTTTGTTGTCATCCTGGAGTTTTGCAATCTGGAAAGTGCAATGGTAATAAAATCAATTTGTGATACCTACTCTACCATCTGCATAAAACTACACTATATTCTGTTTCCAGTAACCTAATAACCATTAGAGATTATACCTCCTGACGAGCAAGCTTGAGCTCTGCTTCCAGGGGTGCAAGGATGGCTTCGATTGGGGGCATATCATCATCTTTTTGAGCAGCATGAACCCTTCGAAGAGTGGCTTCTGCTGCAAACTGCGCAGCCATGGAGGCCTTCTTCTCATCATTGATTTTCTTGATTTCAAGATTCTGCCAAGAAAGAGGTACCTCACTATATTTAGATTTTGTGACTGGAGCACGAAAAATTAATTTTATGGTAGGTGAGCTTCAGTCAATACTTTGCTTTCAAGAAGAGATTCCGTTAACTTGAGCTTCTCATCCACCTTCTCCAATTCTTCAGTTAGCTATGTTACAAAGGAAATTAAGAAAAATCATGTAAGCTTTATTTCGAATATCATACAACTCAAAATAACATTTGAGAAAAGGAGCAATGGCACAACTTCTTCTTTTTTATTGATTAGGCAAGGGCAAAATATAAAGACAAAAACTTGCTTAGGTATATAACTCCCATGAAAATACCAAATCAGAAATTTACCACGAAAAAACCTAGATTTTTCAGTTTTTACTAATTCAAGGTATATATCTTCTTCAAATGTGCTAATGAGATTCCAAAATCTTCTTCTGAGCATTGCATCATTTAAATATGAGTACTGCTGTAAATTCCGACAGGCTAAACACGGCTTGGGCACTACATACGTAAATCAACTTAGGGGGTAACATTCAGCATCTAATTAAGACCCAAAGAAAGTCAGCACTCTAATCATTTTTGTTTTTAAATATTAATAACAAATGATAGAAATATGGGAAAACAAATATTGGAGTAATATGGTCCATAACATGCTTGTCATCAAAATTACAACGTCCATTAGGATTCAAGGACACAAGTAGCATACAGCCATAGAATAATCAAGTTCATGAACCCTGAACCAACAGTTTCTGAAACGTTCAAAATTTCCAATAGAAAGACTGTTATCAATCAAAACCTCAGGCAAAATGGAACAAATGAATTGAAAAACTGTACTACACTGGTCCAGATCATACCATCAATCATCAGTAACCAATTCTTAACAAGAATGATTCAGAATCCATTATTGCTTCAATTATTTTCTTCTTTTTTGTAAGTCCTATTACAGCTTCATTAGCAAATTTCGAAAGAAAAAAAATCAACATTGCTATCTTCAAATATAGGTCCCAGAATTGAGTTACAAAGTTTGGGATAAAATAAAGAAACAAAAAAAAAAAAAAAAAAAAAAACTAGTCCTTGTCCTTAACACTGAAAGACAGATGAACCGCTAGCTAGATGTTAGCCCTCGCAAATCAAAACAGTAACCAAATAATCAAGTAGAAGAAAGATAAAATCTAGGAATCAACAGAGAAAATCTAGAGAAAGTAACATATTTCACATTGAAATTCACAGTATGGACAACAGTTGATTACTTGGAATGAGTTGTTTAAGAAAGCACTAAAATAGAGACAACTGCATACACTTTATAATTGGAGTTCTAGCCGCTGAAGGAAAGCAGACAAGAATTTTAATATAAATATATATAGACGACTTCTACATGTCAAATATTAATAGCTATATTGATGTCGAAAAATTCACAGCTTGTGGTGGCATAGCAGCTAACTAAGATCAAAGTTCGAAACTGAACAAAACCTAAGCTGCTGAATTCCACCTTTTATTTAAACAGGGCATGAATCCCAATTCTCAAAGTACTCCTGACACTATAATTAACTGCAACAAAAAAGGGGAAAAACAGGAAACAACACAGCAACATAGTTGAATTCAATAATTTGATAGAGCCAAATTTGGTATTAAGATTTTCTCTTTTTTAAAAAAAGAAGAATAATTTCATTTTAAAGCAATGTATTTATTTACTTAGTTCTTGGGAGAACACCAATAAAAACCCAATCTTTACAGTTTCAAAAAGCTGAGATAAACATGTAATAATAACACATTAGCTTGAAAACCTCTTCAACGGCTTTTTCACGAAGGCGTTCCGACAACTTAAGCGCCTTGATCTCCGCTTGCGCTTCGCCCAATTCTCGATCCTTGTCTACAAAAAAAACGACGTCGTAGGTAACAATTAATCAAAACAAAGCACCAAAAATTACAACGGATCAGCACGCATCCCTCACCTCTGACTTCATTCTCCAACCGATTGAGCTCCACTTTCACCGGATCCGACCCGTGCATCAAAGTTAAGAAGTCATCCGCGTCCAAACTCGGTGGCCTCGGTGCTCGCCTTCTCGAACTGCTCCTCCCTTCTCTGAAAGATGCCGACGCCATGAATGGCGTCAGCGTCGCCTCACTCACCAGCAGCCGTGCATTGCCGCCATTATCACCGGCATACAGCTCTGGCTCCACCGTCAGTCCACCTTCGTCGCCGGAAAAATCCGCCATCTCGGATCTGAACTCTTTGTGTCACATCAAAATACTTAAAACACCCTCCTAACGCAATCTCTAAAGCTCCGACTTAATATATCCTTATGAATAGAAATACAGATAGACAGAGAGATGAATTCACTTGGAAGATTTAAAATGCGGTGTTTGTTTCTCTCTCTCTAGAATGCTTTTTAAATCTGAATCGTCGTCGTGTCGCTAAGATTTTGGGTTTTCTCTCTAGAAATGTGGGTTTACGTAGAGAAAAAAGAGGGGAGTGTTATTTAGGATTAATAAAATATTGTTAGCAGGAAAGCTTCGCTGTTAAGCGGACACTTGTGTTTTTGGGAGAGGAGTGTATGTGTATTACTCCTTTTCCTTTTTGTTAATTAGGAGTGCTTATGTTGTTATGCACCGTATGCGCACAGCGCACACTTGAAGCAGAAGGGAAAGTTGATGCGCGCGTTGCGTTTAAGCGCAATTGGACCATACGAGGTCTAGAGTTCGAGTATTGTTTATACTTAAAGAAAATGATGTTAGCAAGAGTTTGGATTTGTGAGTTCGACGGTAACTCAATTGCAAATTAGTTCGGGCCTTGTGATTGTCGGATACAGGAAGGTAAAGAAACAATTTAATCCTTATGTTCTGTTTCTGAATTTTAAAATGGACAGGAAAAAAAAAATTTGACGGAAAATTTAAGTTTTCTTTCCAATTCTTATGTTTCTGAGTTTTTTAATAAACGGAAAAGAAAAGAAATGGATAGAAAACTTGGCCACTTTTCCTGCCAAAGTTTTCCGTCCAAAATTGGCATGATTTGGACGGAAAAGAAATTAGAATAAGTAATATTTTTATAATTCCCATATTATCTTCAACTTTTAATATAATAAATTTTAAATTACAACTCATGTCCTCAATTTTAAATTTTCTATCCTTTTCCATTAAAAACTCAGAAACAACACAAAGGAAAACTTTAAGTTTTCTATTCTTTTCTTTTCTGTTCTAATTAAAGTTTTCTATTCTTTTCTTTTCTATTCAAAACTCAGAAACAGAGCGTTAATTAACACTATTTTTTTGTACATTAAAAATTTTATTGCAAGAATAGGCCGGCTCACAAATTATTGGGTGCATGTCAAATTAACAAAAGAAAAAAATTGAAGACCAACTTCTTGCCATATGTGTTTGGGTAATCAATTCTTTTAAATATTTAAAAGAGCAACTCGAGTTCAGTTTTCAATTAATTGAAGAACTAATTGAGTTAATTTGGTAATGACTCGTATCATCCAACCCAACCCAACCAAGTTGAGTGGCGGACTAGTGAGTTGCACATGATATCAAACTTGTTTCTAATTAGTTAATTTTATAAAGCTAGATAACTTGGTTTTTAGATTTAATTTAGTAAAATCACAAGTGCTTCTACGGTTAGTCAATGCACAATAAAATTTTAAATGACAACTTCAACCTCGTATTCTCGTTCATATCTCTATATTTTATATAGGAAAAGAAAAAAGTGTAATACTACCAATTATGTCATTATATTGAATTCATGTGTCCATGCCATGGTTTCATGAATTCGGTAATCGAGCGGATAGGTTATGGCTGCAGCCAAACAGCTCCATAAGTATTGGGAAGAAAAGTGGAAAGAGAAAAGAAGAAAAAGGGTGCGGTTAAGCTTGGCCTGTAGGCAATGGCAATGTTGGTATCCCTTGAAGAATCCATATAACCCCAGACATGCATGCGTGTGTGACAGTGAGAGAGACACGGAGAGTTGTGTATATTACTCCATTTCATTGCCTCAAAAGTAAAAACTACTTTTTTACCCCCTCCCTTTTATATATTTTAAAACACCCTCGTATCTTTAATCTGTTATTTCTTACTATTATTTTTTAACATTATCCCAATCATTACTAATTTCTTAAATAATAATACTATCTCCGTTATAAAATTAAAAATACAATTTAACTTTTGAACTCAAATAACGGCATATTAAACTTTAAAATCATAAAATAATTTTTATGATTAATATTTTTCGTTACATGCTATACAATTAAAATAATTGTAATAAATAAATTTAAAACTTAATATGTCGTTGTTTGACCTTAAAAGTCAAATTGTATCTCTAATTTTGGAACGACTAGAATAATACAAAGGAAACATAAAATTATATTTAAAAGTGTCATTTTTAAATAGTATATTTAATTTTGAAACTGAAATAATATTTATTTTAGTGATATTAATATAAAACGAAGCGATATTTTTAAACTTCATGTTATAATTTTATTATCACTTAGTGTTTTTTTTACTTAATAACATGCATAGTTAATATTATAAATGATGTATTGTGAATTTAGAGGTGCAGTGATTTGAATGTTGACATAGACTGATAGTCGATAGACATACATAATTACATATGTATATGTTCCCCCAACAACCTCAACTATATATTTTTGCATTTTTAATTGTTTCTTTCTAAATCAAATCCAAAGTCATGTTCATATTGACATCACACCTAATTCCTCTATTCCTAAATCCAATCCATCTCTCTACTTCTTTGATAATTAATTCAAACAAAGTGGGCCACCTTTTTTAATCCCCCAGTTAGCCCAATTTCTGACCTAAAAACGGTTGGGCCGCAACCAAGAGAAATTCTCGGGTTAAACTTAGGATTTGTATTAACTTTATCAATTGGCTTTATAATTCATAGCTAAATCATAAGAAAAGGAAACTCGTTTTAAATGGAAATAGTACGTTACATGATCAAAACATAAATATTAATAGTAAATTTATTAAAGTCCTGCTAAATTTATATCGAATTATATTTACCAAATTCATCAATACATGAGAATTTATCAAAAAATCAACATAATAGACAATCAGTAATATGTATGTATATATATATATATATATATATATATATATATCATTTTTTTAATTTGTTAAATGTTTAACAGCTTCATAGGAAGTCTAAATTTATTTGTTTATCGTGTAAAAGATGTATTTATAGTGTATGTAAAATAAGTAAAAAATGATAGTTTTACAATTTCTCTTTCAAATGAATAACAACAAATAGGTCTTTCGTTCACGTGAGAAACATCTTATAAAAATATCAAATTTTACTTTAAAAAATATCAATTTTCTAGTATAAATACTAAGAGAGTAGTTAACATGAAGTTAACTTTGGTCAATTGACCAATACAATGTCGACAAACAGACGAAAAGTGATTTCTATATGAATGTCGGCATTGTATTGATCAATTGACCGACTTACCATGAAATTAATTTCATAATAACCGAATCTAAATACTAATATTATAAGTACATTTACGTCTAAGAGCACACGAGTGATTTTCAAATATGGGAGAAGCTGGCTTCTTCATGTATATGTTTTCTAATTATGTTAGGTTAAACAACCAGAAGGTCCACAGCCATAATACAGACAGATCATACAAAGCTTAAAAAGAAATTGAGTGTGACAATAAATATGTGTACATTATTAATACGGATTAGTCATCTTAATGCAATCATGGCAGCATAGTTTTGCCTTCACCTAATTGCTAATTTTGTACAATTATCAATACTTTACAAAAGAATCATAAGTGCAACTGAAACATACACATAACAACAAATTTAATACATTATAAAAACTTTTGTCCTAATATTAAAAAACATATTTATAATCTTTAGCCATGGACGATATTTGGAGTATATCCAAAACGGTTAAGACCTTCCAAAATCATTGTCACTAATAAGATAAACATTTTCAGGTACGAGCATGGTTCATAAGTTTTAAAAAATTATTATCTATACCATTCAAAAATAAAAATTATTAACGTTATAAAAGGGATAGTTCTATAGAGATATGGAGTGATTCAAAAATAAAAATTACTAACTTTTTCATTGCTATAATATAATAAATTTTACTCCTCAAAGTTTAATGTATTAATAATATGCTTAAATATACCTAATTTTTTTTCTCTTTTTTCTTTTCTCTCTGGTAGGAACTAGGAACCATAACTTCCATCTTAGATTTCGGAAAGGGCTCTCCCTTTAGAGATATCTTCCCCTAAATTTCTCTTATTTTGTTTAAATAAATTCTTCTTCTTCTTTGTGGAGTTTAAGATTTCATTATCATTTCTTGGGAGAATTTGTTTTTTCTGTTTGAGAGATTTTGTTTTCTCCATTTGTTCGTGAAATTTTTTTCTTTTCGGTGGATGAATTGTTGAGGATGAATTATTCATATTTCAACATGGCACTTCCAAATAAAGTGCAAAACATTAAGTAAAAAGATTTTGCTAATTATATATGTTAGGTTTCAGGTCCCTATTTCTCCCCAATCCAAGACTTTGAATAAAAATTTAAAGCAACCGTTAAAGTTTGCATGTGCTTCAAACCCATAAAAGTGATATATAAACGGGGATATTATAGCTTCCAAGCACAAGAAAACTCCACATCTATTAAACTAAGCATCGTTTAATGATGATACGGGAACAAAATATTTTTTTTCTAACCTAACGTTTGGTAAAATGTAAGTACTCCTGAAAATATTCAAGTACAAGCACCCGAGGGGTAAGCTGTTATCAATGTGAGAACTGCAATGGCCTGTGTTCTTTAGTTGCCACCATCATTGGCTGCACCTTTCCTTGTTGCATCAACATATTGAGCATCACCTGGCATGTTGTTTACCACTATAACATTACCACCGGTTTTCTTTAACAAAGTCGTATGCTTCTTTCCCTTCCGATGGTCTATCATATTTGCTTCACTGGTAGCCCCAACTTTGCACATTTCGCACCAAAACTTGAACTTCATATTACACTTCTTCAACTCATATACCTTACTATTTTCTTCCACTGAAAACCCACCATCGAGCTTTCTAACATCTTCTACATTCTGTGCCTCCACTTTTTTAATGACAGAACTTCCGAGGGTTGAAAAAGTCTTTCCAGTAGAAGCTGCAAGTTGAATTGGGTTCTCCGTTACCTCAGGCAACGCATGAGAGCAGTCCAAGTTGGTGCTAATTGGTTTAGTAGTTATCTTTGATGCCCTCTCCTTTGTCAAGTGCTTCTTTCCACGGAAGTGTTCTTCAAGACCCTGTTCACTGTTGATTGTCACTTGGCATAGTTCGCATCCCCAATGCTTCGACTTTTTAGCCTTACTAGATGAAGCAGTCTCATCACCGACTTCTTTTACAGGGGTTTCAATCTTACGCTTTGTCCCAGAAGCACTTGCTTTAGCAGGACTAAACTGCATTGAAACAAGAATAATTCTAATGAAGACGATGATGAGTTCAAAACAACATTCATGGTAGCTTTACTACCTAATAATAAGATTGCATACAAATAAACTAACTGACAGTTTACTAAATGAAGCATAATAAACTCCTTAAACTACCAAAGACACTTACCCTAGGACCAAAGAGAATTCTTAAGACTGACCGACTCTGCCTTAGGATTTCCATGCCTACACTGTTGAGCTAAGTATTTAAGTATCCAATAGTTGTGACACCATCGTATAACTAATACATGAACCTAGATAATTGCATCCTCTAGTGATACATGGTAACAGATCAGGTATGTTGGTGTTACCTCCTTATAGAATGCATGTGAACACCAGCAACAACCCACATTATGATCTCTTATCATTTCACGCATAGTTACTTATGTCTGGTATGATCAACACCGTATTTAATCAGCAAAGTCATTTACATGAATATTCTTTTTAGATAATAGAACTATATAAGTAAGAAAAATACAAGAGGAAGGATAAGGTCAAAGTAAACTGAAGCTAGAAAAAGTCCTCAAAAGAGGACCGGCCTCCAATCTGTACACATGAAGATGAAACAAACAGTGATTATGCCTGCTAAATTTTACAATAGATCGTGCATATAATTCAATCATAGCATAGAAGAATATGTAATGACAGAAATAAAATAGAGGGTACGAAGCATTGTGCTAACAACAAACTATAACTAATCACATACCATTGGCATAACCATTCCCTTGCGCAAATTGATCAGTGGTTTAACAGCAGTCTCATTTGTTACTCCAGGCTGACTCTGAAATGGAAAAGTATCAGTTACCCCACCTTCTGAGTGATTACCCACGAGCCTATCCTCAAGCCCATTTTCCCCATTCAATAGCCGACCACCCTCCAACCCCAACAAAGACCCTTCACTCCTCATCATTGAAATATATCCCTCTAAAATCAGCTCTCTCATGATTTCCTCCTCAAGTTCTCTCCGCCGCAACAAGCCTGTCAAAATTTCTTCCCTTATTATCCTCTTCTCCATTTCCCTCATAATACTACTTTGATGGTTGCTCAGGATACCACCTAAAAACAACTAATGAAAAGTTACATTTACTCTCACATACATTCATATAAATTGATAACCTTCCACAAAAAATACTGTAAATTAATACGTATGTAAATCTGAATTGTGCGTATCGACGATGTTTTTAAATTGATTGAGAAAAGTAAAGAGTTATAGCAGGAAAAAAAATTAATATGTCCGCTAGAAACAAAGAAAAGGCCAAATCACACAAGGAAAAGGAATGTTAAAATCACACAAGCAAAAGGAAACAGCAAATTAAATCATCAATTCAAAAAATTTGTTTCTCTGTGGATTAAGCACGCATATAAATGGAAAAAGAATTGTAAAATGAAAGTGGACAAACACGTTGAAGCTTGTTCTCCATCTCTTGGGTGAGAGCGGGGAGACAAGCAGAGATTCGAGGGCGTTAAATTATGTGTCATTCTGCTGCTGATCGAACTCTCCGATTACAAAGCCCTAACCCTAACCCTAACCCTAACCCTAACCCTAACCCTAGCACATATATTTATATATGATTGTATGTATGTATTGTTTCTTAATCAGGTAAAGATGGTATTTGCCTTTTACGGATCATTGCCCTATCTATATTTATTGGGAAATAAGGGTTTGCTTGGAAAAGTTTTCTTTTGGACAAAACCAACACCATTTTTGTGAGTTAAGGATTCCGTTGAAGTATGTCGAAATGCTTTCTAAGCTGTACCGGGAACGGATTTGACACCGGAGGAGACGGATAAAAATAAATCCATGTCGTACCCCGTTGTATGGTACACGTGGATTTACTGTTTTGACCCTTCCATTCTCTAGTCTTGTTTGGATAAGGTGAAAAAAATGGAGTATTAAATTGAGGGCCATCCATTCACAGGGAGTAAACGTGATACTATTTGATTTTGATTGCACTTGCACACATATAAATATGTTTCATAATTTTGAAAAATAAGAACCATATTTTAAAGCTCCATCATGCTAAATTTTGATATAGTTAATTAGATCCAGTGTTCTAACTTGGCTAATTTATGAATAAATTGAACTTGATGTTCAGAAACTAATTATAAATCTTTGTAACATAAAATGTAGATGAAGTCTAAAAGGTTTCAATTATCAAAACACATTAAAAATAATTAATGTCTGGTATGTGTAATAACATCGTTATTAAATATAAGGAATTGATATTTTCACAAGTTAATTTGATATTTTTATCGGTGGGTTCCACTTTTAACTAAACAAATTCTTTGTGCAGTAAACTAATTATAGGATTTATTTCCTATGTCCAAATTACTCTTACTTGATAAATAACTAAACATTTAGTTGCTTAACTTTATTTGATTAGTAGCGTTATTCAATTGAAGACAACTTTTATTTATTTAATTATTATGATAGTAATAATATTAATAATAATTAGAAAATAAGTGGGAAAAAAAAACTATTTACACATAAAAAATAAGATATAAGGAAGGAAAAACATTATTTTTAGAATTTCTATTATCATATTATATTACTAAATTAAAATTTTTATGAAACAAATTATACTTAAAATGTGAAAATTTTATATATAAGACTGTGTAAATTTGTATGTAAGTCAATTGTAAATTTAAAAAGCGTAAACTTTATATCAATTCCCTATATTTAATGTCGTAATCTTCAAAATATTAGCTTAAATTTCAATTAATATAAATTAATTAATTATAAAAAATTACGTTTTAAATCATATAACTTAATTTATTTCATCGTTAAATAATATTCAAATACTTTTTTTTCGTCACAATTAATATAATATTCTTTAAATCGTGTCATTGTTATATAAATTTAAAGAAACATCTACTTTCCAATACTTTTATACATGTAAATAATATCCAAGTTTATTAAAATAAAATTCATAAATTTTTAGAGTTTATTTTGACTAAAAGACATTTTGTACCCCAAATTTTATACAAATGTTAATGTTTACATCCCAACTGAAAAAAGATGTCTATTTACACTCTAAACTTCAGTTATACATAATAAAAGACGCATTTTCTTCAGTTAACCGGTCAAAAATGACCGACTAAGGCACACGTGTAAATCTGGAAGGTTGTTTAAGTCTTTTCCATATATTCTTCATCAGCTAATTCTTCTCCTGTTTCTTCAACTTCTTCATCTCCTTATTCTCTATTTCCTCTTTCTCTAGAATCAACAAAACTACTTATCTTATTTATCCTTATTTTCAGCTGCACAAACCCAGATATTCCTCGTCACTTTTCTAAGAAAAATATTGATTTTTTCCAAAATTGCACTAAATTTCAACAATTAATTGGATATCTGAGTTCCAACATTTAATTCGTAAAGAAAAAATAAATAATAATCAAACAAAAATAATTCGTAATTTGTATGCTCCTAAATTAAATGATCACCTAATCAAGTGTAATTGGGACAACCCTAGTCGAACCACAAAATCCTCCCTTCCGCAACCTAACTTGAAATTTACCACAAAACACATCAATTATATTCGCACTTATATAAAGAGTGTGTGATTGAGCAAGAAAGGCCTCAGCGTCCTCTTGTCGAAAGCAAAGCAATCCAATAGATTTTACTCCATTAGGACCAGATATGAGCACAAACTCATTATTAGAGTTGCTGACGGTGTAAACTGTCGTTTCGGCTAGGGTATTCTGTGACGCCCCCAAAATAGGTATACAATACCCATTCTAAGTCGCCAAATACATGGTACAAAAAACAAACTACAACTTCAATAATACAATTGTCGTGCAAAATACGACAACACATACTGTGAGTTTAAATACAAAAATTGTCTTCTAGACAATATCCACACTCAAATAAGTCCTCATTACAATTATTCAAACACTATTTTACAGAAATAGTGAGGACTGCTAAAACATCTTTTTAGAACCATCACTTCATACCCCGACTAGATCTTGCTATGTTCTCACCTCCTGAGAAGCAAAATGGAACAAAAAGGAAAAGGGTGAGCTCAACTAGCCCAGTAAAGAATATTATGACTAAGATAATATACAACAAATTATCATTAGTATTCAACAGGGAAAAATCTGATAGAATATATAATTGACAACAAGTTTTAGATAAACAACTACAGCGGAAACAGCAAACCATTAGAAGAGTCAAGTAGAGAATGAGTTCTACTATCTTCTAAGATTTAAAAGTTCATCATCAATATTTTATCCCTGTAACAACAATCAATAACCATCTTTAATCAAATATTCATCTTTGCACTACAGGCCAAAGATATTCATTTGTATCACCAGTCGGTCATGTTCATCTCAACACCTGTTCATCTTTGCACTACAGGCCAAAGATATTCATCAAGTAATCATACATCTTTGCACTACAGGCCAAAGATATTCATCAAGTAATCATACATCTTTGCACTACAGGCCAAAGATATTCAGTAGTATCATCATTTAGGACTGAGGATGATGAAAAATATTTTAAAGAAAACGAATCCAGTGAGATAAAAGAACAAATATTAGGGATTCGTATTACAGTTTATCCAAGTTTTAATAATACCCCATAATAACCAATTTTGAAGCAGAATTCAAAAATAAAGATCAAAATATGGATACAATCAAAGATAGTACCCATAATAGACAACTTGGATAAAAAGAAGAAAATTTTATTTTTGGTAAATAGTACCGTATTCGTGAATAATGCCGTATACGTGAATAGTAACATATACGTGAATAGTAACCCCGACACAAAAAGTTCTAAATCTGATAAAAAGTTCATATCAATATTTCGACATAATGATATTAAAAAAAATATCATTTAAGAAGAAGATAATATCCCTTACCTCAAAATATCAGTAATTCTGGTTGGAATACCGGTATAAGGCTGAAAGAAACTTGCTCTGATGAATAGAAACTCTCAAAGTATCTAAATACTCATAAAATACACTCAATTATCTAGAAAGAGAAAGAGAGAAAATTTGCTTCTAGTGTGATTTTCAATTCTAACTTAGCCCTCTATTTATAGGAAAATGTTAGCACGCCGAAGCAGACTTAACGTGCAACCTGATGGCTTTACCTGCTACTATTCAAGCCTACCACATTTGAATAAAAATCTCAGCACATTTCTTCACCAACCAAGAGTGGGGCCCACCAATTATAGAATTTTCTACCAAAATGATAAACTCCAAAAATTCAATAATTTTTGAACCAGTCATCTCGTAAAATTCATAATAAATCATACGTTCAATTTTAACGGTTCAAAATTTGTGGACGTATACTCAACTTATATATGTATAACATATCCAAAAATTACCACGATCCAACGGTCGGATTAAAAATTATAACCCCCGCAAAATATCTCAAAAAATCCTGATTTTTAATACCTCCATTCCGACAAAAATACTGATAAAAACCTCAACATTAACTCCTTCATTTTTAACCACAAAAATATATCCCTCATTATATCCACATAAAATAAATATTTTCTTATCATATGAATCAATAATTAATTATTCACAAATAATATTACAGAATCACATTTATGACAACCAGGCCGTTCCCAAGAAGGAGGGGGCTTTCCAATAAGGATTTCTCCTTGCTGGCGCGCAATTAGGTGACCAAACATCTCCTTAGACAGAACTTTCTAGACATTGCCAATAATGTTATCTAATAATATTATTC
The DNA here is from genome assembly GCA_016801055.1 of Panax notoginseng. NCBI lineage: Eukaryota > Viridiplantae > Streptophyta > Magnoliopsida > Apiales > Araliaceae > Panax > Panax notoginseng. The sequence goes on along the minus strand of CM029022.1, from coordinate 14,431,204 downwards.
AAATAATATGAATTATTGATCTGATAATGGAAAATACTGTGCAGTAACAATTATTGAAACAACAATAATATAAAATATCAACGCAGCAATTATTGAATCAATAAAATAAAATATTGAACAGTAATTACTGTAACAATTATTGAGTAGTACCTTCTTACGTAAGAATCAATAATTGGTGCAATACCGTGTGCTACTGTATTTTAACCATCAGGTATTCCAACAGTATTAACGGTAACAACTACGCCGTTAATTATAAACAACTTATACTTGTCGTTTTCATCATCCAATCGCTTTCTGTTATGGGGCCCACACAAGGCTGCGCCGTCGTACGAATATTCCCCGACAGCAAGAATATTCCACGACCAAACGAATATTCACCAACCAAAAATGAATATTTTATAACCACTTGCTTATTTGAAATATTTGCGCATTTTACCCATAACTAACCACATTAATCAAATCAACCCTTTCTATTTCAAAATAATAAATAGAGGAAATTTAATTTCATTTATTAATAAGTTGGGGTCTTACAACCTCCCCTCCTTATGAAATTTCGTCCTCGAAATTGACGTACGTACCTGGTGTTTCGAAAAGGTGAGGATACATCGCTTTTATTTCTGATTCCAACTCCCAAGTCATTTCTTCAATAACATAATTTCTCCACAAAACCTTAACTTGTGGTATAACCTTCGTGCGTAGAACATGCTCTTTTCTATCCAAGATCTTAACAGGTACCTCCTCGTACGTTAAATCTTCGGCTATCTCGTCTGGTTCTAACTCAATTATGTGGTTCGGGTCTTTCACATATTTACGAAGCACAGATATGTGAAAAATATTATGAACACGAGACATGCTTGGAGGTAATGCGAGTCGATATGCCACATTTCCTATTCGGTCAAGAATTTCAAATGGACCAACAAATCGTGGATTGATCTTTCCTCTCTTCCCAAATCTTGTAACTCCTTTCCATGGTGCAACATGTAACAATACATGATCCCCAGTACTAAATTATACATCCTTTCGATGAAGATCCCCATAACTCTTTTGTCGATCCTGTGACGTTTGTATACGTTGTCGAATCGTTTGGATCTTCTCTGTAGTTATGCGTACCAATTCTGGTCCCAACAACGTTGCTTCACCTACCTCGTCCCAGCATACTGGAGAACGACACTTTCGTCCATACAAGGCTTCAAATGGAGCCATACCTATACTTGCCTGATAACTGTTGTTGTAGGAGAATTTCACCAGTGGCAAGTACTTATCCCAACTTCCTTTGAAATCTAGAACGCAGAGTCTTAATAGATCTTCAAGGGTTTAAATAGTCCTCTCTGATTGCCCGTCCATTTGAGGATAGTATGCTGAACTAAATCGTAAATCTGTGCCCATAGCTTTCTGCAAGCTAACCCAAAATCGTGAAGTGAATCTTGGGTCACGATCCGAAACTATGGATACTGGCATGCCATGCAATCTCACAATCTCATTCACGTACATACTGGCAAGAAGTTCAAGGGAATAAGTCTCACGTATAGGTAAGAAATGAGCAGACTTGGTTAATCTATCAACAATGACCCAAATCGCATCTATGCCTTGAGAAACCTTGGGAAGACCCGTAACGAAATCCATGGTAATGTGTTCCCATTTCCATTTCGAGATCTTAAGTGGTTGCAATGGACTCTTTGACACTTGATGCTCCGCCTTTACACGTTGACAAGTTAAACACCTCGATATAAACTCTGCGATCTCTCTTTTCATATTGCTCCACCAAAATATATGTCGAAGATCGTGATACATTTTGGTACTCCCAGGATGGATTACAAACGATGTGTTGTGTGCTTCCATCATTATTCTATGCTTCAAGTCAAAATCGTTAGGAACACAAAGTCTGGAGTTGACTCGAAGTATTCCTTCTTCATCGATTCTTGCTTCTGGAATAGCACCTTCTTGCACTTTCTTCTTCATACGCATTAGCTCCATGTTCGTAGCTTGAGCAGCTTTAACTTTATCGATTAAAGTCGGTTCTACTCGTATATTTGATATCATCATGTGGGTACTTGGAGCCTTCATCTCTATCTCCATCCTTTGCAAATCATACAAAATGGGCCTTTGTGTTAACACCATTGCACTCGTACCCGCGTATGATCTTCTACTCAATGCGTCAGCTACTACGTTCGCTTTTTCAGGATGATATTGGATGGTATGATCGTAATCTTTCAACAGCTCAAGCCAACGTCGTTGCCGCATGTTGAGTTCCTTTTGGGTGAAGAAATATTTGAGACTTTTATGATCCGTATAGATCTCCACTTTCTCCCCATACAGGTAGTGTCTCCAAATCTTCAACGCGAAAACGACTGCTGCCAACTCCAAATCATGAGTAGGATAATTTCTCTCATATTCTTTGAGTTATCGCGAGGTATAGGCTATGACTTTCCCATGTTGCATGAGAACACATTCTAACCCTTTGCCTGAAGCATCACTGTAGATAACAAATCCATCCGAACCAGATGGTATTGTCAGAACAGGTGCCGAAATGAGTCTCCTCTTGAGTTCTTAAAAACTCTTCTCACAATCCTCGCTCCAACCGAATATTTTATCCTTCCGAGTCAGCTGAGTTAACGGAGTAGCAATTCTAGAAAATCCTTCCACGAATCTCCGGTAATACCCAGCTAAGCCCAAAAAATACGTACTTCGGTCACTGACTTCGGTTGCTCCCAACTTTGTATGGCTTCAATCTTCGCCGGGTCGACAGATACTCCATGTTTTGACACCACGTGCCCAAGGAATGCTACTTCCTCAAGCTAGAACTCGTATTTCTTCAATTTGGCATATAGCTTATTTTCACGAAGCCTTTGTAGTACCAGCTTCAAATGGCGCTCATGATCTTCACGGCTTTTGGAATAGATGAGGATGTCATCAATAAAGACAACAACGAACTGATCTAAATATTATTTGAATACACGGTTCATCATATCCATGAAGGCAGCAGGAGCATTAGTCAATCCAAAAAACATGACTAAGAATTCATAATGCCCGTACCGAGTTCTGAAGGCAGTCTTTGGAATATCCTCAATTTTAATCTTCAGCTGATGATATCCAGAACGAAGATCGATCTTTGAAAAGAATTGTGCTCCTTGCAACTGGTCAAATAGGTCATCAATGCGAGGTAGCGGATACCTATTCTTGATAGTGACATGATTCAATTCTCGGTAGTCGATACAAAGTCGCATACTCTCGTCTTTCTTCTTTACGAATAACACAGGAGCACCCCAAGGAGATGTACTTCCAACAACTCCTGTAGCTGAACCTTTAACTCCTGAAGTTCAATAGGAGACATTCGATATGGGGTTTTAGAAATGGGCTTTGTATCGGGTTCAAGGTTAATAAAGAATTCAACTTCACGTTCTGGGGGTAGACCAGGAAGTTCTTCAGGAAATACATCAGGAAATTATCTAACAATAGAAATATTATTCAAATCTGACTTGTCTTTGTTCAAATTCATAACATGGGCTAAGAAAGCTTGACATCCGTTTTTCAATAAACGAATAGCTTTGTGGCTTGATATGACAGTGACTGATTTTAGTGGTTTAGTAATTTGAATTCGTATGACAGGTTGGTTAGGTATATGAAAACTAATAACCTTACGAAAAGAATCAATTTTAGCATGATGAGTGGTTAACCAATCAATTCCTAAAATCACATCAAAAGCAAGTATCTTTAAAGAGATAAGATCAACAAGTAATGTGATAGTGCCAACTTGGATCATGTAAGATTTATAAACTGTAGATGTAACGAAGGTTTCACCCAACGGAGTTTCAACAGATAAGTCAAAGTCCAATTTCTCCGGAGTCAAGTTTAAACGTTGAGCACAAGCAGGAGAGATAAAAGAATGGGTAGATCCGGTATCTAATAAGGTATAAACTTCGCAAGAGTTTATGATTAGCTTACCCGTGATCACCTCGTTTGGGTTCCTCGCGTTTTGGGCAGTCACGACAAACGCCCTTCCAGGAACCACCGATTTTGACTTGTCCGGAACAGCCTTCGGAGTCACTATCCCCGCTGAACTTGGTTTTGCTACAGAACACTCTCGAGCTATATGACCCTCCTTTCTACAGTTATAACATACCTTAGATTGTTATGGGCAGTTTGGGCTGATATGTCCCTCTTTCCCACATTTGTAACATACGACCGGTGGTCGTTCTCCTCTCCTAGAAACAGTTGATGTTTGTGCTGACGTCTTCACGTTATCATTGTTGTACCTTCTCTTCTTGAAATCTCCTCCCGACTCGCTCCTTCTATTATCACGACCACGATTACCACCAGAGTGGTTACCGCTTTTGTCCGAATGTTTTCCTCCCTGCTGGTTTTCATTGCTTCGATGACTGCCGCCACCGGTATGACCCTGGTTGTGGTCTCTCGGTTGCACATACTCATTATCTCGCTCTAATAATTGAGCCCTGTTTACAACATCTGAATATAAAGAAAATTTATGAGAGATAAGATATTGTCGAATCTCGGGTTTTAGACCTCTCAGAAATATCCTTGTCATTCGTTCCTCATTTTCGACCAAATGAGGTGCAAACCTGGATAACTCTGCAAACTTCGCCTCGTACTGGGACACCATCATGTTGTTTTGTTCCAGTCTGATAAACTCCACCTCCTTCATATGACGAATACTTTCAGAAAAGTACTTGCCATTGAACAGTTTTTGAAATATTTTCCAGGACATGTTGAGTGCGTCAGGCTGGGTACGCTTCACAGACTCCCACCAGTAGTCTGCCTCACCGCGGAACATAAAGGTGGCGAATGGAACCTTCTGTTCCTCCGTGCATCCCAAGACATCGAATATCTTGGTAATTTGCTTGACCCACGTTTCCGCCATGATCGGATCCGGCTTTCCCTTAAATTTTGGTGTTCCCAATTCTTTGAACTGCTTAGCTGTGACAAACCGCGCGTTGTTATCATTTCCACCCGTATTCTGCACACGAGTCTCCCTCGTCTGATTTTGCATGAACTGCAAAAAGCTCCTAAACATTCCATCATTCATCGTTTGCTCGGTAACGTTGTTTACAGGAGGAATATTGCCTTCCTGTTGCACGTTCTCCTGGGTGGTGATCAAAGGTGTCTTCACGGTGTGATTTACTCCATTATTAACGTTCTCAGCTGCCATTCTTAAATACTGACATAAAATAAGGGTTAATAGTCATGTCATATATTATCCCTATACTCTGACCGACCAAATAAACACCAAATAAATTTAGTCAGGTCATACTAGCGAATGAATTCCCCGTCTCTCCCCTCCTAGTTCTTGTCTCACATCTCAGCCAGGGATCATATCCCTAAGCTTTGATACCAACTGTAACGCCTCCAAAATAGGTATACAACACCCATTCTGAGTCGCCAATTACATGGTACAAAAAAACAAACTACAACTTCAATAATACAATTGTCGTGCAAAATACGACAACACATACTGTGAGTTTAAATACAAATATTGTCTTCTAGACAATATCCACACTCAAATAAGTCCTCATTACAATTATTCAAATACTATTTTACAGAAATAGTGAGGACTGCTAAAACATCTTTTTAGAACCATCACTTCATACCCCGACTAGATCTTGCTATGTTCTCACCTTCTGAGAAGCAAAATGGAACAAAAAGGAAAAGGGTGAGCGCAACTAACCCAGTAAAGAATATTATGACTAAGATAATATAAAACAAATTATCATTAGTATTCAACAGGGAAAAATCTGATAGAATATAATCGACAACAAGTTTTAGATAAACAACTGCAGCGGAAACAACAAACCATTAGAAGAGTCAAGTAGAGAATGAGTTCTACTATCTTCTAAGATTTAAAAGTTCATCATCAATATTTTATCCCTGTAACAACAATCAATAACCATCTTTAATCAAATATTCATCTTTGCACTACAGGCCAAAGATATTCATTTGTATCACCAGTCGGTCATGTTCATCTCAACACATGTTCATCTTTGCACTACAGGCCAAAGATATTCATCAAGTAATCATACATCTTTGCACTACAGGCCAAAGATATTCAGTAGTATCATCATTTAGGACTGAGGATGATGAAAAATATTTTAAAGAAAACGAATCCAGTGAGATAAAAGAACAAATATTAGGGATTCGTATTACAGTTTATCCAAGTTTTAATAATACCCCATAATAACCAATTTTGAAGCAGAATTCAAAAATAAAGATCAAATTATGGATACAATCAAAGATAGTACCCATAATAGACAACTTGGATAAAAAGAAGAAAATTTTAATTTTTGGTAAATAGTACCGTATTCGTGAATAATGCCGTCTACGTGAATAGTAACGTATACGTGAATAGTAATCCCGACACAAAAAGTTCTAAATTTGATAAAAAGTTCATATCAATATTTCGGCATAATGATATTGAAAAAAATATCATTTAAGAAGAAGATAATATCCCTTACCTCAAAATATCAGTACTTCTGGTCGGAATACCGGTATAAGGCTGAAAGAAACTTGCTCTGATGAATAGAAACTCTCAAAGTATCTAAATACTCACAAAATACACTCAATTATCTAGATAGAGAAAGAGAGAAAACTTGTTTCTGGTGTGATTTTCAATTCTAACTTAGCCCTCTATTTATAGGAAAATGTTAGCACGCCGAAGCAGACTTAACCTGCAACATGATGGCTTTACCTGCTACTAGTCAAGCCTACCACATTTGAATAAAAATCTCAGCATATTTCTTTACCAACCAAGAGTGGGGCCCACCAATTCTAGAATTTTCCACCAAAATGATAAACTCCGAAAATTCAACAATTTCTGAACCAGTCATCTCGTAAAATTCATAATAAATCATACGTTCATTTTTAACGGTTCAAAATTTGTGGACGTATACTCAACTTATATATGTATAACATATCCAAAAATTACCACGATCCAACGGTCGGATTAAAAATTATAACCCCCGCAAAATATCTCAAAAAATCCTGATTTTTAATACCTCCATTCCGACAAAAATACTGATAAAAACCTCAACATTAACTCCTTCATTTTTAACCACAAAAATATATCCCTCATTATATCCACATAAAATAAATATTTTCTTATCATATGAATCAATAATTAATTATTCACAAATAATATTACAGAATCACATTTATGACAACCAGGCCGTTCCCAAGAAGGAGGGGGCTTTCCAATAAGGATTTCTCCTTGCTGGCGCGCAATTAGGTGACCAAACATCTCCTTAGACAGAACTTTCTAGACATTGCCAATAATGTTATCTAATAATATTATTCAAATAATATGAATTATTGATCTGATAATGGAAAATACTGTGCAGTAACAATTATTGAAACAACAATAATATAAAATATCAACGCAGCAATTATTGAATCAATAAAATAAAATATTGAACAGTAATTACTGTAACAATTATTGAGTAGTACCTTCTTACGTAAGAATCAATAATTGGTGCAATACCGTGTGCTACTGTATTTTAACCATCAGGTATTCCAACAGTATTAACGGTAACAACTACGCCGTTAATTATAAACAACTTATACTTGTCGTTTTCATCATCCAATCGCTTTCTGTTATGGGGCCCACACAAGGCTGCGCCGTCGTACGAATATTCCCCGACAGCAAGAATATTCCACGACCAAACGAATATTCACCAACCAAAAATGAATATTTTATAACCACTTGCTTATTTGAAATATTTGCGCATTTTACCCATAACTAACCACATTAATCAAATCAACCCTTTCTATTTCAAAATAATAAATAGAGGAAATTTAATTTCATTTATTAATAAGTTGGGGTCTTACAACCTCCCCTCCTTATGAAATTTCGTCCTCGAAATTGACGTACGTACCTGGTGTTTCGAAAAGGTGAGGATACATCGCTTTTATTTCTGATTCTAACTCCCAAGTCATTTCTTCAATAACATGATTTCTCCACAAAACCTTAACTTGTGGTATAACCTTCGTGCGTAGAACATGCTCTTTTCTATCCAAGATCTTAACAGGTACCTCCTCGTACGTTAAATCTTCGGCTATCTCGTCTGGTTCTAACTCAATTATGTGGTTCGGGTCTTTCACATATTTACGAAGCACAGATATGTGAAAAAAATTGTGAACACGAGACATGCTTGGAGGTAATGCGAGTCGATATGCCACATTTCCTATTCGGTCAAGAATTTCAAATGGACCAACAAATCGTGGATTGATCTTTTCTCTCTTCCCAAATCTTGTAACTCCTTTCCATGGTGCAACATGTAACAATACATGATCCCCAGTACTAAATTATACATCCTTTCGATGAAGATCCCCATAACTCTTTTGTCGATCCTGTGACGTTTGTATACGTTGTCGAATCGTTTGGATCTTCTCTGTAGTTATGCGTACCAATTCTGGTCCCAACAACGTTGCTTCACCTACCTCGTCCCAGCATACTGGAGAACGACACTTTCGTCCATACAAGGCTTCAAATGGAGCCATACCTATACTTGCCTGATAACTGTTGTTGTAGGAGAATTTCACCAGTGGCAAGTACTTATCCCAACTTCCTTTGAAATCTAGAACGCAGAGTCTTAATAGATCTTCAAGGGTTTAAATAGTCCTCTCTGATTGCCCGTCCGTTTGAGGATAGTATGCTGAACTAAATCGTAAATCTGTGCCCATAGCTTTCTGCAAGCTAACCCAAAATCGTGAAGTGAATCTTGGGTCACGATCCGAAACTATGGATACTGGCATGCCATGCAATCTCACAATCTCATTCACGTACATACTGGCAAGAAGTTCAAGGGAATAAGTCTCACGTATAGGTAAGAAATGAGCAGACTTGGTTAATCTATCAACAATGACCCAAATCGCATCTATGCCTTGAGAAACCTTGGGAAGACCCGTAACGAAATCCATGGTAATGTGTTCCCATTTCTATTTCGAGATCTTAAGTGGTTGCAATGGACTCTTTGACACTTGATGCTCCGCCTTTACACGTTGACAAGTTAAACACCTCGAGATAAACTCCGCGATCTCTCTTTTCATATTGCTCCACCAAAATGTATGTCGAAGATCGTGATACATTTTGGTACTCCCAGAATGGATTACAAACGATGTGTTGTGTGCTTCCATCATTATTCTATGCTTCAAGTCAAAATCGTTAGGAACACAAAGTCTGGAGTTGACTCGAAGTATTCCTTCTTCATCGATTCTTGCTTCTGGAATAGCACCTTCTTGCACTTTCTTCTTCATACGCATTAGCTCCATGTTCGTAGCTTGAGCAGCTTTAACTTTATCGATTAAAGTCGGTTCTACTCGTATATTTGATATCATCATGTGGGTACTTGGAGCCTTCTTCTCTATCTCCATCCTTTGCAAATCATACAAAATGGGCCTTTGTGTTAACACCATTGCACTCGTACCCGCGTATGATCTTCTACTCAATGCGTCAGCTACTACGTTCGCTTTTCCAGGATGATATTGGATGGTATGATCGTAATCTTTCAACAGCTCAAGCCAACGTCGTTGCCGCATGTTGAGTTCCTTTTGGGTGAAGAAATATTTGAGACTTTTATGATCAAACATCTCCTTAGACAGAACTTTCTAGACATTTCCAATAATGTTATCTAATAATATTATTCAAATAATATGAATTATTGATCTGATAATGGGAAATACTGTGCAGTAACAATTATTGAAACAACAATAATATAAAATATCAACGCAGCAATTATTGAATCAATAAAATAAAATATTGAACAGTAACTACTGTAACAATTATTGAGTAGTGCCTTCTTACGTAAGAATCAATAATTGGTGCAATATCGTGTGTAACTGTATTTTAACCACCAGGTATTTCAACAGTATTAACGGTAACAACTACGCTGTTAATTATAAACAACTTATACTTGTCGTTTTCTTCATCCAATCGCTTTTCGTTATGGGGCCCACACAAGGCTGCGCCGTCGTACGAATATTCCCCGATAGCAAGAATATTCCACGACCAAACGAATATTCACCGACCAAAAATGAATATTTTATAACCACTTGCTTATTTAAAATATTTGCGCATTTTACCCATAACTAACCACATTAATCAAATCAACCCTTTCTATTTCAAAATAATAAATTGAGAAAATTTAATTTCATTTATTAATAAGTTGGGGTCTTACATATTCACCACGAGGTCAAGGCTCAGAGCAACATCAAAAGCGTGTTTTCCCTCCCGTTGATGCTGTGACATCGAGGCGAAGGATAATGAGGAGAGAGATGTATCGGCGAACGCGAACGCGAACGCCTCAGAGCCGGAGCCGCTGCTGGCCAGTTGGCGGCAATGATTCACCGTGTGTCTTCGAGTCAAGTGGCGAGCTCAATTCCAAGACGATGGAAATGTTGGTGGATGAAAATAGATGTACAAAGTAAAGGATTTGGATGTCCGAAACTTTTGAAGACTCCATTACAGAGAGGACGGAGACACCGATAAGGAGGAAGCATAATTAACCCAAATTTGGGATAAATATAAACTACCAAAAGTACCCCTGTGTAATAAATATTACAGGCTTAGTCGGTCACTTTTGGTCGGTTAACTGAAGAAATTGTGTTTTTTGTTAGGGTTCTTTACATAAGTATACAACAAATATAAAGTAATTACAACAATAGTGCACCAACCAAATAATTGTATTAACAGTGAAAGACTGTATAATAATATCAACAATAGTGCAATACACGTCAGTATATCCAATCCAACAAAAAAAGAAAACCCTTAATTCAAGGAGAAAACTACTCCACTTATTTTGGCAGTTACCAACTAACCCAAAAACTTAAAAATCACGTCGCCACTTTACGAATCCGACAAAGAACAAAAAAGAAACTTCATAGATCATTGTAATTGTTCAATAAAGGAGCAATTAAGAAGAAGCATAATCAGTAATAGAGTAGAAATCGAAATCGAAAGCAACAAGAAGCAAAAACAGAGCATCCGAACACCACATTCAAATAAGCAATCAAAAGATTTTCGGAACAGAATCAAAAAGTAGATTCTGAGACATCAAACTGCATCTGTAACGAAACTACAAAGGTACGAAGGAATTATTCTATATATTGAATCAATAATAATTTGCAGAATCAATACACTTTAGTTACTTATTCAATACAAAATTAAAGTTTGGGGACATTCATATAAACGTTTGGTTACATTGATTTAAGTGTACAATATTTAGCAATTCACCTTTACAAAAGCATAACTTTTAAAAATTAAATAAAAGGATTGAAAACAAATTTTTCCAAAAGCATTGATACTAATAATAAATATTTTGGAAACTATATAATGTTGATTTGGAAACCAATAAAGTAATAATATTAATTTCAGTTACGACAGGGAATTGTATTGCACATTCATGGTTTGAAGAATTCATATAATATATTAGCTACATTAATATATAGGTTCGGTTACTTTAAATGAATGCATAATTCAATACAATTTAGTTTCAAATTTAAATGTTCATTATTTAGTATTTATCCTCCGCAAAAACATAATTTTTGTTTTGTTTATAAATTGAATGAAAACAAACTGTTACATACACCTGGCAAATGGGCGGGCGGGCCCCGGCCGGGCCGGGCCGAGCGTGGGCGGGCCAAAAACTAGCCGGGCCAAAAACGGCCCGGATTTTGGCGGGCTGAAAAAGTGAGGCCCGTGGCCCGGGTTGGGCGGGCCGGCCCGGCCCGCGGGCTTTTTCCTACTTTTTTTTTTTACAAAATCTTGATACACCAAAAATAGTAATAATAATAATTTTAATTACTTAAATTAACTACATATCTCAATCAATTAAAATTTTAATAGTATTATAATTTTAGATATTATTCTAAAGGCATGATTTGGGATAATGATTGATTTACTTTCCAAATAAGTAGGGAGAATGCATAATTAAGGGATAATGATTGATTTACTTTCCAAATGTACTACAATAAGTAAGGGAATTGCATAATTAAGGGATAAAATTATCTATATTATTGTGTATAGATTTTGGACTTGCAAAGTTGCAATCTAAAAAATTAGTGGTTGATTCAGATTATATATTGCTAGTAATTCAAAGTATATAATCAAATTTGATTCTTTAAAATTAATATAATTTATTTAACTTTTAAAAATAATAAATATTGTAATTAATACTAATATATAGATAATTTTAAATTTTTATAATTATATTATCTAACTTAAACTAATAATTGTTAGTTTAATAGTTTTATACTTTGAAATTATTAACTACATATCTCAATCAATTAAAATTTTAATAGTATTATAAATTAGTATTATTAATTAATTACCTACATTAACTACATATCTTAATTATAATTTTCAAATATAGTTAAAATTTATTGAAGATTGCATTAAAAATAAATAGTTGTTGTAGCTTAGTTGGTTTGAACTCTTATTTATTTACTTACAAGTCTTGTGTTCAAGCCCTACAAGTAGCAAAATTTTATTTAAAAAAAAAATAAATAAACTCACGGGCCACGGGCCGGGCCAAAAACGCCCAAGTTTCCATGGGCTAAAAAAGTTAAGCCCAAAACCCAGTTTTTACGGGCCAGCCCGGCCCGCGGGCCTCGGCCAATTTTGCCAGGTCTACTGTTACATATGCATAGATACTAAGTATGACTATTTTGGTTACTGAAAATTGTTGATTTGGTCACCTGAAAAATAATACTAATTTTTTTAATTTCCAAATAATACTAATTTTTTAATTTAAACATTCATAATCTGGCATCATTCATAAAATATTTTGGAAACTATATAATGTTGATTTGAAAACTTAGAAAGTAATAGTATTAATTTCAGTTACGAAAGGGAATTGTATTGCACATTCATGGATTGAAGAATTCATATAATATATTGGCTACATTAATATATAGGTTTGATTACTTTAAATGAATGCATAATTCAAAACAATTTAGTTTCGAATTTAAATGTTCATTCTTTAGTATTTATCCTCCGCAAAAACATAATTTGTGTTTTGTTTATAAATTGAATGAAAACAGACTGTTACATTTGCATAGATACTAAGTATGTCTATTTTGGTTACTGAAAATTGTTGATTCGGTCACCTGCAAAATACTACTAATTTTTTTAATTTTCAAATAATACTAATTTTTTTTTAATTTAAACATTCATAATCTGGCATCATTCATAAAATAGTTTGGTTACATTCGTCTAACTATGCATTCCTAAAGTTGACAATGCAAACAACCTGTTGAAAATTTATTATTACTAAAAAAGTTACAATTGATTACTATGTGATGTTCATATACTGACTATTTACATAATTGTATTAATTTTAATGTTTCAGTTGCTGTAACATGGATATGATTCCAGTTATAATTTACTTCAACGGTACGTGGAGTGACAGTAACCAATATTAAAATTTCGAAGTTACCGGCCTACTAGTCCCTTCAGCTTGTTCATTTACAGAAATGCACAACTTGATATGCAATGCATTAAGCCTAGAATGCTACACAACAGAGTTGTCAATCAAATTTCATATTAGCAGCAACATCCCTCCAATCAAAGTGACAAATGAATCAACCTTCAGATTCTATATGGAAATCAGTAGAAACTCAGGTGAACATGGCAAGTATCCACTGATTATAGATTCTGAATACCACATTGGAGGAACTACAATCTTACAAAATGTGATAATTGAAGAAGAAAATATAATGCAAGATGAAACGCCGATGAGATTGACACAAAGGAATTCTGATCTTGAATTGTTGTCAACACAAGAAGACCAATTTGGATCACATTTTGTTGGGCATCTGGTCATTGAAGTTGTTCATAAAGAACAAGACAGACAACACAAGGTAGATAGAACAAGTGATGAGGTCATATCAGATCCGAATAAGTTTGAAGTCAAAATTCATCAAACTTGCAAAGACAAAAGAATCTTAACACAAGCGATAAGGCTACATTCAATCAGGCAAAACAGATAACACAAGGTAGAAAGAACAAGTGGAAGAGACTTTGTTCTGGTATGCATCGACAATGAAAATTGCAAATGGAAACTAAGAGCATCAAAATTTCGAAAAACAAATATGTTCAAGGTGAGAGAATTTAATGATTTACACACTTGTTCATCCAACATACTGCTTGGAGATCATAGACAAGCAAATAGTCAGATGGTTAGTGAATGCATAATGCATAGAGTAACTAACTTCAAGAAAATTTATACACCAACCGATATTGTGGAAGATATGATGACGGAGTATAATGTGTCCATCTCCTACCAAAAAGCATGGAGAGCAAAAGAAAAAGCAATGGAAAAAGTAAGAGGGAATCTACACGACTACACTATGATTCCTTCATTGTTGCACATGCTGAAAAAAATAAATCCAGGTATCAATTAGAAACTGTTCAATTATATTTTAAATATTTTAGTTACCCAAATTAAATGATTTGGTTACCTATTAATTAAAGTTTGGCTACTAATTGTAATAATGAAATATAAATAAAAAATCATTTTTGCATGCAACCAGTATATACATGAAATGTAACTAATAAAAAAGCATTTTAGACACCATCTGAACACTATGAAAAATATTAAATTCTGATTAATTGGATACCAGTAGTACTACACTTAGTGCATCCTTAACTATAAATATGGACAATATTTATTACATATATTTACATTAACCAAACTGAAAATTCATTTCAGGATCCATCACATCCTTGCAGTTGGAGAATAATGGTCGATTCAAATATCTCTTATTTGCAATAGGAGCATCCATTGAAGCATGACACCATTGTTTCCCCATCATTGTTATTGATGGTACATTCATACAATCAACCTACGGGGGTACACTTCTCATAGCAAGCACACAAAGATGCAAACAAAAACATTATACCAATTGCTTTTGGAGTGGTAGACAGTGAAAATGAATTATCCTGGACATGGTTTTTCATTAATTTGAGAGATGCTTGTGGAGTTAGAGAAGGACAATGCATTGTCTTAGATAGACATGAAGCAATTATAAAGGGACTTAACTGTGTGTTCCCTGATGTCATGCACGGTTCATGCACATACCATATTTTGAAAAATATAAAAAACAGGTTCAAGAAGAAAGGAGAAGAAATCAAAAAATCATACAACGCGGCTTGCAGAGCTTACACCATTGAAGAATTCAACATACACATGGCTCAACTTGATGCAATTGATGCTCGAATAAGAAAATATTTGGAAGAAGAAGTTCATCTAGAAAAGTGCACGAGGCTCTATGGGACTGTAAGCAGATACTCAACAATGACTTCAAACACCGCCGAATCTATTAACAATGCAGTAAAGGAAATCAAAAATCTTCCAGTTGCGTCAATGATTGAATGCCTGCGTTCTATGATTCAAATATGGTATTTCACAAACAAACAATTAGCAATGTCATCTTTCATTACCCTTTCCACAACAGCCGAGAAAAGATTGCAATCTAATATCATTGAGTCAAAGAAACTTAAGGTTAGTCATACAACTTTTAAATTGTTAGCTACATACCTACAACAAATTGCATCTGAAATTAAAGGAAACAAAGTTATGCAGTTTTGTTTACCAA
This sequence comes from Panax notoginseng, assembly GCA_016801055.1. Lineage (NCBI taxonomy): Eukaryota > Viridiplantae > Streptophyta > Magnoliopsida > Apiales > Araliaceae > Panax > Panax notoginseng. The sequence goes on along the minus strand of CM029022.1, from coordinate 14,415,604 downwards.
TATAAACTGATAAAGGTACCAACAGTACATATGACTTTCATTATTCAAAATTACATATACAAAAAAAATATTATACATACTAACTACACAATTAAATGCTATTGTAGGTTGAGATATCAAACCTAGTGATTTTCACTGTTTATGATATCGCCAAACAATTTATCGTGGGCATGGAACAAAAGACAAGCACATGCCGTAAATTTTAGTACAATGAGATGCCTTACTCACACGCTGCTGCTGTTATTGGCAAAAGGAATTTGAGCTGTTATGATTTTTACTCAAAATATTATTCAAATAAAACTTTGTTAGACACGTATTCAACTTCCATCATGCTGTTAGATGACAAAGAGAATTGGGATGTTCCAGAAGAGATTAAAAACATATGTGTCAGACCACCAAATACAAGAAGACCAGCTGAAAGACCAAAGAAAGGTAGATACAAGCATGTATCTGAAAATACATTTCAAAATAAGTGCAACAGATGCCAAGAAAAAAGACACAACAGGAAAACATGCAATAATCCACCAATTTTGAGACCACGAAAGGTTTGATATAATACAACATCAAAACAAATGTAACAAACTCCTTGAAGTTTACTATGGTTGCTCTATAGCCATACATATTGTAATCATTTTACTTGTGTAATAAAAACAAATTTCAATTGCACAGTATTGAAAGATGATTATTTTCATTAATTTACTTTTAACATAAAGTAATTTTATCTTCAAATAACAATATAAATAAAGACAGACATGTCATAATTGGTTAACTATTGTTGTAATTATTCTTTATGACATTCTGGTTACACACTAACATTTAATTGGTTACCTTTGTATTCATATTTGGCAACCAACTGTGCCGTATTAAAAAAGATAATTTTAAGCGTCGTAATTGTTTTTTGTATTTTTTTAAATTATTATTTTTAAAGCATATAATATAAAATGTATACATTTCTTTGTATGCTTGTCTAGACTATAAACCTTAAAAAACACATAGAATTTGTTTAACTAATTTTTAAATTACTAGAACAATTTGGTTACCAACAAATACTATTGATTGTAACAGTAACCAACATTATTTGAAAACCTTTATATGACTGATTGCAACCCATCTGAAGCAAAAAGACAAAAACATGAAAGAGATTATTAAGTGTCATTAAATTTACTGTTAGCAATGTTTATTTACCAATATCAACTAAAATAGTTACCTTTGTTTCAAAATTTGGCAACGAACTGAAACATATAAAGAACAAATGTTTTTAAACTTGATAATTGTTTTATATTTTATTTTTATTACTATTTTTTAAGCATAAAAAAATAAAATTTAAACATAACTATAAGTATATGCTCACCAACAAATACTGATGATAATAACAGTAACCAACATTACTTGGTAACTTTGGTATGACTGTTTCCAACCAACCTAAACATAAAAAACAAATACATGATACAAATTGTTAACTGTTGCTAGAATTTACTGTTATGACTAATTGGTTACCAACAACAATAAACAAATGTTACCTTTATATGCAAATTTGGCAACCAACTAAAATATAAAAAACATATACATGATACAAATTGATAACTGCTTTTACAATTGACTGTTAGGATTGATTGGTTACCAATTACAATTAAAATTGTTACATTTATATGCGAATTTGTCAACCTACTGAACCATAACAAAAAAAATTACAATATTATTTAAAAAATAAAAAAAAACAAGACAAAAAAACAACAATTTGAACCCAAAACAATATCATACGTGTAATTGTAAAAATTACTACATCATTCCATCACCAAAATATTTACAAAAACATTTCACAGTAATAACCATATCAAATGGTATCAAATGTCCAAACAGAAAAGTAACATGATGCAAAACCAAACTAGTCTTCACTAACAAATCTGTCTGGGTGTTCTGAATCAGACTCATATCCGCCAACTTGCTTGTTCCTCACATGAATGAACAAATTGACGCATAGTTTCTTGCGGTATTGAATAATTGGAAATGGAATTGGCATTACAGAAATCTGCTTGTAGAGAATATGTTCCACAAAAGAAATAGTAAACATACCACAATCACTAAAAAAACAAACAAGATATAAAGCAAATCAAGACAAACATAATAATATATGGAAAACTAAAAAAATAGAAAAAATGTAAACTTACCCTTCAATTTGCTCAGGTAAACCCTCAGCAAATTCAAGTTCAATAATATCATGTTCTCCTTTGGTGCGATATGGTTCACTATTGAAATCAATATCAGATCTATTCTTCCAAAAATCGCATTCAGACAATATTATCAGAAGAATGAAAATATACGGCTCACACACATCGCTGATATTTGTTCGCATGATGTCCCTGTTCTGTTGTAGAGAATTATAAACTACTGACACTCTACGATGCACATCAAAAACCAGTAAAAACTAATGTCCAGAAACTGTCATATGAACGGAAAACATGACAAAATCAACATCAACCCACGGTGTGTTGACATCCATAAAAAAGCCATGAATATACTTAGCCACATCACCGTTGCCCAACAACAAAGCCTTATCACCATTTTTATTACAATATTCCCCATATAAGTTAGTCAACTTCACATGAAACCAATAATCTGTTGTCGTACGCATATAATACAAACAGGTGTTGATGTGCTGAACCAAAAATAAAACCATGATAACAATCAGATATTGACAAATAAAAAAAAATAAAACTTTTAAAAAAATAGTATCCAATATAGACACATATAGTAATCAAAATAATAAGATAAGGTAACCGAAACTAACAAGCATAATTTAAAAAATAGTAAAAAAACTCACATCATCATCAAGCCACTGACTAGGGGTTTTCAGCTTGTAAAACCACATTTTTAAGAATATTGAAATAGACCCAAATCTAAAGGAAGACTCTATTTTGTCATTGTTTCCTGCAAATTTTTCAATCCTTCAAAACAAAAACATATTGGACTGACTAAATAACTGATTTTATTTCCTATAAAAGACATAATATAAATATATTAAACTCCAATAAACATACCTTTTTCTGTTATTTAAGCTAATTTTAAACCACTGCTCAAACATAACATCTTCAAACTTCAAAGGCATACCCATACAAACATCTAGAAATGCAGACACTCCTATGCTTAATGTTCTATCATCAACAACAGACGAAGTTGAATCAGCTGAACCGAACTTCGACATATAAGGACTCTTCAACACCGCACTCTTCGCATACGTGAGGACAGGCCTACCAAGTGGGTTAGTTGCAGATTTTTCAACTTCAACACAATGGAGAAAATGTTGTGTTGTCAAAACCATGTCATCAAGCATCGACATGACACAAAAAACAATTACAATATCAAATTAAAAATCCGAAACAGAATCAATAGTAAGATAAACACCATATCTAAGTAACTAATACAACATGTAAAGGTAACTACTGTTGAAAAAATTACTAAACTCAATCGAGGTAAAAAACAATAATTTCTTGACCACTGCACTGACTTAAAATATCAAATCTTGGAATTTCATTAATCTTTTCAACCTGTTAAAAAAATATACTTTTGATCCATATAAGACGTAAAAATATAACATAAAAAAACAAAAAAAAATGCTTAACTTTTCATTCTCAACATTAATTAGGACCCGTCTAGGAGTAAAAACAACAATCTCTTTACTATCAGAATTTAAATTGTCATTCTTGTTCTCAATTTGTAAAAAAAAAAAAAAAAAATTAGCATTTACTTAATAAACATGAAATAAAAATAAAAATCTAACATATGTATAAACCTTTGCATCGACTTCTTCAAACTGAATCACACCAACCCCACCAACATCAGCCGTATTACTTCCATGAAACTGTTTTGAAATGTCACCAACTTCAATTACGACATCATCCTCAACCTTTATAACATCATCAACTACTACATTAACATTGCCACCATCAACATTCTCATCCATCTGAACATCATCACCATCAACATTCTCATCCATCTCAACATCATCACCATCATCATCAACATCATCATCATCATCATCATCATCATCATCATTGTCAATAACAGTTACATTTCTCCGCTTAAGATAACTAGACTTTCCATATAACTGCTTTCTAAACATCTTTTTTATGTCCCTACAAATTTGAATATGAAACACTTGCAATTGATCTTTAAACTCAACACCCAAATTCTCAATTTCTTTCTTCACTTCCATCACCTTCCCTTCCAATGGCTTCACCCGTTCATCAATAATTTTTTCCACATCAGAAATAGAAAACATATGGTCTTTAACCTTCCTTGATGATTCACCTTTAATATCAGACCTTTTGGCTCCACTGTCACTTCCACTGAAAAAATAAAAACCTCCTAAATCCAACCGCAACTTCTCATCCTCCGTAGGAACAAGATTTTGAATAATCAACTGAAACAAATTAAAAGCAACAATTATACCATACTAGAAACATTGAATATAAAAAAGAAACAAGACAATACACAAAAAAAAGTTCAATAACCAATAACATATGTAAAGGTAACCGAATATAATGTAAATGGTAACCAACATACCTGACCAGAACCAAAAACCAGGTCGTTCAACTTCTCATTCTTGGGAGCCTTTCTTAACTCCCTCCATCTGAATAATCTGAATTCTTAATCATTATCATCAATACAGAAACCCCTAACTTTCAATGTAGGAATTGTTTCAAACAAAAAAACTTGAAACACATAAGGTAAACCACTAAGCTTGTAAGATTTACAATAACTATCACTATAAAAATTGTATATCACCCCACCATACTTATCCTTCTTTACATGTCCCTTTACAGCAAGGGATAGAGAATTCTTTGTTTGTTCAAAAGCGACTTTTCCCCATGGATAACTTGCAACATCACCATAAGACAAAAAGTTAAACAAAGTTTCATCAACACAATTGTCAGAAACAGTAGCTAGTATGAAATTAAAAATCAAGAAAATGATAGACATCCTAACTGCCTCATCATCATCATCAAAACAAGCACTCCTATAAATCCTCCCTATACTAGAACGGGTTAGAACCTTATTTTGAAAAAATTTCTCCACCAACAAATTTTCAATCCCCTTGAAACTACCAATGTCTTCATCTCCTTGCCAATTTAAACCAGAAAGTAAACAAAATTCAAGCAATCCAAACCTTACCCTTCTCTCACCAAATATAAACCACATTTCCCTACTGTCCCTCTGATAAACTTCCCTAATCAAAGCATGATGTATTATTTGTGAAAATATCTGGGGCTGCCCAAAATCTAAAAATTTACCAAAACAAGTCAACTTAAACTTATCCAACTGAACTACAGATAATTTATTCTTAATAATATTTGGAACTTCCATTTCACACCAATAAATAACTTTTGCAGAAAAGTTTCGATGATGCTCCTCATAGAATAGCTCCCAAATCTAAAATACAAAAAATTGCATTACAAACACATTAACCAAATCAAAATATAACATCTGTAAAACTTTAAAACCAAAACTATTAAATCAACAATACCCAATAAACACTAATACTAATAACCAAATAATATCAGCAAGTGACCAAAACCCAAATTAATCAAACTATTTAATATATAACAAATTATAAACTAACAAATTTAGAAAATAATACTAACAACACATCCACTCGAAAACAACATAACCATTTTACCACATACATTAAAAACATGCATCAATATCCAACTCTATTATAATAAAAAATACATTTTAATAATTATTAAATCATCAGTTTCCAAACATATAAATGTTGGTAACCAAAACTCAATTAACAAGTTATCATCAAAACATTATCAACATGCATAATCACAATAATGTAAACTACTTACCAAAACATAATATACTAATAACTGACACTTAAATAGGAATGAAAACAATAATGTTAACAAATACAATTTGAACAATCCTTAAAACAACTCCAACTCTAATGTAATATAATACATTTTATTAACTATGAAATCATCAGTTTCTAAACATATAAATGTTGATAACCAAAACTCAATTAGCAAGTTACCATTAAAACATAATCAACATGCATAATCACAAAAATGTAATCTAGATACTAATCTCTGAAACTAAACACGGACTAAAAACAAAAATTATACCAAACAACAACCTCAACAATAATGACACTACTCATAAACAAAATAAACAACATTGGGAAGGTTAAAACATCACCATACACAAAAACAAAAACACAGGTAACCAAAAACAACCAAAAAATTAATATTATTAAAAAAAAAATTAACAAACCTTCAATTGTTTTTGTCGGGGAACAATTTTTCGCTTGTGAGCCTCAACTGCATCTCATTTCCCCTCTTTTTTTGTAGAAACTTCAAAATCAGAATCGATACATACCAATGATTTAGCCTTCTTATTCGTATGTCTCCCCAGTTTCTTATCTTCAACCTCTGATTTCACCATTAACAACTTCCCCCGTTTTGAAGACTTTGCCATACTATCATTCCCCTCTACAAATGTGTTCAAATCCTTTCTATAATCATCATCCCTAACACGTTTACCCTTCCCATCACTCTTCTTATGCCCCACTCCCTCCATTCTCTTCCTCGTAGACACCATCACAAACAAAAACCAAATAAATCAAAAAATATAGAACCACTAAATAAGAACACACCAAACAACTTACAAATAATCACGGGTAAAAGAATAATATGCAAACAACGAACCAGATAACCAAAACGTCGACAACGAATCTCTACATGAAAGAACGACCGCCGACTGCTTAAAAAAGAAGGGTTTTGCTTAAAGAGTTCCCAAAACACATAATAAGGGTTTCCAAATGGAAAAAAGAAGACGAACAAAGATAATAACAAAATTTAAATTGAAACACGAGCCCTCTGTCCCGCATAAAGCGTGTTCAGTTTTTTTTTTCTAAAAAAAAACTGAATTGCCATGTCACCAGCACATTAAATAATACACCATAATTAAAGGAATATTTCTTTTTCACTACTAATGAAAATAAAAATTTATATATATTAATATTGTAAATATTTAATAAGTGCACTATTATTGTAATTACTTTTTAATAGGGTAAAGTGCAAATGTGGCCACTGAACTTTAGGGATTTTTGGGTATTGAACCCTTTTCTTTTGGTCAACGGATTTTGAGCCCTTTTCTTTTAAAAAATTTGGACTTCGAGCCCCTGTTGCCAGATATGCGTTGACTTGCTCACATGGCGCCTACGTGGCACACGTGGCATATCTGACGTGTGTATTTTTATTTTACATGTGGCATATATGACTTGGCGAATATTGGACTTGAACCAAAAATTTTGTTGCTGCTGAGATTCGATCACCAGACCTCCAACTCCAAATTTCAACCCAATGACCACCCGAGCACCACGGGTTAGCTGTTTTATTTTGGCAAGGATTATCATTTATAAGTGAACAAAGAATTTCTCCCAAATTAAAATAAAACCTAGATCGACTAAGTCTCAGTCTCTATTTCATCTCTTTCGATCTTCATTACCTTGTCTCTCTCTATCTCGCTCGCTCGATCTCATATTTCGCATCCTTTAATCTCAGAAATTTGTGAGTAATGAAAAGGGAAAAGCAACTTAAAGAAAGTAGCTACCAAAAGGTTGGGAACAATTCAATATCCATTGAAGTCAGTGGGATTTCATCACCAAGGTATTGTGGCTGTGGGATACGAGCAAGAATTTGTACATCGTCAAAGGGCAACAATGTAGGGAGGAAGTTTTATGGTTGTTCAAATTATGGTGTAAGTACTTAATCTGATATAAAATTGAAGAATTTTTACATACAGTTGTGGTAATTATTAATTTAATTTTCTACAGATGCAAACATTTTGTGGCTTTTTTCAATGGATTGACTCCATCCACATGTTAGAAGATGCTGAGAATTCTTCGGGTCTATTAAATTTGAGGAGTGTTGAAATTGACCTACAGATGATGAAGGAGAAAGCTCATGACTTGGAAGTGAAAGTATCGAAAATGGAAAAAAAGAAAATCAAATTGAAGAATGATTTGAAGTGTTCAAAAGAAGAAATAAGAAATTTACAAACTAGGGAGAAGTGGTTGATACTTGTAATCTCTGTTCTTTTTGTTTTGTGTTTGAGCATGTTAAAAACTCTATTTTAGTAATTTGTGTAATTGGAGGAATCTCTGTTCAAATTGTTTTGATGTTTGGAAAAATTGATAGATATATATAGACTAATGATGTATGGAGAAAGCTCTGTTTGTGTAATATACACTAATGATGTTTGGAGAAAGCTATGTTCTGTTTTGTTTGCTGTAGTGGAGTCGGAATATCTATTCAACTTGTTTGTCCTGTTTTGTTTTGTTTGATGTATGTTCTGTCCGAGCATGGTGGTGAATTGAAGTGCGGTAAACACAAGGGTAGTTTCATGTATCAGAGTGAAGTTAATTAAAAGCTTGAAAAAAACAAATCAAACACCCGTTGCTTTAGGAAACCTTTTCAGGGTCAACTTGTGGTATTTGTTATGAATAGAAATTTGCAGCTCCTAATCCATTCCATTTCCTCCCACTCTTCTGAGATTTACCATAAAAAGGGTGCAAAGTGTTTGCCACCACACACTGCTATCAATAATACAACGCACGACACACAAAACACCATACAACAATTACACCTAGGATACCAAACACCTAGGATATAATTACAGTTATATAGCAAGCAACAACAGAACATAATTTCCAAACACCTAGGATACAACACACAAAATCAGATTACACAATCATATTTATGATTATATTCCCTTCCACAAAATGAGTTGATGCGTCTAAACATTTAAATTAACATAATTACAGACATCCCCAGAACAACTATTTACATTGAAAGCAAACACCAAAAAACCTTCTTAGTCAGGTTTACAAACACCCAAAATATCAGTTTTGTGTTTGCGATAATACAAACACCAAAATACCATAAAAAGTCAAATACAAAAGGATGATATAAATGACTAGATCTTCATTTTCTAATCCTTGTTCACACTTTCTTGAGTTCCACCAGTCTTGTTCAACTTATTTGTCACTCCATTTGACTGGCCCTTGCCCTCTGGTCTTCTTACCCCTCTAGTCACCTTGAAGCTGTTATACAAGGCTTTCGCCATCAAACGATCCTCTGTTTCAGTTTCTCCATCAAGTGCAGCTGCCACCCTCATAGCTCCAGACATCAATTTTGCCCCCTTATATGCAGTACTTGTCTTTCCCCTTAGTGGATTATGTGTAGTTGTCTTTGCCCTTTATTTTCCTTTCTCATTTCTACTAGGTGGAACTGGTACAGTCTTTGGGCCAGCTTCAGCTAAGTAACATTTCCTAGGTGTGCTCTACATAAAACAACATAGTTATTTTACACAGCTAAAACCATACTTTAAATACTACTTATTATTTGTACTAAAAAAATACAATATAGAACATTAACTTACTGAAATGTAAGTGTTGCCAGTGTTTGGGGAAATGAAACAGCCAAAACCAGGAGGTACCCATTCTCTTCGTGCAGGATTTCTCCTAATTGGTTGTTTTTCTTTAACAACTGCACCTTTGATATTTTTGTCTGCCACATTTAACTATAAAACCAAGCAATCACAGGACAATTATAACAATAATAACTATTGATGGAATTAACTGCATAACACAAGGCACAACTGAAAATCTATTACAAATAAATAAAATAACCTTGTCTTGTTCCTTATTGGTAGTCTGTTTTCTCTTCTTCCCAATTTCTCCCTTATTTTGTGCAACTTGTTCCTACAAAAATAGAAAAATCATGATGAAACAACGGCTTTGATGATGACATAATATTTATTACATAGACAGTTGACAGTTGAAATCAATTACCTTATCTTTTTCCCCTTTCATTCTTTGTTTTCTCTTCTTGCCACTTTCTCCCTTATCTTGTTCAACTTGTTCCTGCAAAATTATACAAAAAAAAAAGTCATTTCAAAACATCATTGTACATTTCAGTCATTTGAAATCAATTATACTTATATTTGAATGAGTTGTTTATGTAGGTAACTTGCAAGTAAGACGATTGTGGCCAGCTATCTTGCAGGTACTACATACCATGATTGTACCTTTCCTAGACAATTTGTATGACTTGTTTTTTTTGTGGTTGTTTTGACTTGCAGAAGTTGATTCCTCGTGCATCTCCCTCCTCCTCATCTTTTGTGGCTTTCCTCTTGGTGTCTTTAATGGAGGAGGTAATGGTGGGGTCACATTAACTCTTGGCCAAAATCTCTCCCCTCTAACCACCCTCAACATTTCTGAATATGCTCTCACATATGTTTGTGCTTTAAACCAGCGTGACACATAATCTGCAGGATTGTATCTCGTGTAGAACATAGCTGCACATTTATGTGGACAAGGAATTCCATTGAGCTCCCAAGCCTTACAAGCACATGTGTGAAGTTGCAAATCCACTGTGTACCCATCAGCTGCAATCCTAGATGTTACCTCAAACTGCAGATCTCCATTGTATAACACAACATACTGGCAGCAGTCCTCAATGTTATTGTATAGAATTTTTTTTGGTCTTGGACAAATGTCCCATTTCTTTTTCATGGCTATATCTCTTTTTTGTTGTAGTCTGGTCATTAAGAGTTGTCTGATATCTTCTAATAATTCAATCAATGGCTTGCCTCTTGATTGAATTACATATCCATTGAAACACTCACATAGGTTATTGTCCACTATGTCACACTTTGTATCAATCTTGAAAAATGCCTTACACCATTTCCTAAGAGTTCTAGCCATCAAGAAATCATAAGCTCCTTCATCTAACTCCTTAATTTTATCCATCTCATCCTCAAAATCAACAACAGTTGTAGATTTTGCAGCCCTCCAAAAGTATTTTTTCAAAGCTATACCCCTATACCTCTTTCTCAGATTCGCATAAATATGCCTTGCACAATTTCTGGTTTCTGAGTAAGGAAACAGTGTAGTTAATGCACCCTCTAATCCCTGCAATACAAACACATAACAATATGTTAGCACATCACATTTATAACAGTCTGAAATTAAAGTACAACATGTATAACAAATAAGTAGTTGATATTTACCTTTTGTTGATCACTAATGAATGTCCACCCTTTACCATCTTCTAAGTTCAGGTCACCTTTGAGCAAGCCCAGAAACCAATCCCATGAGTCTCTATTTTCTCCCTCTACAACTGCCCAAGAGATTGGAAACACTTGGTTGTTTCCATCTCTAGTTACTGCACTTAAGAGCTGCCCACCGCAACAGCATTTTAGAAAGCAACCATCCAGTCCAATTACTTTCCTACAACTAGCTAGCATGCCAACTCTAAATGCCTTAAATCCAACATAAAGTCTTCTAAATTCAGGTGCACCAGAATGAAATACTTGGTACAAGTCAGTTGTAATCCCAGGATTTGATCTTTTTAACTCATTGATATATCCATGCAACTTGGCATAATGTTCTTTCATGTTCACCTTCAACTCTTGCAAAGCAAACTGTCTAGCCCTATAACATTTGTCAATTGACACAGAAACTAGAAAGGTCTTTTTCACATAAAACTGGATATCAATCAGTCTCCAATTCCTGAATTCTTTAAGTTCTGTATTCAAATTCTTTGCAAGCCACTTAGCATTAACCTGTTTATTCACTAAAGTTTTTGAACATTTGTGTCTTTTTGTCATTGATCTAAGTTGAAAAGTTGGTTGAAACTGAACTTTACTTCCCCATACTTTCACAGGACAATTTTTGTTATTCATACACCTCCCTTTAACCCTATGTTTTTTACTTTTCACAAATTTTAAATCAAAACCTTTTGTTAATGACCAATTAACAACTGCACTCTTGAATTCTTTCTTGTTTACAAATAACATACCCAACTCTAAGTTTGTCCCCATGATTTTGGTGTTGGGGTTATACACTGGGTTTTGCCTCCACCCAAGTGTATCATCCTTAGAGTCAACTTCCTCAGGGCTGTCATTTTCTACTTGATCAGAGTCATAATCTTCAGTACCCCCACTATCTGTTTCACTTTCATTAGAATAGTCAGCATCACTCTCACTTCCTTCCCCCTCTACAGATTTTTCACCCTCAACAGTATTCTCACCCTCAGCAGTTGGTTGTTTTACTTTCTTTTTCTGTTCTTTATATTCTCTAGTTTTTTTTCTTGCCTTAATTAGATCTTCATCATCAGTTAGAAACATTTCTTCTTCCTCCTCATCAAGCATATCACTATCACTAGAAGAACTTGAGTCCTCATGACTAATATCAGTTAACAAACCCACCTGTTTAGCCTGTTTATCCCTATTCCTAGCATTAGTAGCATGTTTAGCATGTGTAGCCTGTTTAGTCTGTTTACCCCCTTCACAATCATGCTCAAGATAAATCTCAACATGTTTATAGTCTACAACTTCATCTACATCATAATTAGGTCATCATCATTTACAAGATTTTTAAATTGCCCACATTTGAAAGTTCCAGGCATTCTGTAATATAAACCAATTACATCATTGTACCCAAAACCATCACACATTATCTTCAGTTTCTCAAAATACAATTCAAAATATGGGATTTGAAAGTTATCAATTCTCCCATAATCATAATGGAAAACAGGATGTAACCAAAATCAACCCCCATGGTGGAGTTCCACTTCCAAGTTTCTACAATAAAAAAACCATACACATGAATTAAAAAATATAGTTTCTACAATATTCTCTTTGAAGAAAAATATGCATTTGTATATAATTTATAGAAACCTCAGTTAATCACATTAAGATAATAAACCCCAATGAACAAACCACATTAAGATTATTGGGTAAACAAGTGTGTGAAAATACTTAGGTAAACAATTTCAGCATATTATAGATGTCACATTGAAATATCAGGTGATTTAAGGTGCAGTCCAATTTTCATAGAAGTTAGCTAATAGAAATTCAAGCAAAAGAATTGAGAAGTGATCCCAATAAATACATCAGTATGTGAAACAAATTTGGCACAATCATAAAAAAACTAAAAATTCCAAAAAACAAATCTTGGGTGGAGTTCCACTAACAATAATCTACAGTAAAATAAAATGTTTGACTAGGGAACAAAAAGACAGTCCACAGACAACATAAGGACCACAACAAGTTAATAACAAAATAACAAACAACAATAGACAACAGACAAGTTGATTTTTATATTTATAATGACATCAGACAAGAGAAGGGCATTAAATCAACGACAATAAACACGTGAAAGTAGAATAAAGGGTGCACAATAGACAGATAAAGGGGCATAAAGAGGCGACAGAAAAAAGGGGAATAAAGTCAGATTTCGAGACACTTACACCATTTCCCCACCACAGAGTACTTTCAAACCCTTTAATTAGCTAAAAAATGACCGGTACAAACCCCCAATTTGACGAAAGTAAGAAACCCTAGGTTTTCCTTTGTGCATGTGAGAGGTTCAGAGAAAGCGACAGATGAGAGCGAGCGAGCAAGATAGAATGAAATAGAGACTGAGACTTAGTCGATCTAGGTTTTGTTTTAATTTAGGGGAAATTCTTTGTTCACTTATAAATGATAATCCTTGCCAAAATAAATCAACTAACCCGTGGTGCTCGGGTGGTCATTGGGTTGAAATTTGGAGTTGGAGGTCTGATGATCGAATCTCAGCTTCGCCAAGTCATATATGCCACATGTAAAATAAAATAAAAAATACACACGTCAGATATGCCATGTGTGCCACGTAGGCGCCACGTGAGCAAGTCAACATATATCCGGCAACAGGGGCTCGAAGTCCAAATTTTTTAAAAGAAAAGTGCTCAAAATACGTTGACCAAAAGAAAAGGGCTCAATACCCAAAAACTTATAAACTTCAGTGGCCACGTTTGCACTTTACCCCTTTTTAAAATGTCATATAAAATATAATTGTTCATTTTTGTTATGTATAACTGAAGTTTAGGGTGTACTTTAACAATTTTTTCAATTTGAGATGCAAACCTCAACATTTGTTTGTGTAAAGTTTGGGTCGAAGTGTCGTTTTAGTCGTTTATTTTTGAGCTCAAACATCCCTTAATTTGCCCGCCTAACAATAATAAACCCAAATCCGAGGGCGAAAACCCTACAAAAATCTCAGTCGAAGAATTAGCGCGCCAAGAAATAAAGTATCCAGTGTAGTTCATTTGTAGAGTTGAAGAAGTCCAGAGAAGCCATGGCTATCGAGTGTCTAGTTCTAGGTATCTTCTATCTTTCTAGAGTATCGTGTGTGTGTGTGTGTGTGTGTATATATATATATATATATATATATATATATATATATATATATATATATATATTGTTCTTATTTCATATAAATGTCAACATATTTTGAACAATTTGTTTGATGATGAATTTGCGGCTCAGGGGCAGGACAGGAAGTGGGAAAGAGTTGCGTAGTGGTGACAATCAATGGGAAGAAGATAATGTTCGATTGCGGCATGCATATGGGATACCATGATCACCGCCGCTACCCCGATTTCTCTCTCATCTCAAATTCAGGCGATTTTGATAGCTCCCTCACCTGCATCATCATCACCCACTTGTACTACAACTCTCATTAATATATCCATATTATTACGTTATGTTTAGATATTAGTAAGAGACGGTAAACTTTTGTAATCAGTACTGATGTTTTTTTTGGATAGTTTACATTGTATTAACTAAAATCTGATGAATTCATCCCACTTTTGCATTTTAAGATTTCTCAGATTGACTTCAAAAAGGCAAAATGTCCCTTTTTGTAAAAATGAATTTATTGAATTAGTGACAAATAAGAGTAACTATTTCACAAAGCTCAGTACCATGTAGTATTATGTCAAAATGAACTATAATGGGGACTGTCAAGTTCGTATTACTATCAATTTACTTTTTTTCACTCTTGGATCCAAACAGTGTGTTGAAAGAGGAAACAATTATGATTTTAGATTTAATGTAATGGGTGATTGCCAAAGCTCTAGTTACCCTTCATTTGCTTTGCGTTACTATTGGATCCAAAAACTGTTAGAAAATAATACACGTCTAGATTCATCTACTATAAAGTATCAAGTATATGCCATTGTCAGTATGCTTTTTGTAAGGCAAGATGCTTGAACTATCAATCCAATGTAATAACCACATTGGAGTATTATTTTTTTTTGGTAGCTTAAGAATTGAATAAAGACTCCACTCTTAGGACTTCAATGCTCTAATAGAGGATTAATGAATCTCAAATTGGGATGAAAAGAGGATTTTATGTATGCCTGTGTGCTGTGCAGTGTGCAGTGTGCAGTGTGCACTAGTATGTGAATTTTAAGTATCTTGTTTTGTTATTTATGGATTCCAGATGAGCTAACTTGATATAATGTTGCAGTCACTTGGATCATATTGGAGCTCTCCCATACTTCACTGAAGTTTGTGGATACAAGGGACCAATTTTTATGACGGTAATTTTGCCAAACGAGTTTATAATTCAATAAGACGATATCAGTTTAATTGAATTTTCCTTTACAAAGCTATGTCTGTACTTGATAATTAGCATTTCAGAATCATTAGATTCTTACACCAAATTTGGTACATTCAATTGTATATTATCATTTTTCAATTTTGAATGGCTTTCATTAATCATATCATCACTTGCTTGTTCTTTTCCCCCCTTCAGAAATTTCTAATACTTGTAGTTGGTTCTTACAGTATGTATCATCCAATGTCGCAGAAACACTATTAGTTGATATAATGCTTACTTTGTAGTCAAGAATCTGTGTTTTATAACTCGTATCTTTGTGCAAGTAGGATTTCTGTTTTATTTTATATTTTCTTATGCTTAATGACTTGTTGAATGGCTTAGTGGGATGTTCTATATGTGGACTTTGAAGTTGACATTTGCTGCATGTTTTTGAATTTAACTTTTCTGCAGTATCCAACAAAAGCTCTCGCTCCTCTGATGTTGGAGGATTATCGGAAAGTGATGGTTGACAGAAGGGGAGAAGAACAACAGTTTAGTTCGGAGAATATTGTCGAATGTATGAATAAAGGTATTTGGCCTTCTTTTCTTCTTCTTCTTTTCCCCTTGTTTTATACAAGTTGAAGAGTTATATAGGCTGCATGATGGTCTCCAGCCCACTACTTGACTTCTTGCTAACTAAAATGTAATTAATTTTCTTCATACAACATAACTTGAATACTGGAATTGCACATTTAATTAAGTATGTCACCAGATAAGTATTAGATTGTTTACCATTGACTAAAGCGGAAACATAGATCACATTTCAGGTCTTGAAGACAAGTGGCATATATAGTTTCAAACCAAACAATGCAAGCAGCAGTCTTTTTATTTAGCCAGTAAACTACATTTGGACACACTTCAGAACATGTAAAATTTATTATTGTTGTTATTATTTAAAATCTAAACAATCAACATCATATATATTGAAGTTAGATTTATGTAATGCAAGTTGGTAAATACCGATGAATGTGGTGTGCTGTGAAACCTTGCTCATTTTATTTTTTCATCCTACAACTTCTCTGTGAGTTGATATAGGTTGTTCTGATTTTGGTATTTACATGGCAGTTACTGCAGTGGATCTGAAGCAGACTGTGCAGGTTGATAAAGACCTTCAGATCCGTGCTTACTATGCAGGGCATGTAAACATCTTGAACCTAATCTCTAACTCTAGCACAATTTTTCAGAGCCTCATTAATTAAGTCTGTAGGCTTTTGTTGATGTCTGGAAACTGTTAAATGTTATTTTAACCTGGCATATGTATAACATGTCCATGACTTATCTGGCATATGCAATGTAATCCAAACATATCAAGAATAATTTCGAAACTATGCGGAATGAACGTGTTAAGAATCTGATTTTATTTAGCATGTAGGCTAACTTAGGAATAGTGGAATACTAATTTCAAGTGGTTTTCTTGTTCCTCCAATTATGTTCTAGTTTTTACAAGTATAACTGCAAGCTCATAAACACGATGCATAATATTCCTTTTTCTAGTTGTCATGTGAAGGTTCCAGGGGCCAGGGGAGGGGGCAGTAAGTATGGTATTGTGAAGCTAATTTTACTTTACTTCCATACTCTGTTTGTATAATATACGAAAGAAATTTTCTAGGTGCTTGGAGCTGCAATGTTTTATGCTAAAGTGGGGGATACTGCAATAGTTTACACAGGGGATTACAATATGACATCTGATAGACATCTTGGAGCTGCCCAAATTGACCGGCTGCAGTTGGACCTCCTTATAACAGAGTATGGAGTGCTCTATATAAAGTTATTTCATATATATGACTACATTTAAATCATCATCTATTTCCTATTAACTCATGAGTTTTCATATGAGGACACCTGTAATTGACATGTAAAACACAAAGTTATATTAGTGCTCTGAAATGTCTCCATGTTATCTCTGCTTCTATGGGCTGTTCTTTTGGCAGAAATTTGATAGATAAAATTTCAAATCTCGGGGATCTTAGTTAATTGTTTTATATATGTAATTATCAGGGTTTTGAATTTTTGTCAATATGTATGATTAATGGGAATTGAAAATACTGCCGAAAAGCTTGGGTTTCTCAAATCCATTTCCGCATGATTGCGGTGTGGCTTATGGGACCATTTTTCTTTGATGTTGGGCATGAGTTTTCTGCTTTTACATATTTTTTACTTGAAACCTAGAGTTATGAAACTTCATCAGAAGTAGAGAATGAATGTCTCAGCCTATTTCTGTTTTAAATTGCTCCAGTAATTTTCTGGAAGGAAAAGGGAAGCGTTTAAGCCATATATTTGGAAACGTTTTCCATTCTAAGGACTGGAAGCTTGAAGTTATGAAACTTAATAGCGAATATGTGAATTTTTAGATCCTCACATTATATAGTATTCACGAGATATATAAGTTATGGGTTTTTTAGTCTTGGAATTTTAAATCATGAGATTTGTCATTTCACGTGATTTGAAATTTGAAAAGAACACAGCCTTGAAGTTTTCGTTCCCTAGGTCTAGTTGCAGAATAATCGCACGTGAATGCTGTGTTCCTATGGTTTGTCCTTTTTTAGTTTATTCTGCTATTTTTTTGATAGATAAATTTAGTTTCATCTGCAAGTTGATTCATACATATTTTTCACTTTTGTTTTTCCTTTGATAGTCAATTTTGATTTCTCATTTGTCTACTTTTCTTATGTATTTCATTCCTCTTTCACATGCATACCTCTTGCAATTCTACGGAGATTTTTTTGTATTTATATAACTTGTACTAGGGTGGAAACTGAAGAAACATGGAAATGTTTAGATACAGATATAAAATTTAACAAGCTCTTCCTCGTATCGAAGATCTCCACAATATCATATATTAAGCATTTCATACCTAATCCTGCAATCTTTTTCTTATGCCGCAACCAACCATGAGATAAGGAGGAACGATGGGTTACCTATTTATTACTATGTTGGCTGTACAGTCTTTTCACCATATCTATCTTGTCTCTTTTTAAATTTATTCACAATGCCTAAATTAAGAGCCTTCTATCTAATGAGTTTGATTAATCCACTCTATCAGTCGTGTTTACTCCCCTCTGGCGGGTTTATGATAAATTAATACTTATCTGGAGAAAAGAATCTAATGTATATTTATTGTTTGTGGGAAAAACTTTTGCACACTGATGTCTTGGTCAGCGTTCTTACTTCTTTGCACCAACAATTTACTTCTTGCAGGTCAACCTATGCAGAAACTATACGAGATTCAAAATACGCTCGGGAGAGAGAATTTCTTAATACTGTATGGGAACTCTAACCCGTGATATTTATAATATCTTTTATGTGCTCTTCTTTCTGAATTTGTGCAGACACTTAACTCTAATAGTTTTCTACTGTGGTCATTGTACGATACTGAAATACTTAACTAAAATATTTTTCTACTGTGGTCATTTTATTTTAATTATAGGTTCATAAATGTGTTTCCAATGGAGGAAAGGTGCTCATTCCTACATTTGCTCTTGGAAGAGCTCAGGTACTCTCCCTAACTTCTCTGTAAATTACATTTCTGCAGGGTTTTAAATTACTGAACCTGATATTTACCTTTTCTTTCCAACTGTGTTTGATATATGTAATTTTGCTACCCTTTTTTTGTTGATAATGGTGGAATAAGTATTTTTGCCACCTTACCATGTCACAAATGCTATTTCTGCTCAAACATAACCAGCATATTCACAGGTGAATTGACTAATTAAACACATGGACAAACTATACTGGGCAAGTTTGCATTTGTGTGGAAGCTGCATGCTTGAGTACTTTGTTGAGCCTCTACAGAGCAACTATTACAAACTGAATCCAACAATTTATCTTTGACATGTAATCCTAGCTGCATAGAGAAAAATATCTGGGCGCATTACCATTCCCTTATAATACATAGTAAAATGGTAACATAATGAGGAACAGACTGAGAGGCTTGAAACTTAAACCTAGTGGAATTAATGCTCTGATTCCCCGACACTTTGTAATCAGAGCTCTCGGATACTCCAACTTTGTGGAAGCTAAGCTTGATTCCTAATAGATGAATTTTATAGGGATTTGCATGAGTGACTGATAATCCAAGTTTTGGATCACCTCATGATCACCTTTTGTGAAAGATGATGAGACCGCAATGGGAATTACGTAGTAAATTCTCCACCAGAGAGATGTTAGTTAGAGCAAAGTTCCCAAGCCCAAACCTCACTCCATCCTAGGCCTACTATCCAAATCACAACTATGCAAATGTCCCTCATCTACTCCTTGCTTTGATCAAGTAAAATTCTTCATATACGTTTGTGTGTGTATTGATGACTATAAAGTTATTCATTATTATCTTTTCAAGAGAATCAGCCACACCCACCGTAATCCCAAAAATGGATGTTCTAAAGTGAAACAGTCGAAGGACAAACTTGAATTATCTCACTCCTATCTATTAAGAAGAAATAAGCATCTTTCCACTCATCTCTTTTTTCTTGTGTTTTTTATATGGTCTTTTCATTTGTGACTTTTTGTTATTAGTGTATAATTTGAAAGTATTATGTTCTGCCATTATGTGGTATGCATTTCTGTTCATGACAGCAGTATGCCTTATACAATAGGAACTTTGTATGCTACTGGATGATTACTGGGAGCGGATGAGTTTAAAGGTTCCTATTTACTTCTCTGCAGGTCTGTGCTCCCTGTTTATTTCTTGTTTACTATTGGATAATTTTAATGTTTTAATGTTTTTTTATTTTTTAAAACTAATCACGTGAATTGTGATTAAGGTTTTGTGAATTAGCTCATAATGGCCTTGTGTCAAAAGGGATTTTATGTAAAATACACAAATACATGGCTTAATCTGAGAATAACCATGCACCGTTAACGTATCCAATTTAGAATATTGCCATCATTTCATATTTTCACTTCTCTTCTGGGTAAAATGCATCCAATCATACTTGAGGTATAATGTAGTAATGCTACATTTCTAGATAGAGAAACAACACCTTTTCACTTGATCATGTCAGATGAATGGATTAAAAAAAGAATACTATTTGACATATTTGCCTCCTGTTCTGCACTAATTTTCTTTTGGTTTTGATGTAAAATGTTTTCCTAAATAAATAAAGCCATGGCTTCTTAACAATCCGAAATATAATACTTTCATTTCAGTTTTTGTCCTTGCAGTTATTCAGTTTATTTATTTACTGTGTGTTCCATCTCCATTTATATCCCAGTTAATCTTCTTCTTTTTTTCTCCTGTTATTTTCCATCAAATTTATAACACAATCACACATATCTGTATTTACTTTTTGGCATCCATGTGTTTGAACGCTTTTTCGTCATCTGTCAATGAACTATGGCAATGAATATTCTAAAATTATCACTCTTTTGTGATGTATCTCATTTGATCTGTTCACTTTTTAAAAAATATGTCTCTGTTCAGGTTTGACCATTCAAGCAAATATGTATTATAAAATGCTCATCAACTGGACCAGCCAAAAGGTGAAAGATACATATGCCACTCACAATGCATTTGATTTCAAACATGGTAAACCTTGCAATTCTAAAATTTAAATAATGGCAGTACTGCTGTGATTATTGAATTATAAACTTTTACAAGGCAACTATGTTTTAATTTCTTTGTATTAATATACAATCTCAGTGGCATAATTTTATCATCTACTATTATAGTTGGTTATATATTAAATTAGTTAATCAGTACCCAGCCTAGCTGATACTGCATACAGTTTTGCTATGAAGGCAATAATATGTTGGTGGGTTTCTTGTTTTATTGGTTCTTTGGGGTTTCAATGTTGCAGTTAGCAGTTTTGACCGTTCCCTGATAAATGCTCCTGGACCTTGTGTTCTCTTTGCTACACCTGGGATGATCAGCGGTGGTTTTTCACTTGAGGTTTTCAAGCATTGGGCTCCATATGAAGCGAACCTTGTTACACTTCCAGGGTAATTTTCCCCTCAAATTTTTTCTTTGTCTTTCTCTTGCATATGTTCGGTAGACATTTTGTTTGAAGTTTATTTATATGAATTGAAAGAAAACGTTACCTTGCTCAACTGGTTGAGCTCGATTATTTTAATGTTTCAGACCTCTTTTATATTTTATTTCCAGAAAAAATCTGTTCACTCGGCTATTCATACTACTTATATGGTAGTTCATAAAATTTGACTTTTCCCTTCAATCCATCCTTGTTTTTTCTCCTAGATATTGTTTGCATGGAACCGTAGGACACAAATTGAGGCCAGGTAAACCCACAAAAGTTGATCTGGATCAAGACACTCAAATTGATGTGCGATGCCAGGTTCAATTTTCTTTTATTCTTTTGAATTTTTCCTGCAACAAATATGTTAATCTTTATATTCTGATCAGTCAAGTACTTTTTTTTTGGTTTACCTATTTCCAATTCTTCCATAAATTTAAATAATTAACCTTGTTATTGGAATATTCATTGAACTGGCAATGGCAATTTTTTTGGTCATTGTTGTTGAAATACAAAAATCTTGTAATGTCTTTTGTGGAAGTTAAAATTTAGTTATTCTCTAGGAATATTTGAACTATATATCTGATTTCAAGTCAAACTGTATGACGTTCTAGAAATAAAGAAGACCAGAAAAAGTAATCAAAACTAATTCTTAGCATACCGACTTCTAATTGGTAGACTCCAAGAATCTTAACCTACAAGACTGAGAAACACACCATTCCATAATCTCCTTGTCCTAGTGCAACTTGGAATATTAGTGTGTGGCGAAAGTTGTGGTTAATTTCCCTGTTTTAGTACTCTAGTTTCATTTTCAATTGAAAGCTTGTAATACATACTTTGTAGTTTTGTATACAAAAATTTCAGTTCTTTCATTGATATGGAATCATCCCAATATGAACTAAAAATTTCACAACCCGGATGAATTAGTTAGAAAGTAAAGTTCCCACTTTTGTCACCAAACCTTTGATCAACTACTCCTAAGTTCTGCTACTTGATGTCTTGCCTCGTGATGCCTTTTTAAGTTTTCTTTTGAAGCTATTAGAAAGTTTGATGTGCGGAAAATTGCTTGTTATATGTGCTCACAAATGGTCCTTTATTCACATTATTCTGAAGTAATGGATCAGACCTCATTTTTAAGTTGTCCAATCTGCAAAGTTGATGTGGATGATTTTCTAAAATTTATCGGCAAGGGAATGCTTCCCTATTGCAAACTAAGATGCTATCCAATGGTTTGGACTCAGTTAACTGTTGCACAATGGAATCTCTATTAGATTGAATTGGACTGACAATCTAAATGTACCCTGTTGGCTTTAAACTGGCTTGTTATATGTGGCTGCAGGTGTCTTGGCTTTTGTTAAGTTGTTGCCATTTCTTTTGTGTCTCAAAGGAGGTATAGCTTAGCAATAGGAGAACCCTTTTAAAAATTTGCAACAAACTATAATATTTATGCTTCATTATTTATATTTTCTTCTCCAGAAAATGTTGGTGATGATTAGACATTTCCAAGATACAGTGATGACGATGAGTGATGGTTACTACATTATATTATATACATGATAATTGGTTTAGATTCATGATACTCAACTTGGAGTTTTCTCTTTTTCCTCCTTGAATGGGTGTACGAACCCTCAGGTTGTATCCTCTGATAAAGAACAAAATAGGTGCAGTTTTTATTATTTATTATTCTTGTCATAACTTACTATCAGGTTATGCTCTTGTTGGTTTGGCAAGTGAAACGCTTGCTGACCTTGACAGCATAATACATGTTGGACGTAAAAAAACATTTGTCTTGTGCCCCTGTCAACAACCTAAATAAAAGTATGACTTGTGCTTCCTAGATATGAAATGGCACTTTTCTAGATGGTATACACAATAGTCGTTTTTCTGGAGTAACGATATCTTGAATTTTTTTTGTTTACCTGTAGATTCATCAGTTATCTTTTAGCCCTCATACAGATTCCAAAGGTATTATGGATCTCGTCAAGTTTCTCTCTCCCAAGAATGTGATACTTGTACACGGTGAAAAACCTAAGATGGCTACTTTGAAAGATGCAATTCAATCTAAATTGGGTATTCCGTGTTCTGATCCTGCAAATAATGAGACTCTGTACATTTCTTCAACTCACTATGTGAAAGCTGACATCTCAGACACATTTACTCGAAGTTCACAGAGTCCAAACTTCAAGTTCTCAAAAACAAGTTCAGGAGGGAACTCCGATTTAGGCCCCAAGGAACTCAAAGGCATGTCCCTGATGCGGGTATGTGATGATAGAGTAAGTGAAGGGATCTTAAGCATGGAGAAAAGCAAGAAGGCAAAAGTCGTCCACCAGGACGAGCTTCTGGTCATGTTGGAAGCTGAAAAGCATGAAGTGCAGTTTGCAAACTGTTGCCAGGTAAATATTGGCAATTTGGGAATCATCGAAAAATGCTCCTGGCTTCATCTATTATTTGTAAAACTTACGAATGAACTAGCAGAGGTAAACATCCAAGATTGTGGGGAATATCTTCAAGTAGAGTCCTTCAGCATTTCTGTTTGTTTGAAGGACAACTGCCCTCATAGATTGAATAACACTACATCTTTCAGTAAATCTGAAGCAGTAGTATATTTTTGTTGCTCTTGGTCAGTAGCAGATGGGCAATTGGCTTGGAATGTCATATCTACGATGAGGAAGTTGGACTTGAGCGCTGCTTAAAGGCCAGCTTGCATCTAATCCTGAGAAATTTTCTTAGCTGATTGCAGATTTCGGATACCAGTTTACCTGAGTTTACACTGGTTCCTCTACAAGGGATCCATTTCTGAGTGTAAAATGTAAAATCCGAGTGTTTGAACACTTGTGCATAATTGTTGGAGATATTGCTAGAAAAGTAGTTACTACTACATATTACTGGTGAGTGACTGTACCTATATTTTCTTTTCTTTCTTCTGAATGTTTATCTACTCGGCCGGAGTAAATTTTGGTCGAGTGTCCTCTGAAATTTTTGCTTCCAGATATTCGTAAAAAGATTCTATTATTTGCCAATAATATTATAAAATGTTTAAATCAAATATTATTTCTTTATTTAATGTCATGGTGATTAAACTTTGATTCTTATATAGGTGGTGCTTAATTACCGCCTAAAGAATGTCAGAATAAATACAAGGAAAATAATATATATATATATATATATATATATATATATATATATATATGTTGTCACGTGTGTGATGAGATGGAATAAATTAAAGTGAAATTATTCTTAATTCTTACATAAAATATGTTTATGTACATACATTACAATCATAATTCGATTTAAAACTTTATTAAGATTGAATAGAGAACCTGAGTTATAATTATATATAAATATTTAAGAGTTGCAATTATATAATGTCTATAATAAAAATTGATATTGTAATATACAAATGTAACTTATTTTTAAAGATTGTTCAAATAATAGCCTAGTACTTGGAATGGTGATATTTTTGTTTTAAATTTTTTTAAGCCAAACATGGAATAAATTAAACAGGTTATTAGCAGTAGAATTGTAGTACAATTATTCCGAATCTGTCAGAAATAATAATCGGAATTTACTGGATAAGCGAAACCAAACAGCTCCTTAGCCTTAGTAGAGCGTCTGTCTTCACTTCAACTCAGCAGGGTTTCCAAAGGAAGGAATTATGAGACTAATAACTTTTTATTTCTCTCTCTCATTTTAATGGCGGAGATGTCAACGACGAACACCACGTTGCCGTTGCTCCGGCCACGGCAAGGAGAGACGAGGACTGCGACTCTAGCGACACTGCTAAGTCGGGCCTCGAGTCGTCGTGGAGCGTCTATGATGGTACGGGAGACTGCGGCGCGACAATTGGAGGAGCGGCGCGCTGACTGGGGGTACTCGAAGCCGGTGGTAGCGCTGGACATTTTGTGGAACCTTGCGTTTGTAGTTGCATCAGTGGGGATGCTGATTTGCACGGCGAAGGAGCGGCCGAATGTACCGATTAGGGTTTGGATCTGTATTTACGCAGCGCAGTGTTTGGTGCACATGGTGTTGGTGTGGTTGGAGTATAGGAGAAGGAATACGAGGAGAGTTCTGGACACAGAGGCCTATTATCAGTATTCTGATGAGAGTCAGGAGGATGAGGAGGAAAGGGTGGGGGTTTTAGGGATTAATAATAGGTCGAGGTGAGTTAAATTTAATTTGGATGCAATATTGCCCTGTAGTTTTAGCATTATGAGTAACAATGTTAGAGCTGAAAGTGATTTAATTTATGTGAAGAAATTAACTACTAGTTTTCGAACATTTAAGCTTTAAATTTTTATTCATATAAAAAAAATTGTTAAGTTCCTGGTGTATTTTTAGCATTTTAAGTTTTTCATGTATCATTTTGTTTAGCTTGGTTAGTAGTTTTACAGGATGCCAATATAAATTATACTCCTCCTGTCCTAAAATGTAAGTCCCATTTTCCTTTCTTGTGGTCCTGTCCAATTCGGATCATAAGACTAATAAATGGCATGATGGTCCAATTTTGCCAAGGTGATTTGAATTTGGATATTTGTTGAAATGTGTGGGCATTTCTCTCTTTCCTGAATGTTGCTTCATCTGTTTGATTAAACAACAGTTTTATTACGGAAATATTTGGAACTGATTTGTGTTTGGGTGTATATTCATTGTTCACTATGTTTGAAATTGATCAAGGTTTCCATACACCTCAATGCTTCACTTATGCATAGTCGTTACAAGAAATTGCTGTTCCTGAAATATAACAATGTTGCTTCTTGTTCATATTGGGCATTGGTTCCTGAGGCTATGCTTGGTGTTATATTGACCTAGTATACTTAGCAGTTAGCAGGAAACGGTCCCTGTGCATACTCTTCCATACCCCTAGGCTCCTGTCTTTAGGTGAAGGCTCTGGACCTGGAAGGTTCTAGGGTGTCCTAAAGATAGTGCAGAATACATGAGATATTTAATTGCAGATATCTTAGAATTCAATTAAAAAAAAATTACCTGGGAAAGGTTATGGGTTACTTGAGCTTGCTTTGTTTGCTACTGTATCGTTTACCGTATTCCCAATTAGCCCTCCTTTGAGACCGTAGAACCATTGCCAGGATCCCAAATGCCATTTTTGAATTTTCATTTTCTGTTTTTGTGTCTGGTTCTCACTATAGATAATAAAATGTGTAAATATGACTTCCCAATTAATCTTTTCAGCTATATTTACTTGATTTGTAGTGGTTTGAAGTTGATTTTTACTGATTCCTGGATTTGTGGCATTTCAGTTTTGCTAAAAAATGTGAATCTGCAAATACAATGCTATCATTTCTGTGGTGGATGATTGGCTTCTACTGGGTAGTCTCCGGGGGTGAAATCCTTTTGCAGAGTGCTCCACATCTGTATTGGTATGTCTGTATTACTGGAACCGATTGATTTCAAGATCCTTTCTTTAACTTTCGTTTGCAATGAAGAGGCGATGCTTATGTTCACTTTATTTTTCCTTTGAACTTTATGGTGTTCTTAAATGACTAATAATATATTACGAAGTTATATATAGTTAGGTACTAGGTAATATATCTGTCGGAATGTTCTGGGTAGGTATTTATTTGTTTAAGATGCAACATTTCCAATAAGTAATGGATGCTTTTTCCTTAACGTTATATTTTGCTTCCAATACAGGGATTAGATGTTAGTATAGATGTATGACCAAACTGACTGCTTCCAATAGCAGGTTGTCAAGGAGTTTATTCTTGGTGGAGATCATAGTTCGGGTTCTAAGTTAAATTATCTTTTTCTTCTTGTTTTGTGTTTGGGATCATAGTGGATTTTTAAGAGATTGATATATGGTTTGTTAAGAAGAATATTCACTAATGACGATGGAATAGGTTCATTTTGGATTGCATTGATGACACTGCTTTCTAATTTAATGTCTGTTGCAGCTCTTTATCCGCATAATACTGATTGAATGTGGCTGTGATAATGTTTTGCTTGAGCAGTACATTGGTATTTTTAATTTCCCCCCATCTTTTTATGTGTAAAAAACATTGAAAAAGATTTAACTAGAAAAGCATATATTAAGTATCAGTTTTGGAACATACTCCATGAAGATCTCATTTAGTGCTCCTTCGACTCTTGTAATTGTCGTCAAGAATAAGCAATTTTTCACAATTGCAAGTCCCTTGGAGCAATAACCAAAACAATTTTATAGAAGCAGAAGACAAGTCTAATATTTTATTCACCTCAGTAAATCCATAATAGTTATAAATTACAATATTTTATAATGAAAGTGACCGTCAGTTGCAGACTTTCACCCCCCAAAACTCTTATATAGAAATTTTGCAGGTTGACCGTGGTATTTCTAGCATTCGATGTGTTCTTCGCCATCTTTTGTGTTGTTTTGGCATGTTTGATTGGGATTGCTCTTTGCTGCTGCTTGCCCTGCATAATTGCAATTCTTTATGCCGTTGCCGGGCAGGTAAGATACGATGATCTAAGTTTTTAGTGCGGACTTCAAATTTTTTGTTGATGTGTTTATTCTTATGTAAATATATAGGAAGGTGCATCAGATGCTGATATAAGTATCCTTCCAAAGTACAAGTTTCAAATTTGTAATGATGAGGAGAAGCCTACAGTTGGAGCTGGTAGAATGGTTCCCATTGCAACAAGCAGTGGGTATCTGGCCAGCGAACGTATTGTTTTAAGCGAGGATGCAGTAAGTGTGTTATGTTTGTGTTTGAAAATGCAAATTATTAGTGCTGATCTTTTTAGCTGAAACTTTTATCCAAATTATAGAGGCAACAAAATGTTCATTAAAATAGATTGTTAAATCCTTATTAAATACATACACACACACATATTTATTTATTGTGCTCAAAGCTATGTAGAAATGAATCTGCTCCATTGCTCATCAAAGAATCTTTAATAAATTTTGACCTCAAATTTTCTAGCTATTTTCTCAAGGATATTTTCGTTCTTGATTTCTTTTTTTATGCCGAAGGAATTTTGGTTCTCCTTTTTCATGTTTTTAATTCTGTAGGACTGCTGTATATGTCTCAGCCAGTATGAGGACGGAGCAGATCTTCACTCTCTCCCCTGTAATCATCATTTCCATTCTACATGTGTTGTGAAGTGGCTTAAGATGAATGCGACTTGTCCGCTCTGCAAATACAACATCCTCAAGGGAAATGAAGAGGTTTGAAGTATATGAATGGGCAATAAAGAAGTAACCTGAGGTTCTGATATTCACCTTGTGTCTGAATGTACCGGAGAAATCAAGGCTGAAAATAAGCTTCCCTAAATATTCCTCAAAATAAGTTGTTGCAACCAATTTATTAGTTTATGCTGTCTCAGCCTCTAGGAGATATGCTGTTATTTCTTGCCTTGCTGGTTTTGGAAAACAAACCATCAGTCTCTAGTCATTTGTATATCTGTACTGCCTTTTGTTTTGGGGTTGTTAGTTGTAAGAAGAAAAGGTGACTGAACATAATTATGTGTACAGTGTTAATTCAGTGTAATACTCCATAAATGTAGTGATTATTTTGCTTAATGAGTTCCTTTTGCCATGAAATTTGATTGGGTCACATGTATGTATACTTTCTTGAGGTTGGTAAGTTGTAAATTTTCTCACCTCTGGCGAACACAATTCAAAAGCTTTTTCTGCACATTTCACTGAGTTATAGGTTTGATATCACATTTTCTAATTTCTGGGATCTTGGGTTTATGGACCTCTTAGAGCATCCGATCCCTTGCAGAGATGACACCTGCGGGAAGAAGGCAATTTTTGATCATGTGTCCTCTGTTTATGAATATGGTGCCATTGGCTAATCCTTTGAGAGAGAGGTTTTTAGGTATGATGTTGAGATTGCTGTTGGGCGGACTACCTGGCCTGCAAAATAGCTGTTGATCAGTTGGCTGGTTTAACTCATCATTATTATGCAGGAGACTGTGTTTTGGGTTGCTTGCTCTGAAGTGGAATTAAGAGATTCAGAAGATACTCCTTAACATGATGAAATGAAATGAGATTATCCCAATCGACTCTGTAATTAATTTTTTTTGGGGGGTTGAAATTAAATGACTACGGATCAAGATTCAAGGCCATAATAGTTTTGCTGTAGGAATCAAGGTTGGAACTATGGAACATAACGGGATTATTAGTCCATTTCAAAGACGACGGCTGAGAAGGGTCATTATCTTTGAGCCTTGATTCTGAACAAATGTCAAAAAAAGTGCTTCTTAATCTTAAAGAGGGAGGGACAGTCACCATTTTCAAAATAGAAGCATCCATTGTGTTTCACAACAAGTATGCCAAAAAGTTTTTAGAGGTTAGCTTAATTTTCCACATCATAGTAATACCCCACACGCCCTGCTGTAAACTTCAATACCAATTTCTTTAACTTAACTAAAAAGTCCAAGAACTGCATTACAGCTCTCTCTGGCCGCAATTCAAGATTGTGGACCATTTAATAGTCTTGAGAAATTGTGCTTTAATAATTACTTTAATTTCCAAACCGAGTATTCCGAATTAAATCAATTGAATTTTATTATTACTAGAATAAATTTTTTTGTCATGTAAACAACAAAAAGGACAAAATTTTGCGATTAAATATTGGCAGAAGGAGTTGGCTCCAAACTGACGATTGGTTTTATCCGAATATTATTATTGTTAGTATATGTGTGTGTTCACCTCAACGTCAATCAATGTGGAAGGAAACAAAATTAGAATTCTACGAGACTATGGCCAACAATACATGCACTATCAACTAAAATTTGTAGATAAAACAAACTGTATTGGATTTGCTCTATGCATGATGATGATGATGATGATGGCAAATCAACTTTGAATTAATAAAATTTAAAATTAACATTCATTGCTAGTTATGGCATAACTTTCCTTATAAACCTTGTTTTGAACTACTACTAGTATTTTTTTCAATAGCATGTCAACAATATTAATTTATTATTTTAAAATGAATGGACTATTTAATATTTTAAATAAAATCCTACAAAGATACCCTTGACATTTAAATAATCTAACTTATTTTTGGTTAGTCATACTTTAACTAGATTTTTCATAGATGTTTAGCTCTATATAATACTACCATTTTTTTAGCTATATAAAACTAAATTCAATAACGCTCATAACTATAACTACCATAATTTAATAACTACATGTTTTTCATAATATATGGAAAGTTTGTTAAATTTACCTAAAAGTAAAGTAAAGGAAGGAAGAAAAAACACCTAGAACACCTTTCTTTCCCTACTCTTCATTTTTTTTCTTAAAAGAATATTGTTAAAAAAAATAATGAATGAGGAAATTAAAATTTTGGGTTATTTTTCGTCATTTTAAGAAATATGTATATATATAGTTGTATATGTTACACAGTTAAATTATGGGGACGGATCAGTTGCCGTCGTAGCACGGAATAAATATGACGAGTGAAACCGTCGCTATAGACCAAAGTATATATATATATATATATATATATATATATATATATATACTAATTATGTCCTGTGTCTCCGACATTACATGGATGGTAGAATTTATTTTAAATTTTGGATAACTCAAATAATTTATTAGAGTGAGCGTAAAATTTAAAATTAATTATATTTTGTTATATATATATATATATATATATATATATATATTTGTTTGTTTGTCCTTTCAAGACAAAAACCGCACCGGACTTGAACCTAGCAAAAGAAAATAAATAAAGGTAGGCTGAAAAAACTTTCCCGATAAAATTCAGTTTCTTTCGTTTGATAATACAGTTCGATAATTTTATACTACTTAATTTTATTTCCTTTTTCCGTTTAGATCTAGCTATAACATAATTACTGACCGACTCTTCAACTGCCCAACTTATCGATATACAAATTCCTTTTCCCGTTGGAGATGTTTCGATTCGAGCAAGAGAAGATCAGGAAACGGCTTTGATTTTGCTGTTCTAGTCCGTTTCTGAGACGAAATTCTAGGGTTTTTGCTATGGCCGACGCTCTCTCTGCGATTCCTGCTTTTGTCCTTCGTAATCTATCTGATAAGCTGTACGAGAAGCGGAAAAATGCTGCCCTAGAGGTATGTTTCTCTCTTTCACTCTATTTAAAAGGCTACTACTGTTTAGTTTTCCAAAAACTGGATCATCATGTTTGGTTAAATGTTGTAACAGGTGGAAGGAATTGTTAAGCAACTGGCGGCAGCTGGTGATCATGATAAGATTACGGCTTTGATCAGTTTATTGACTAATGAGTTTACCTACTCGCCACAGGCGAATCATCGCAAGGTTAGTTATTTGTTCAGAGATAACAATTACATTGGTGATTTTATGTCTAGAAATTGGATCTTTTGTGTTGATGTATTTGACTTTTGATTTTTTGTATTTTGGTCTTCGATAGGGAGGATTGATAGGATTGGCTGCGGCAACTGTTGGCTTGACTGCAGAAGCTGCACAGCACCTGGAGGTAGGGTTTAGGATGTCAAGAGTCATTTTGTTTAGAAATGTTACTGATACCAGTAGAATTACTGGTTGTTTTAGCCTTAATGTGTGGACAATTGGGAAGTGTGAGAATTTTGATGTATGTTTTGGGATGGTATATGATAGATAGCTCAAAATATTTATATTTGTTGTTCTAAGTGAAACAATGAAGAACTTGTAGTGAAAGCTTAAGTCAATAAAATTTGCATGAGACTGGGAAATAAATGGTAAAACCAGAGTGTGTCACAGTAGTTGATGTTACAAGTGTGGCCACATTGCATTCTAACATATAGAAGAAAAGATTCCTGAGATTTTTATTCAGAGAGAGAGAGATCACATTGCTACTTCTGAAGTGGGTCTTTGTTACACCTGTAATATTGAGTAATTTTTTGGGTAATTAAATGTGATAGGCTATGCAAAAGGGAATTCCTCCTTCTGTCCAAACAAGTATAACCTGGATGAGACTCAAACCTTGATCCTGCAACCACCTGAAGGTGGATGGATTTTTTACTACTACGTTACCCTTTTTGTCTTACTATGTTGCATCAACCAAGTCTTATCCATTAGCAATTGTTTTCGTATCTTCAATCAATCATTAAATGGACGAGATGGCATTGCTTTAGTAATTTTTCTACAAAACCAGTTTGTGTTCCGTCAAATAGGCTTGGCTTACCAAACTTATTATCCTAAGAGGATGCCATGAACCTACGGCTTTAACTTGACTTCCTTTCTGGATATAAGAAATAATTATTGAAAATAATGGATATAACATCTGTCGTGACACTAAATAAGTTATCGACAACATAATGTGACGTAATTTAAATTAATGAGTGACACATTTATAAATCCATTGACATTTAATAAATACAAATTTCAAATAAATTTATTTAGTGGCACATTTATAAATACACTGACACTCAATAAATACAAATTCAAATACACTCATTTACAAATATGTCACCCATTAATTTACAATACGTTGTTTTGCATGCTCCTTTAGATAACTTATCTAGTATTTCACAGTAGATGTTTTCTTGAAATTATTATTTATTTTCAGTTGAATAATATAGAAATACGTCTATAGGAGTGATCAAGTAATCTTTGTCAACACATTGGTTTCAGAGTGGAGGGTTCTAAGACTTTGTTTATTTCTAGTCATTTTTCTAACTACCTAGTACCTACCCAGAGGTGTTTGCCTTCATGGGAAGTCCTCCTAAATAGGTAGACCAGTTGTGTACTCTTGGTATACGCGGGTTCTGTTTCCCTCTGGTCCTTTTCTGGATATACAGTTACTTACCGAAGAATATATAATATACTATATGAAGCGTAATATATTACTAGGAATTTGCTTCTAAACAATGAAAAAAATAACAAGCTGCACGAGAAATATTAAAAAGGGTAGCATGAACTAAAATAACTTGAACCAGAATTAAGGTGCAACTTACATACCCGAAAAAAGGACAAAAGATTAGAATATTTGTGCTAAAGTATATAAAAATATATTAACTCAACTTCAAAGAGTAGTGATTTTGAAAATATTCTAAAAGCTAAAACAACAAATTCATACTATATCATTAGACTTTCTAACTCCACTTTTAATATGAATGGGTCGTACAACTTTATAGGCCTTTTGTTTTGTTGTGGGATATATGGATTGGTTAGTCTTCTATTTGTACAAGGGTCGCCCCCCTCTAAAGATTTATGAATAATTAAACTTGAAAAAATTGGTAAAGAAATTAGACGTTACTCAACCAATTTGATGACTAGACATCTTTATTGGGCGCTATATGTATTCCCAAGTTGCCATTTTCATTTGCCTATGTGGATCATTTACTTGAGAATATATTAGTGAAATTAACGTTGTTCAATGTTCTAAAAGACGCTAGGTGGGAGGCGGGCGGGATGCCGGGGGCCTGGGCGAGATTTTTTATTTTAATCTAATTTTAATATTTTATCTTACATTTATCCAAATAAAACAATAATATAAAACAAAACAATCTATAATAAAGGTCTTTACTTAATTAAAGTTCTAACCCATATCCATATTTTCAATGCCAAAATTCAAACACAAACATCCAATTATTCAAAGTTCAAACATATCTTTAACGTATTAGTTTTATTCATAAACAAGATTACTATTAAATAATAAAATTTAAAATTTCAAGAATTCAATTTAATATTAAAACTTAAGAAATTAAACATAAATTTAAGAATTATATTGAATTAAACTAAATATTACAAATATATCATTATTTATATAATTTGAAGTTGGTACAAGTTCAAAAAATTGCACCTATTATAAAATTATCCATTTTGACTTGTTATTGTTCACTTATTGTGATTTGATATGCTACAATGTGCATTATGAATATGGTAAGTTATTAAAAAAAAAATATATATCAAGATCTGGTTTGGGTAGTTATTAACATTTAAAAAAAACATCTCCGCCTAGGCTCCGCCTAATTTTTAGGAGGGATTTTTTGGCCGCCTTGGGCCTAGGTGAGGCGCCAGAGGGGGCCTAGCGCCTAGGCGGGGCCCCATGAGTGCCTAGGCGAGAGTTTTTTGAACACTGACGTTGTTTTAAAATATTGAATGGAGCTACCTAGCAAAAGATTTTAAGCCCATAGCTGATTCAGTTTAGTAATTTTCTATCCTGAATTGGTGGGCACCAGGGTTTGCAGGAGAATTACCTATTGTCTGTTATATTTGTTGAGCTATTCATTTTTGCTTTCAGTTTCTTTCCCTTGTAGAGTTTCCCAAATGAAAATTACATGTAAAAGGTGCAGTAAACCATGTCCGTTAATGGATTTGAAGTATTTGTAGTGCTTTACTTTTGCGTTATGTATTATATCGTAGATTTGTCCGTTTGATACATGATCAATAGTCGAAACTTTTTCTGTTGATAAGTTAGTTTGCTGAAAACTCTTTCCTGTTTGTCCATTCAATATATTATATTTGAAGTTCTTGTTTGTATTTTTCACTCATTATCCTTCGTCTGAATGCAATCTTGCAGCAAATTGTACCACCAGTAATAAATTCTTTCTCTGACCAAGATAGCAGAGTTCGTTATTATGCGTGTGAAGCTCTATACAACATTGCAAAGGTTAGAATGAACGGGTTTATTGCATCATTGATCATGCTGCTTTTTTCTTTCTATGCACATTTTTGTCTTATATCATACTTCTTTGCAGGTTGTGAGGGGTGATTTTATTGTGTTCTTCAACCAGATCTTTGATGCTTTATGTAAACTTTCAGCAGACTCAGATGCCAATGTACAAAGTGCTGCTCATCTTTTAGATAGGCTTGTAAAGGTATGCCTTTTTTTTTAACCCGTATACATGTGGATATCTTCCTAATATATTTTAATAGATAATTTCTGAACTTTAACCTTGTGCTTTAACTCTTTGCGGGAAGCAGGACATTGTCACAGAGAGTGATCAGTTCAGGTGCGCCAATTTTTTTTTAATACAGAATATATTTCTTTGGTGTTTAAAGATTACGGTTTGTTGTTTTTCTATTAGACATTATATAGGTTATGGTTTTTTATGGTCAGCATTGAAGAATTTATACCATTGTTGAGGGAGCGTATGAATGTCCTCAATCCTTATGTCCGCCAATTTTTGGTAGGATGGATCACCGTATTGGACAGTGTTCCAGATATTGATATGCTGGGTTTCCTTCCTGATTTTCTTGATGGTACTGGTCATAATATGAAGTTCATAGATGCCAGCTATGTAGCTGTAATTCATTTACCTCAAAAAGTTCACATGGTTTGATGTAATTTCAGGCCTATTTAATATGTTAAGTGATTCTAGCCATGAAATACGGCAACAAGCTGATTCAGCACTCTCAGAGTTTCTTCAAGAGATCAAAAATTCTCCAGTAAGGCTTCTTTTAAGATTCAATGTAACAACTTCGTTTTGATGTCTATGGCAATTTGTTACCTGTCGGTTGCCTTCTTTTGAAAGGCATAATAACAGTCAGTTTTTGCATTCAAATGCTGTTTCGTTTCGTAAGGAAGATGGATGTGTTAATATTATGATTGTAGAAACTAACAAAGAAAGTTGTTAGAGTATATCATTAATCATGTTTATGTAAAATAAATTTTATGTTCATTTGTAATTTTCTGACGCGAGCAGTGCTACTCTTGAAGTCTGTAGATTATGGTCGCATGGCTGAAATACTTGTGCAGAGAGCAGCTTCCCCGGATGAATTTACTCGGTTAACTGCCATTACTTGGGTATTGAAATTCACACATAATATCCAAACACATGAATTCTTCCATATGGTGTAGTTTCTTGCCAGAACCCCCCCCTTCCCCCCCTCCTTTTTTTAACAGTATTTGGGTAATAGGATGCTAACTTGGTTAAAATTCGTTCAGATCTGTTTCAATGCAATAATTTGTTGTGCAGATAAATGAGTTTGTAAAACTTGGTGGGGACCAGCTTATTCCTTACTATGCTGATATTTTAGGAGCCATTTTGCCTTGTATAGCTGATAAAGAAGAAAAAATACGAGTTGTAAGTCAATTTGCTCTCCTCGTTTTTAAACTAAATATCTTCCAGTCTTTTGGTTTTGCCACTCCTCCTTGTCCCTCGGTGTTTGTTATGCAACGTCTTATATATTTTTCATTGCTTTTGTTGATTACTATCAGGTTGCTCGAGAAACTAATGAAGAACTTCGCACTATGGAGGCTGAACCAGCTGAAGGATTTGATGTTGGAGCAATCCTCTCTATTGCAAGGAGGTGTAGTTCTTGTTACTTGGGAAAAAGTCTATATTTAAAGGTTACTGATAATTTGCATCTGCATTGGTATAGCCTTTTGTCTCTTAAATATCAAGAGCAAAAGTAGCCTCAAAATTTTTTTTTCTGGCAAATTTGATAAATTTTACAATACTCGATACTGATAGTATTTATGCATAAATACCGGGTTGTACTGAGTTTTTATTTTTTTAATAAATAAATTTTATTTTATTTGCTAATTTCATTTATCAGGCAGTTGTCTAGTGAATGGGAGGCTACTCGAATTGAAGCATTGCACTGGATGTCAGCTCTTTTGAACAGACATCGTGCGGAGGTAATAAGAATTTGTTTGTCTTATGTAGATAGCCTTTTTTAATGCCGTTATTATTGAAAAATCCTAATTGCTACTATTAATATTTGGAGTAACTACTAACTGTTGCAAAATTATGGCGTAGTGGGACTTGGACTGCTATGCAAAATTGGCAACGTGGCATGGGTGCACTAGTTTTTTGCTTGTGTGCATATATTTGCAATTAAACATTATGATGTCTATTCGTCTTTTTTTTTTTAGATTATTCTTTCTCCTTGGCTCTCTTGTCTTTTATTTTGTTTTATATTTATTCTCAAAACCTATTCTCTGTATACTTTTTATTTTCTTTAGACATAATATTTATTATGTTTTGCAAGATAGTATCATGTGGGCGGGTGATAAATAGTTTCTTCTTGTTTTTTTGTTGTTATTTATAACACCAGATTCTTGCCGAACGAGAGTCTCATTCGTTCCCTTAGAAATTTGTGTGGGGGACAGAAACGATGTATAAGTAACAATTTTTTTTTACATGGGAGGCAGAGAGGCTGCTTCAATTTCCTGCGACTAAGTCTTTGTGGAATGTGAATTTTATGTTATTTGGTATCCCTTGATTCATGCCCAGGACTTTTTTTGACCTGCGTGTTAGCTGGTCTTGGCGCTTAGGACACAGCTCTTTTACTTTTAAAACTTAATTTTTTTTGTCGTTGAGATGCGCAAAATTGTTTTAACAGAAAATCAAAGCTATAACCACTAAAAGGAAGAAGAATTTAATTTCCCCACAGGTGTGGAGGAAATTGGCAGCCAGGCAAATGGGGCGGGGGCGGGGGCTAAGAAGGGTGCAGTGAGATTTCAAAAGGCAAACCAGGGAAGAACCTAAGGAAAAAAAGTAAAAGAAGTATGTGTCTCTGAAGATTTATCAAGTTGGGAAATACTGGGGCCATACTATCTTATCTGATTTTTCTGTTATTTTAGTGGTAGGCCGTAGGCACATTTGTCCTTCGTTACTCTTAAATTATCACTTGCTCTGTCCCCATAGCAATTTGTTATCCTCTACATAAGTTAGTACTTTAATATTATGTGGTATAATCCTACTGTTGCTTTAAATTGTTGAAAACCGTTTGAGGGAAAACCCACAACTTTCCTTTTAAATCTTCTCGCTCCTGTTCTGAGTGTTGAAACTAAGAAAACTTGTGCTATGATACTGAAAATCAATGGTGATTGGTTGCTTCGGTATGTCTTGAATATTTATTTCCTTGAAGAGTTGTCATTACATTTTTGTGAATGCCCAAAGAGTCAAAAGACATTATCTGTTCTTGGTCTTTACTGTAAATTTCTGTGCACACATTTTTTGTAATTTTCCGTGACTATCGTTTTGACTATAGAAAGGTTCTCACTTTGTTTTTACACTTGAAACAGGTTCTAACTTTTCTGAATGATGTTTTTGACACTCTTTTGAAGGCATTATCAGATCCCTCTGATGAGGTAATCTTACTTCCTGCTGCTAGTTGTCCTGTAGAATGCTTAATTATTTCCTCAAGTTGCTTCTCTATATTCATTTTTTTCCGTTCTTTTTTCCTGTCTTGATGTATAGTTACTTGCTAGCTGATGTTTCAATATCAATGTTGGTTCACTAGAATTATATAAAGCGAAAAACAGAACTCCCATTAAGAAAAAATAGAACCACGTGCATGAAGAAAGTAATATTTGTACCAGGTGGAGATGTTTTAAGTCTACTGTGGTGCTATTATTACTGAGGCTCTATAACTGGAATCCCATTGCACACCAAACCTGCAGACAAGGACTCAAACGTGATATGGTAATTCGAGACGATTAGAAGCTTATGTGGTTCATCGAAGTATCATCTGTACATAAAGCACAACTATGAAAAGTTTACTATCAAAAATGTATGCAGCCATGTCAGACTTCATGATAATACAAAGATGGGTTTCGCGAAATTCTGTTCATTACATTTTTGGTAGCTGATTCGGAAGAATGTATTGCATTTTACAGATAGAGATATCTGGCCTCACCCTGCATGGGCAAAATATATCCCTGCATGGGAAAAATATATCTCAGTGTAAAACCACAAGATTTTATGTTGGTTAGTTGCAGGCTGGGAGCAGAATACAAGACATGCACACAGTTGGCCAACATCCCCTGGGATATTGCGTCTCTGAAAATAGGATAACTGAGAATATTCGCCTTGTACTTATCAGAAAAAGAAAAATAAAAGGATTGGATGGCAGCCCTTAATTAGTTTTTATTTGTTTCCCTTTTTTGTATTTCATTGGAGGACTCCTTCTCCTCCCTCTATGTACTGACCGTTCTTTCTTATACAGTTTCTTTTTTATCTGAAAAAAACATATAAAAAAAGAGAGGAATACGATCCTTGTAGCAATTTTCTTTTAAGCTATCTAAAATAGTTATCTTTCTTCATGCGAAAGGAGATTTAGCTATCATGTGAGCACAATATAAGCTATGAGTGTAGTTACAGGAGGTTTGCTACATATCTTGAATCTTCCCATATAAACAATGGCTTCATCGTCCCTTTGAAAAGGAGTTGAGAAGGCTTTATTTGTCATCAATTCCAATCCACCCACATCTTTGCTGTATCAGAGGAAATCTGGGCACTGAAGGAGTCTAGTCCTCTCAGTTGACTTGCCCCTGAGGGAATCAGGAACTTAGTTTGTTGTTCCTTAATAATGTCATGAAATGTTCAATCTTCATTTCATATTTTTCTTTATAGGTATATTATGAATAATGAGACTACTACAAATAAAGAAACTTAAAAAAAATGAATAATGAGACTTTTCATCTCTACTCTGTTTTCCCATAATTAGGATGTGTTAGAGAGGAGGTTTTTGAAGATTTACAGCTCCTATTATAGTCGGATAGCAATGTGAATGTTTCATAATGAAGAAAAGTGAAAAATTTATAGAAAGTTAAGTAGAAGACTTGGTGTCAGGTAATACCATATTTGCAGATTCATGGATCAGGCTTATAGTCTGTTTGCAAGATGGATGGTGTTCTGTAAAAAATAAGAGTGAATAATTGTTAGGTACTTAAGGCTGTTCTTATAATAAGGAATAACATACATTGTGCTGTTGATATTTTGTAAATTTTCATTCATCTACCAGTCCAAAATCCATAGAGTTAATTACTTAATGACGGGATCCTTTTTTCCATTTGTAGAATGAAAATGTCAGTGATTCATAATCTCTCTGCCCTGGGCCCTTCCAAAAAATAAGGATAGATTTAAATTATATACATATATATAATAATAATGGTGAAACAACGCATTGGATATCCTCTGAAAGATTGGGGGCGGGGGTTTAGTTAGATTATAATATATTTTTCAACTCCAAGTTCTCCACCAGATATATTCGCTACATTTTTTGATCATTACGATGTGGATGGTACTGGATATAGGTTCTTTCAAACTTGGAAATTGGTGGCTGACTGGCTGTGCTGCCTTTGTTTTTGTGTTCTTTAAAATTGTCCGGTAATCTTCTAGCTGCAGGAATTGCACCCTGACCCCAATATATTTCAGTTGTTGATCGATGTAGAAAATACTTCTGTCTTGTGCATCTTCTGAAATATGTCATAGATAAGCAACATTTATGTTGTGTCCATACTTTATATCTGCTTCAAATTATTTGAAGAGGCCAAATGGTATTTATGTTGTTATTCCGGATGCTTTACAGGTAGTGCTCCTGGTGCTTCAGGTGCATGCAGGCATAGCCAGAGATCCGGAGCATTTTCGGCAGCTTGTTGTTTTCTTAGTTCATAACTTTCGAATTGACAACTCTTTACTGGAGAAGTGAGTTATTTCTTCTTTCTCTAATAGTACCTAAAGTAGCAAACTTCCAGTATTTAGTTTCAATACCTTATTGGTCAATAATTTTTTTGTTTCCATTCTTTAGACGAGGTGCTTTGATAATCCGCCGGCTTTGTGTACTTTTGGATGCTGAAAGAGTTTACCGTGAACTCTCCACAATACTTGAGGGTGAAGCTGATCTGGATTTTGCATCTATTATGGTTCAGGTTGCAATTTCACTGAAAACACAACAGACACAAAATGATGATTTTGTGTGATGAATGGGCATGCACTGTAAAAATGTTCTAATATAAATCCCGATGTCCCCTTAATGATGGTGTACATAGTATAAGATTTCGATTCATTGTTGAATATTCATGCTTGGAATTTTGTTTACTTGTCCCCCTTGTCACTTCTAAGAGAAATGATACATTTTTTTAATTTTTAATTTTTTTTATCTTATCTTATTTTATCTTTTCTTTTGTTATTATTTATTTTTTGCATTTTTATTTTAATCTTGGCGACTCAATTCACATTTTCTATTTTTGTTTCAGGCTTTGAATTTGATTCTGCTTACGTCCTCTGAGTTGTTTCACCTTCGAGATCTTTTGAAGCAATCCTTGGTAAATGCTGCTGGGAGAGACTTGTTTCTTGCTTTGTATGCTTCGTGGTGCCATTCGCCAATGGCAATAATAAGCCTTTGCTTATTAGCCCAGGCAAGAGCGAGAACTTTATGCTATCTGTTTTTTTCATTGAATTTTTATATATGTGATAATCTTAGTCCTTTGTACTATATTTTCATGGTTATGATGCTATTTATGGCACTTGTGTGCAGACTTACCAGCATGCAAGTTCTGTCATTCAATCACTGGTTGAGGAGGATATCAATGTTAAATTCTTGGTTCAGGTGGACAAATTGATACACCTACTAGAGACCCCGATATTTGCATATCTTAGGTTGCAGGTGCTTTTACTTCTCCCTAGTTTTTCAGTTCTAAAATAAAAATAACGAAGCTTTATTTTTTGTCTTGATGTTTCTTTAATGACAGGTGCAACATTTACTTGTGTTATTGTGTTCTTGCATTATTTGTTGTTAATATGCTCATCATATTCTACTGAACTAATTTTGGGATACTCTTTATTAGTGATGTCTAGATACTCAAATCTGCATGAACAGGGGATTCAGTAAATTCTTTTTTCTTTTTTTTAACTATTGGTCACACTCTTAGCCATGACATTTAAGATCTATTATGTTTTAGACCTTGTATCATTTTCTAGCTCAGCCTTGAACTCCTAAAACTTGAACATTTGTGGACTTATTTATGACAAACAACTAAGTTTCAAGTGAGGTCTCACGAGTATTTCAAGTGAAATGTTATCATTGTCATCATAGTAGAACTCATTTCATAGTTATAAGAAAGCAAAAATGAACAAAAGCTAAATCAAATTGCAAGCACAACACACAATGGGAAAAAAGGAAGGAGGGAAAGAGAGAGTTTGTGCTGCAGAAGAATACTGAAAAAAGAATAAAGAAGAAAATTCTGGGGCAGATGTGCGAGAGAAGCCCATAGGTCCAATAAAAATGGGGAGAATGCATGTGTTGTGTGTGTGAAAGAACTAGAAGAGAAGAGTGTGAAATGTCAGTATGTGTTTGTGTGCGGCTCTGATGTTGGTTACATGTGCTCGTTCCTTTCATTGTTAATTTAAATAAATAAATTTAGGGTTATTCTTCTTTTATAATAGGCTTGAGCCCTTTTTTGTGGTGTTTTTTGATATTTTTGATGGTTAACTTTTGAAAATATTTTTACTCTTAATTTCCCCCCCCCCTTGGTGCTATGGTCCTGTGAAGGGTTGTGTGCAAATTCTGCTTTGGTGACACTCTAGTTGTAGTTTTTTCTTCAGTTGGAATTTCATCATTATATATAATGATATTATTGGTGAGAGTTTCTTTTCTACACATCATAGTTGATTTTGGGATCTGACTTCGGAGAAGTAAAAATATTTATGTAACTGAACTATTCTTCTGCCTTTATTTTCAGTTGCTGGAACCTGGAAGATATATATGGTTGCTAAAAGCCTTGTATGGTCTTCTTATGCTGCTTCCACAGGTATTTCAGATTTTCTCTGTTGCTTTGTTGCGGGTTACTTGAATCTTTTTTGTCTTGTGTAAATTTGAGTGGTCCCTTAAGCTTTAAGTTCAAACGTAAGTGGAAAAGCCTTAATAAAACAATGATTTTTTGTTTGTTAGATGCAATATTGATTACTCTGCATTTAGAAAATTTTATTTTGAAAAGCTATGTCTCAATGTGTCTCCAAGTACGAAACAAATAAATATTTAGTGATAACTTATTATCATTACATTATAACTCATTACCATTACGTTACAACTGTATTGCATTACGTAGACTATTGCATTACATCAAATTTCTATTGTGCGAACCAAACCCTACCTAAGAACTGTAATGAAGTAACTGAGAGTGCTCGACCAATTTCATCGAGTTGCAATGGGATGCACAGTTGTACTTTAAGAAGCTATACTGACCACTTACCTCCATATCTTAATTCACGTTAACTGTAAAGCATTGCATTCCATTGGCTTTTGAAAATTGAACAATCCCAACTATTTATTGTTATAACCGTTTGTGGAAGTTAGGTAAGCTTTGGTGTTCTGCATGTTTGAATATTATGTGTTTGAGTTTCCAATGTTGTTTTCTATTATATGATCTCATTTTTTTTATTTGATCTCTTTAACTCATGCAGCAAAGTGCAGCCTTCAAGATTCTACGGACTAGATTGAAAACTGTGCCATCATACTCCTTCAGTGGGGAGCAA
Source organism: Panax notoginseng (assembly GCA_016801055.1). NCBI lineage: Eukaryota > Viridiplantae > Streptophyta > Magnoliopsida > Apiales > Araliaceae > Panax > Panax notoginseng. The sequence goes on along the minus strand of CM029022.1, from coordinate 14,371,992 downwards.
TTTAAGCGAACACCATCAGGGAGTCGTTATTCACAAAATAACTACATGCACAGTGAGTCAGATGTATCTGAGGATGGTGAAATGAATGAAGATTCACAGTCTGTGCATAATGGAATGAACTTTACCTCTAGATTGCAACAGTTTGATCAAATGCGGCAGCAGCACCGTATACACTCTAAATCTCAAGCAAATGCCCGCCACAACTCTACTTCATCATCAAAGGTTTGTTATGCCTTTTGAAATCTACCTCATTGCATCTAGTTTTTGAGATTTAAATTTGCCATCGAGCCTTGGTATTGTTTTTCGTAAGAACTTCTAATCCAACTCAGTTTAGGAAGTTGATTGTTGAGATTTATGTTTATTGATGCTCTGCGAGAGTAGCCAGTTTCACTCAAAAGTAAGAATATCCAATGCGTCTCTTAATACTTAGGTCTACTCTGGAGAAGACATTGATGCTTCCTGTGAGATTTGGGATGGTCCGGTTGCTGTAGAGGAAAGACAAAAGCTAATTAAGATGTGATAGAGTCGGTAGAAAGACTAAATATTTCCTTTTGTAATAGCTATCTGTCATATTTTCCTAGAGCAATTATGATTTTGAAGCCAAATCCTGGCCAAGTCTTTATATCTATTATGACCGAGACATGAGGTGCTTTGTTGTTACAACTTATAACACCCTCTGGGCTTTGGGTTGATGTGAAAATTACCTTTTCTCCAACCTATGAAAAAGGGTGTAGCAAAATTCTTGTTTTTTGTTGGGTGGTATTTGATAGTTGTGAATGATTTTTAACGGAGTTGACATTTTGGCTTGATAAACCAGAGTATTCTGTGTTTTGTCTAGTCATTTGATTCAGTAATAGTTGTTGACTAGTTATGAACCTGTGTAATGGACATCGGGATTTGTAACTATTTAAGAATAAGTAATACAAAAAATATTTTTTAAAGTTAAGCTGTAGTCAAACAATAAACTTGAAACTGTGTAAAATATTTCTCTATAAAACTATAAAATATGAGACTATCATGTTACTTAAAGTTTAGTGCTATACAACAACTTGTACCCTAATGAGATTGTGACGATACAACTCTAATAACATTCAGTCACATTAAATGTAAGCTTAAATGATTCTCCTTAAATCAAACTTTCTAATATGCACGGTATTCAGATATTCTAAAGTATAAATAAAGAAATGTATAAAAGAACTCTTAATCCTTGTCTTCATTTCAGCTTTTGCTTTGAAGAAAGAGTTAATGTCTTATGTGTGAATTGGCTATATTTGTGATTTTTTTCCCTAAGTACTTGAAAAATGATTAATGAGTCTATTGTAACTTGAAATATAAGTGCGTTTAATGACCATAAAAGAAAGATATAAGTGTGTTTAATTACTTTATAGGAATATGAATCCAAATGATCCTATTACTCAAAAAACATAAAATTTACTCTACATTTGAAATTTTAATGTGAAAAAAAGCCTGACTAATAATATATCAACATTATTTTGCATATAGTTGTATTAGATTAGGATTTAGCATATTGTGTTTCAAATTATTTGGTCTACAAAGACAACTTTATGTGGGAAATGCATTTAGAAAATCAATTTTAGGTTATGGTGGAAGGTTTTTTGAAGCTTAATATTCTGTTATAATTTTTTATGCTTTACATTTCAGTTTCGCCGTAAATTACAATTCCCTTTAGTTTATGAGAGTATGTTTCTTTTTGTAACACTCATCTAACTTTTATTGGAGTGAATTTGAAAGATAAAGTAAAACAAACTCAACATTCTAGGAATGCTTTTAGTAATATGAATAAGGCAAAGCGAAAATTGAGAAATCATGTGGAAAGAAAATGTTCATATACTTGGAGACACGAAAGATGTTGACATATGCCAAAGAACATAAAGAAGAGATGACGATTAGTCCACACAATTAGTATTAGAATTATGACATCAAGGAAGGAAGAATTTGAAAATCAATATTTGGAAATATATGCATATACTTCAAGAATATACAGAGAGAGAGAGAGAGAGTACACATGCTATGTATAAGCATAAAGGTATATAGAGAGACGAAGAGAGTGCGCATGAAACAGTGGAATTAATTATAACATTGAGTTAAGAAAAAACGGAAAAAGGAAAGTGCAATTATATTTCCCATGGATTCTGTGATATACATGTACTTTGCCTTTGTGATAGCTAAAATATAAGATGGGTTATAACTTGAATTGTGAGTGTAAGATATTATTGTTCAAATGTGGGAAATGACAAATATAGAGAAAGAGGTGTGTTAGGGAGGTGTATTTATGCATTGTATTAAAGTCATTTCTAATAATGATACTAAAAATGAAAGAAAAAAAAAAGATCATTCATATATATGAAAATGCCCCCTTTTGCTTCCACTACCTATGCCCTTAGGTGGCTTTCTCTTTTTAATCTGTTCTTCCATATATGACCTCTCTATCTCTCTTTGAATGCAAATGTTGTTTCTTTTTTAAGTAGCCTTTTAAAATGTATGTTTTTCTTATGTATATCTATATAATTAGAAACACACGTATATAATATATATATATATATATATATATATATATATTTGAGATTAACTTAACTAAGATGCATATGTTACTTCTTAATTTTAGGCTATTGTATGATATATTATCTTAAGTGAATTTTCTTTTTAATTTATTTTTTGGGTGAAAACCTATATAGTATGTGGATTTGTGTGAGATTGTCTTCTACGACAAGCCGTCTAGACATCAAATTCAGCCTTCCCAAAATCAAAGGGTTGGAGGACATGACTAAAAAGGTTTCGGAAGTTAAACACAAATCCATGGATACGCTTTATACACATAATATTTTATACAGTATTGCTTGTTATTTATGTAAATATATTCAAATTTTGGGGTTATTTTAGAAATAGAAGAGAGTTGGTGGGAAAATATATAAAACTGATATTGTCCAAGTGGAAGGATCCAATATAATCTTAAAAGTAGTGCGCAATGAACACAATTCAAACCTTCTGAAATCCGTCAATCCTTGATCCAAATCTGCTGCGGTTCAGTCATATGATGGGGTATTGAAAACCCTAATCTGTTGCCGAAGCCCGAATGGACTGTTCTTAAAAACCCCAAGCCTGTTAGAGCTGTGAATTGTTGATTTGAAGTTACTACCTTTAGATTCATCTTCTTCCTTGTTCTTAATCTCCTTTTTCTTTTTTGTTTCACATGTCATTTCCTCTAGTTAAGTTAATATGCTCTCAGAGTCGTACCCCTTACCAGTTTTGGTGTTGGTGTTCTGTCAACATAAATACTCTTGGTCAAACAGCTGAGACCATGTAACACATGAAACTCTCTCACCCACCAGTTTAGGCAATCATATCTTGCATTTAATCTCTCTCACTCCATGTATATTCGTGCAGTTCTCTCTCCACCATAAATAAAAATTAAATAATACATGTATTATATCCGCTTTTGATATTTCAATCTGTATGCCGCTTTTGATATCCTTTAGGAAGTATATTTCAGTATTTTTCTGTATATCAATATATAATTGAGTACTCGTCACATGATAGTTTTATATCAGCTTTAGAAGCGTGTGTGTAGGCAGAAAGAGGATAAAATCTAAAACCATCTCTTTCTACATAGTGGTTAATTGGCTTGAGGTTTATAGAGCTTTATACTTGTGTTGTGTGGAGTGGATTATGCCTGAGCCGATGGATAGTTTACTCCAGATGAGGAAAGGAGAAGAGGAGGTGGTTCAAATTGGCGTCACATTTCTTGGGGTGGACGATTTGGAGTGAGAGGAATAATCGATCTTCTGTGCTCCTTAATGACCAAACATCTTTCAGTGATTTTGAGAACAAAGAGTGGACTTGTCTCCAGATCTGTTTCTTATTTGAGTTTTTAGTATTTACCTTTTTCGGGTTGATCAGGTCTATAGTGTCATTTGTGGACTATGTGGGAGATTTACTGGTGGGCGGTTGTTTTCCTTGTTAAAGGAGGTAGAACAAAGTAGATAATGATTTTCATAGCTAAATGTGGTAGAGCGAAGTAGAGAATGATTTTCCTACTTAACGGAGGTAGTTACTTTACAAGTGGGGGTTTTTTCCACCTTTTCTGGTGATTGTGATTTTAAGATTATTTCTGTATTGCCAAATGTCAAATTAATAGAATTATTTACACCAAAATTGTCGGGCATATCAAACTTGACAATTGGCTTAATTAGTAGTTTAGATATATAACAGGTGTAATAACAGATAGAAATGAACAATGGCATGGTGGATCTACAGAACATTATGATTGAAAAGAAAGTTCTAGGGGAACAATCTATTTGTTACTCTCATGCTGTTGTTTAATAGCTTTTTACCTCTACCATGCTAAAGTGTATTGTTTTTAAATGACTATACAGCTGGAGGTTCAAAGACCAGAAGAACCCATGCGACCTTCTTCTGTACCAGACATGAGCAGACTCCCTTCTAGATCATCACGTAGAGGCCCAGGACAACTACAGCTTTGACTGTTTTGCTCTTGCCCCAAAATGGGGCTACTTCCACGAGATATTTACATGATGTTCTGGGTATGGATGAGGTTAGTTCTGTTATAAAATGTAAATTGTATATCTAGTAGCTTGTTTTGTTATTCTTCTTATAAAGGTCAGGATGGTGGGTATTGGGTTTTGAGTTGAGCTTGGGTGGTCCTAAGCTATTCTTTTTCTCTGTGAACGAGGTATGCTCATATGGTTCTGTTATTTTTATTGGAAAACCATATGAGCTAAAGGTAGATATTTAATTTAGAAAATGCAGTTTGTTTTAATTATTGATCTGTTACAAAAGCTAAAATAAAATATCTAATTATATGTACACATTGATTTTTCCATATTACCACTTTTTGACTTGTTAACATGCAAATTAATAATGTGGAGATGGAATTATTAAAGAGAATAGAATACATGTTTCTTTTAGCTCACAGTACTTAGATGCATGGATTGAATTACTATCCACATTCCATTTAGTCAAGTCCTTAAATCAACAAGACCCATGAATTGATTGGCCAACTTTTGGTTATACTTGAGATTGAAATTCAGAAACGACTTTGGTGATTTGGTTACAATGAGCCAAATGTATTATGCAGGACTTCTATGGCATGGCATGCTTGAGTTTTATTTTTGGAAGAAGGTTAGGTTAAGTTTGAACTTGCCTTCCAAAAAAGATTCAAATTACCCTTACCCAAGGCCTGCCAAATAAAACTCGTAAAGAGGCGGTTATTGACACCTCTGCCTACTGCTATTCCAATGCTAAAAAATCCGCCTGACAGCTGAGGAAGTTGTACGCTGTATATATAATGAATGAATACCTATCTAACCCATCACACTAACCGGTCTATATCAATTATTTAGGCAAAAAATAATGCTACTATCACATAAAAAAGTATCACATAATATAAACATACACACATATGTATACTGCGGGCCCTATATGTCAGGCGGGGATCCACATTATGCATGTGTGTGTATGTGAGTATTATGCGACCTTTTTTATGTGATAGTAGTAGCATTGTTGTTGAGCAAATCCTGGTTCATTTATTAGCATTCGTACTTTCAAATGCAAGTATTTTCCTAAATCAAGTCCTCAAGCTCAATTCGTGATTTTTTGCATTTTATTTTAAAAAAAAAACTAACTGCATTAACTTAAACAATAATTACGGAGTTGCACTCTACTTAGATTATTATATAATATGCTAATGGTGTAATGCTGTCATTGGATGCAAGCTTAATCTGAAACAATGTTGATATAACTGTTTATTCTTCTTCTACTGCATTTGTTTGTCTACCTGTAAAACCCTGGCACAACAACAATTAATTTTTAGGAACGGAGAAAGTATTTCTTATTGGACTGTTATTACTACTATAATTTTTTAGCAAATGGTGAATTAAGCAATTGTATTATGTATGTATGCACATTAGCGGTACATTAGAAGTCCTGCTCTGAAAATAATATATGGAGTTGATGCGTCTTGTTAGAAGTTGAACCACCCTCCAGGCCATTTTAGCATTATTTAAGGACCAAGAATTTGGCAATCACCTCCAAGAGCGGATCATTCCACAATAAAACTTAGTGAATAGCAGCAATTCTATACATTTACTACATGCTATAGACTTTCTGTCAAAATACAAATATCAATCTTAGAAATCTTTACTAGTTCACTTTTTGAGTGGAAAAAGAAAGAAAACTTATATTCCAAGTTTGGAGGGGGAAAAAGGTATCAAGATCGCAACAAACTATTAATTACATTTTTGAAACCCAATTCTTTACATTTTCATATACAAAATTTAATATTGTGCGCATTATGAGAGACTGAACAATAAAACCCTACTATCCGCGATATAATGGAGTACGATCATTCACACTAATCTCCTCATGATAATACAAGGCTGACCGACCGTAATCAACGTACTAGAGTTGGGGGTGGCATACCGGACTGTTCCATGGGTAATATCTGTCCTTGTTGATGCAGCCTAGTAGGGATGAGGAGATTAGTATGGATGATCTGTTTTGGAATGTGTAGATATCTGTACTCCATATTGTGGGTTAGGATTTTACTGTGGGGATTAGGAGTAAAACAAGTCTCTCATGCACGGCATCTCTCCCATTATTGTGCAATCTTGTGCTAAAACTGCCGAAGAGCAACCCCTTTTCATCATATTTTAGATTGTGGGTTAGGATTTTACTGTGGGGATTAGGAGCAAAACAAGTCTCTCATGCACGGCATCTCTCCCATTATTGTGCAATCTTGTGCTAAAACTGCCGAAGAGCACCCCTTTTCATCATCTCCTCCTCCATGGTCAAAGCTTTTATAGACCAACACTGAAGACAATCACAATGTCTAGGTCATGGACGTTCTTGGTGAAAATTAACCATCTTTGCCATTCCAATTTGTGCGACACTATTATGAAGCATAGATCTTATCATGGTCAGACTCATAGTCCTCATCAGAGATATTTGCTGAATACACGGACCACGAGAAAGATTTACTTCCAGATGCCCTTCTGATGCGTCTCTGAGAATCATTTCCAAAACCCCCATAGTGTTGCCTGAAAACAAAGTAGCACAAGCTAACAAAAGTTCCTAGAAGAATAGGAACTCCCACTACAGCAATCGTGATCGCCATCCATGAACTTCCTTTTCCGACGACCACAAAAGCTATAGACAGAAATGCCCCACAAGTGCTAATGCAGGCAGCCCACATTAGCTTGTTCACTATCGAAACAATCTGTCTCTGTGCCCTGGTGTCCCATGCAATCAAAGTGATCTGAACCACCACAACAGCCAAAGAGATGAAGAGGGAAGTAGTATTCAGAAGGCAGAATGCTCGAAATGCACTACTGTCAGCCATATTAGCTTTCCCTGTTTCTGGTCCGACCATTAGATATTGGCCAGGCAAGTTGAATATTGCCAAGAAAGCTTTGGAGGCAAATAGAACAGCAACGACTGTTGCAGAATTTATTGTATTCTGAACAGCTTCCTGGTGGATTTTCTCGAGTTCTTTAGCAATACCAGAAACCCTTCTTTGGGTTTTCTCACTTTGTATGAGTTGGGAGTACACCTCGTGCTTTATATCACTCACGGTCCTTTTAAGTTCCATTGCTTCATCAAGTTGCTCAACATGCCTAGCATACTTGGCACCAGCCTCTGTTAAAGCCTCCTTAATTTGAAAAGCAGGTTCTCCATAATTGAGTTTATCCGCCAAATCCATTGCAGTTTCCTGATGATTGTTAATGGCATTGACGTTTACAGATGTAAAGCTCAGTAAAAGGCTTACTATCTGAAAGAGAGGTGGAATATCAGAGGGGGAAAAAAACCCGAAAACAATTATAAGAAACCTAATACCTCATTATAATTACAGTAATATATACAGTTGCAGAAACATAATTGGAAAAGGAATATTTATGTAAACATATTGTATAAACTTGCAACAAAAATGACAAACAAGAAGAAAGATATATATAATCTGCAGATTGGAGAACGGAAGGGATAGGGCTTGATTTGTGGAGTTCTTTTGTAAAGAACTAATACGGAAAGAAAAAGATCACTAGAACAAAAAGGAGATAATATGGTTCATAATTAGAAAGATATAGATACGTCACACTATATGTTTGCAGAGCAAGTGTTGCAGTGTGTCAACCATAGAACCAAGAGAAACAGCAGAAGCTATTGCAGATCAAAAGAAGAAGATGATATTCAAGCAGGTGAAATTATCCACACAATAAAATGTCAGTGTGGACGGCATTTCCTTGTTGCGATGTGCACAGCTGTATTACCCTTGTTGTCACGTTCATTTAATATGGAATGATCATAAAACAATAACTCCTCTATAACAGAAGTATCCTGACCTTTTACGGCCATATGAAGTGCAGTCTGACCTTTCTTATCTTTGATGGAAACAATTTCCGGTTATCTGTCTAGAAGTGCTTTCACCACACGAAGGCGGCCATATCGTACAGCATTGTGCAATGCAGTTTTCCCATTCTTCCGTACTATCCTTACCGACCTCACATCTGCATCTAATATGGCATTCACTACCTCCAGATGGTCCTTTTCTGCAGCTGAATACAGGGGAATCACATGATTTACAAAGCTCAGGCAACATGCCCAAAAGTTCCTTCACAATCCCTATAAACAACAGTAGGAACCAAAAAATTAGCCAAGCAGAACATAACACATGATGTATTGGTGAACAAGTGCAGTAGGAATTGCCAGTAATCCCTCTGTTATTCACTTATTTGAAATTTATGGAACTGCATGGATCCTGTACCATAATGAAAATCCCTGTGAAGCTAGTTTAGAACGGCTAGTAATTAGAATTTTCCCCCTAGATTGGAAACTGTCAAGATTCTCAAATCCTACACACTACGTTGTTCAATGGTAAAATCCTATACACCACATTTTTGATACCAATGACCCAAAAAAAAATCTTGCTAATAAATGTAGCAACTAGTTTAATATAGTATAATATAAGAAAATCAGTATTTTGTTTTTCAAATGTTATACAGGTGACTAGATTTTACTTGTCAAAAGAAATAAAATTAAGGTGACTAGGGATGACAAACTTCATTACAAAGCGTTTAGATACAGTAGATATGTATACGTACGTATCATTATCAGCTTACCGTTCAGGGACATTATATAATTTCCTTTTCCTATAGTATCTTAAGGAGTTATGACATTTACACTTTAACAGGCCAGATAGGGTATGAATCCTGTTTGAACTTTGACGTTTGAATGTAACTTCTTCCTATGAAATTGCCTGAATACCATGTGTGTCAATGACATAAGAAAGGCTAAAAAAACCAAGCCAAATCACACTCGCCCTTATTCATACTTGGCAAATCTTGCATGCAGTCAAAAAACTATGTTCAAACTTGGCCATCTACAGACGACAACCCGCCGAGCGAAAGAGTTCATGAACTAAGATCGACAAAAAAATGGACTGTATAAATGGCATAGAGAAACTAATTATTTTGGCATATGATAATGTAACAAAACATTATATCTTAATATATAACAAATATAATCTATTATATTATTGTATTGTATTGGCATAATTTTGCAAACCAATATATCAAATGTAATAATTTAGTAAAATATTTGATTAGTTATGACTTGAGTTATGCAAATTAGATGAAATGGTTCACATTTACGAAAAACAAGTTATGGAGCTGAACCTAGTACACCATTGCTTGGATGGTTCAGTAAACAAAATTTTAAATAAGCTGAAAATGTAATCCAATCAAGCCAAACACCAAATTATATATGATTAGAAGAGCTTTTTTTAATAGCAATATCAAAAAGGGGAATCAAAAACACAAAATCAAAATCAAACACATCACGAACATAAAACTGCAATTGAAAAGCACTAACAAATATGCGTACAAAAACTAACATATTATCAAAATGAGTGACTGAAAACAATTATCTAGATTGGGGAGCAAGAAATAATAGAGTGAGAAAAAGTGTATGTATATATATACCCAAATGACCGTTTTTGGCTGAAACGTGAAATGCATCCAAACCGGATGTTTTGGACTTAATCAGAACAGTCTGAAGATGACAGAATTTGAGCAAGTAACTGAATACTTCCTCATATATGGTTGCTCTACATACAGAGCCGTTTCGCCCTTATCATTCTGCAATTCCATTAGACCAGGAGAGATCGGAGCAGCAGCTGGATGATCCGAGTCCGACCCATCATCCTTTACGGCTTCTTTAATCGATTTCAGGTCTCCCGATCGGACGGCGGAGAAAAATGATTGGTGGGTTATGAATCTCACTGACATGTCTCTCTCTCTGCAAGTCTATGCCTTTTTGGTATTCAATTGAAAAGGGAGGAGAACAAGAAACAGAAACAAAATTGAATTGTTGAGTAAGCCTTCATTAACTTTCTCTCTTCTTTCTCTATCCCCATCTATATGTATATGTATACTGGTGTGTATCTACACGGTGTAACAAGGGAGTAAAATGAATGGAGAAGTAAGCAAATTAAGAACAGGATGGAAAGAATATGGGGTTGAGTTGGCTATGATATGACATCTTCATTTTCATGATTTCAATGCTTCATATATATATATATATATATATATATATATATATATATACATGATCCGTCTCTAAAGCGAACCTTAAAGAGCGAACTAAAGACGAACCGTCTTTGGTGTCTATGACGACGGTTCGATCCGGCGCCATAGCCATGTAGTCTTTGGCGACGGGTCGAACCGTCGCCATAGACACCAAAGACGACGGTTCGTCTTTAGTTCGCTCTTTAAGGTTCGCTTTAGAGTCTCTCCGTATATATATATATATATATATATATATATATATATATATATATATATATATAACTGTGCAGCATTCAATCATTTGGCCACCTAGTTTTTTTGTTTTCTTCCTAAATGGAGCAGTCAATTATCAATCTCAATCTCTTCTTCTTCAGTCCTTTTCCTTTACAATGAATCATCCTTTTCTTTACAATGTGTTCATTTTTCCAACGTTAGATTTCTTGTACTGTGGCTGTGATTCATACAAGTTTTAAAAAATAGTAGTAATAAAATTTGTAATTGTACAAGAAGGGTAAATTTCTTGACATTTATTACGAGGTCCACTGTTCCTGAGCCAACCACTACTTTTTTGGAAGTTGGAACTAATTTTGAAGCAATAACATGCAACACTAGTTACACTATTCACTCCGTCCTCAAAAAAATAATTAAAAATATAATTTTTTTTATTTTAAAAAGAAATAAGATAAAATATATAAAATAAAGAATAAATATGTTATTTAGTCTATTAATAAAATAAAAAAAAGTCTTCATATCTTTATATAATCTTGTAATATTAAATACAAAAAAAAATGATACAAAATGATGTGTATAATAATGATTGATTATAAGTATTGAACTCATTGATGATTGGTAAAATAGTATTAACTAATTATAATTTAATACATTATTTTGTATCTAATTTTTTTATAGTTTTCTTTCATCACCGTAGGATTAGTTCAATAAAATTAGCATATTTTATATCTACAATTCTAGGTTTAGGTGGAAGATGTCACCCTTTTATTATTTTTATTTTTACTTTATTCAGAAGCCAAGGTTGCTTGTGTATTTATTACACACAATGACTAATATCTTAGCAATACTAAGAGAATTAATATTTATTTTTTTACTATATTAATTTAAAATTTAGTTTATTGTTATATTTATTCATATACATTGTTTTAGGCCTTTTAATAGGTTAGATTAGAGAAAATCATGCTCTGATCCGATATGATTTACTAAATGTGATAATGGATCAATGATCTAATTCATTATGCAGTAGATCACTGATCTGTCCCATGATTCACTTGATCCAACAACACAGATGATGAATCAAATCGTTTTATTTATAAAAAAAATATTTGTACAATTATTTTTTTCAATAAAATGCTACTATCTACAAATTATATTAACTTATGAAATAATATTACTTGATCTCTCTAAATTTTTTACTCTCACTTTAATGTGTTTGAACTTTCTCTCACTAAGTTTTTGCACTTTCTCTCTTTAAAAAATTTATTTTTTTCATGTTCAAAAATTACTTTTTTAAAAATTTCATTTAATATAAATACAACATATTGATATAAATTCACTTAAAATAAACCAAGATTTATATAAATATTTTACCAGATGGAACAGTCAAAACAAACTGTTGTTACATGTGCAAATTTTTAATCTCTTTCTTATATACATATGTATTTGTATAAACATGTGACATGTCCATTCACCACCACTACACTTGTAACACAAACACTAATTTCTTTTACTCCCAAACACTTGAATTTGTAGACCCACAAAATTAATTTTGAAAAATGTCCAAGTTTTATTTTTAAGAACCAATGACGAACCCATGATGGTGACATTAATTAGATAACTTGATTATGGTATTAATTAATATTTCAAATTTAAACTCCATGGATGAATATTTCAAATTTAAATTTAGTTTAGTGTTATATTTTAGTTTTGATTTTTGTTTCTGATTTTACTCCATTCTGTTTTTGGTTGTTTTTCTGTTCCTCTCTCGTTCTAACATTTTATTGTTTGAAAAAGCCATCCTTAAATATAAATATAAACTTGTTAGTATGTTGTTGGTATCAACCTAATCCAGATTTACTTAGGATAGAGAGATCCATTAAGCTTAAATAAGATCATTATTGTTTAGATTTACTTATATTAGCCTATTAATTTACTTAAATTTGAATGGGATAAACCGCATCACTCGGAAGAGCCACACCACCTAATCTAATCTTCAATCGTGCAATCACGCACTCCCCCAATTTCTCTCTCACCAAAATTCACACACACAATATTAAAAGATTACTACTCCATTCCATTCCATTCCATTCCATATATATATATATATGCAGGAAAGATAGATAGAAGAAGAAGAAGGTAGAGGAGCGATCTCAATACAATCCCTATAATATAAACTCATAAATCTCCGATTCTCTTCACTCATTCATTCAAAATCAAATCAAAAAACCCAAATCCATTTGCTTTTAATATCATATATTCATGGGTTTGAAATCTCTGTTTAACCGGAAAAAGAAACGGAGCATTCCGTCCCTGAATCCAACGCCAACGGTATCGCGAACCCCGTCTCTAAACTCACGCGCTCAAATCGCGGAAGAACTAGAACAAGTCTTCAAGAAATTCGACGTTAATGGAGACGGCAAGATCTCTGCCGCCGAGCTGGGGTCCATAATGGGCAGCCTCGGTCACTCTGCCACCGAGGAGGAGCTACAGAGCATGATCAAAGAGGTGGATTCCGATGGCGATGGGTTCATCGACCTCCGCGAATTCATCGAATTGAACACAAAAGACATCGGTTACGACGAGGTATTGGAAAATTTGAGGGATGCTTTTAAGGTGTTTGATATTGACAAGAACGGGTCGATTTCGGCGGAGGAATTGCAGGAGGTGATGGGGAGTTTGGGAGAGGAGAGTTCAATTGCGGAATGTAAGAAGATGATTAGTGGGGTGGATTCTGATGGCGACGGAATGATCAGTTTTGAGGAGTTTAAGGTCATGATGATGAGGGGCTCGCGATTCGATGCTTTGGGGTCGCACTCACAGCGAATTGAGATCCAAGATTGATGGAGACTTTTTTATTTTTATTTTTTTAGTAATTATTACTACTGTTCTACTAGTAGTATTCTAATCGCCCTTTATGCCGTTTATGATTCTTGGAAAAGTTAACAAAAAAATAAAAAAGATGGTACGTATTATTAGTTCTACAATTTGTATCTGAACCCCATGATTTGAATGCAGGATCAGGAAATTTGCCAATATAATCTTATTTGACATTGTCTCTCTACTTATTGGAAAGTTTTCACTTGAAATCTTGCTGCTGCTGCTGCTGCTGCTGCTGCTGCTGCTGCTGCTGCTGCTGCTTTATATATAATTTTCATTGTTGATAGTCTTATGTATTGATGTATGTTTGTAGCAATCACAAGTTAACACAACAAAACTCTATACAAATAACATATATTTACATATTCTTGCTAATAAGCCTACTCATATAATTGAAGAAATGTAAAATATAAATATTACTCTTGTTTTTCAAACTATACTCTATTATTATTTTGGGATATGATTGTATTTCAGGAATTTATTTAGTGTCCACTTTTTGATATCTATTATTTTATTTGAAAGAAGCGACCTTTTTTCATGATTATCTATTATTTTATTTGAAAGAATTACTTTGAGTTTGTTTTTTGTTTTTGTAATCTTTTGATCTTTTATAACAAATTACAGTCTTATTATACTGTTTGATAAAAAAAAAACCTATAGTGTTGTTGTTTCATTATATGTTACGGTTGGTTATTGCAATCGTGATTGTTTAAACTCTTGTTTTTTAGTAGTTTTGAAATTTGAATTACAAGAGGATTAATTGGATTTGAATTTCTAATAGCATATTGTTTGGTCGATTTTTGTCTCTGTAATTTTGATTTTTTTTTTTTTCATGTAGATTGTATTGTTGAAGTCTGATATGATATGAGTAATTAAGATGTAATAATATGAGAATCTAAAAACATTTTCAACGTACGGTTGATTGAAAAATCATAAGAATTAAAGATTGATTGAAAAATCATAAGAATTAAAGAGAGCAAAAGAATTTTAAATACTTATAGCGATTGATTCATAACCATGTATGAATTAAAGAGAGCAAATCAAGGAGCAGTATATATATATACAGTATGAGGATCTCCTTGATTTAAACATGTGAAGAATATATATATACAGTTTCAAACAAAATCGATCAGAGATTTATCTAACCTCCCGGCTTCAATAAAAAAAAAAACCGTACGTGATAATCATCATGTGTTTAGGAAGAAGAATGGATTGTAATTCTTGGATTTCTAAGGCACAAATTGCAGACAGAAAAGTTGTTAAAAAAATTTTGAACTTGTTTTAACAGAGATTAGCCATCAAAACTGAGAGAGAGAGAGAGATACAGAGAGAGGCTTATAAAATTCAACCCAAGAAAGTTGTTACTTTATCCTTAATAATAGAAGAACTATACAAGTATTTACAACTGAAACTAAAACCCAAGAAACAAGCAAGCTGTAATTAAAGAGAAAAATAAAAACAAGGACAAATATATATATATATATATATATATATATATATATATATATATGTATGTATGTATTCGATCGCCTCCCGGATCTAAAACCTCTAGGAGTTGCCAACTGAAATAATAGGTCTTTGAGCAATCCCAAGAGGTGACCTCGAGCGCTGTTGCTGCCCGGTGATCTCGCGATAAACAGGTCTAATCATCTCTGGCTGCTCAACTGATGGGTGCTTAATCTTTTCCATTTCTTGCTTTATTTTTCTGACTTGGCTGTGAATTGCAACACCATCTTCTCTGTTACTCTTTTTCTGCTCCATCACGTTTTGCCTAGCTTTCATTGAGAAATTAATCACACCTCACAACTCTCTCTTGCTTTATTTGGTACCTATTGCCATCTAGTTAGATATTTATATACAGAGGGGGAGATAAATAAAGATTAATGAAAACGACACGATTTGTTCGTGGATGGGAAGGTTGTTAAGTTGGCGATTGAGGCGAGGCGACCGACTCTTTTTGAGCTACTCTACCAGAAATGCCCTTTTTCTTTATCAGAATTACTAAACTGCCCTTGGTTGGTAACTTCAATTTCATGCTATCTATCTATCTATCTTACACAAATGAAGACTACATTTTGTTTGTTTAATCAGTTGACTAAGGTTTCTTTTTTTATTTTAAATTTTAATATTCTCATTGGTTGAGTTGGGTTGATGAACTTATAATATAAACTTTTGACCTCTAGATTGTGCCTTATGGTATTTGGCATGGAAAGGACATAGGTGGACGGCCAGCCCTTTCTCCACTTGGAGAATTCTTTCATTTGACTGGGCTCTCTTTGTATTCATCCCCCCGTCTTCCTACCCCACTCCCTCTTCAAATTTCATTTTTGTACTTCTCTCTCTCTCTCTCTCTCTCTCTGAGATAAAACTAGAAGAGTGGATCTTGCTATGACAGGTTGGACTAGTCTATAGTACGAGAAAGAAATTTTGGGTTGGGTTGGGTTGGGTTGGGTTGGGGTGCGTGGGGGTTCTTATTACAAAGTTTAATGGTTTCAATGTGAATCATGGACAAAGTCAATCGGAGAGATGTTTAAGGATTTTTGATTAAGGAAAGTCAAGTATTAGCCCATTTGATAGGGTGTTTTTTCTTCCTTTCATGACTTCATTACTACGTACCATTTATTGATGGATAGTAATATATTTTCAAATATGACGGGTGTGGGTATATTATTAACTCAAAAGAGATCATAATATCACATGGAATGGAATTGACATATAGTAGTAATATTGTAGATTCGGTCGATAATAAATTTAAAGTTGGTTGGTGTGGGCGATGACCAATAAATATTGTGCCTTAAGTTTGTTATAACTCCTATTTAAGGCCTTCAAATATATTACTATTAATGAATAACTTTTGGTAATGTAGGGAAGATATTTTGAAATACTACTATTGTTTTATTAGCTTACCCATTGTATAAGAAACCGTCCAACCATTTGGCTAGAAGAATATTCTTATTTTTATTTGCCCCAAAACTGTTCAAAAGAAGACGAAATCATGAATTATGACTATTAAATGTTTTATTGGACTTTTGATGATGGACTAATTACACCATCCAAATATAATTTGACTTTTAAGTTACATATTAAATTTTAAATTGATATGAATTGATTTAATTTTAATCGATATAATTATTATAATTGTATAGTCTATAACAAAAAATATTAATTACAAAATTTATTTAATTCTAAATTTTTATGAATCGTACCAATTTTAAAGTTTAATATGTCGTCATTTGATTTTAAAAGTCAAATTCTATCTCTAATTTTAAAACGGAAAGAATGTAAGATACTTATTTTCACATGATTATTTTCACATAACTTTTTGATGTTTCTACATGAATAGCGTCGCTATAGATATATAATGACGGTAAAAATCGTTGATATAAATCCTATAGCGACGATTTTCAGTTTCCTTTTAATATGGGGAGTACTATTTCAACATTTATTTTTGATATTTTCACATAATTTTTTCTTATATGAAGATGATACCAATTATATGCTCATGTTTGAGAGGACCATGTGTGAAAATATGAGTTGCCTTTTAATATTTCTAAATTGCTTTAAGTACACAAGGTTGTGTACTTAGCGTTTAAATTAATGTTTTCGCAACTTATTCTTTCTCGTATTTTCTTAATTTTTTTAAATACAATAATTTACTTTTTATATTATAATATATACTAAATTAAGTATGAGATCATATGAAATAATTACAAGTATACTACTATTAAGTTTTTAGTATTTATTTTTAAATTATATTTATTTATATATCTATATTAGTGTGATGAAAAAAATATAATAAAGTTGTATATAAGATAAATATTTATTGACATTGTTCCATTTCTGATTTATCTTTCTCACTGATCCCTGAATTACCCTCCTACAATTAATGGACACAAAAAAGTTGCTTAAAAAAATTACTCATTACTTTACGATTTTTAAAGAGAATTGATATTTTCAAAACTACTTATTGAAATTGTACTACAATAGACAATGGTACTAGTATAGGGGGCATTCTCGATAATTGGACGAAAGTCGGGGACAAATTAATTAGGATGTAGCAAATGATGGAGTTGATAACGTAGAATTAATGGCTTATGTTATGGGGAGAAATTAATTAGGTTATGCGGTTAAGTTTGTTGGCAGTGGTGGGCCGCTGCCAGCGGCTTATGCGTGACGCATCAGGAAACTCTGCCATGTGTCAACAACGTATTTGCTCCCTTTAATTAATTTCCGATCTCTAGCTTATTTCAAGATGGATCCTAACTCTCAGGTCCCTCCGCTTGGTAATCAATCTCTCTCTTCACCTATTCCTTCATTTTTTTTTAATTATTTTATCTTTTTATAGTATAATTTAAGAAAATTAATTATAATCTTTTTAAAATTACTCTTTATAAGAAAATTGTGAGAGATAAAAAATAAAATATGAGATAAGTATGAAAATTTAAAGGTATTATAAATAATTAATATTGTATTTAATGTTATATAATCATTTCTTTAATTTTTATGTTTTAAAAGTTTAAAAATATAATTTTATTTCATATTTATCTCTAATATATTATAAAGTTCTTTATTATAATAGTGATGTATTGATGATAGAATTGTGATGGTTAACTTGAAGTTATTTTATTATTTTATATTATTAACAATAAAAAGAGTACTTTTTTTGCAGATTTTGTTTAATAAATAAAACTATTTTATTTCTAATACAAAATGAGCATTATGTTAATTTATTTTAATAAACTAGTAATTTTTTGTTCAACTTTCTTGCTTTGAATAGAATAAAGAATATATGATACGAAAGTAGTTATTAAATCTTGTTCTTTAGTAATATAAAAATTATCGTTCGAGAGTTAATTACACAAGATAATATTGTTTTTAGGACGAATTAGAAGATATTAAATTGTTAAAAGAAATTGAGAATTACAACAATGTTATTATCACATAAAAAATGCTCACATAATACTTACATACACACATGCATATTCTGGATCCCCACCTGTCATGTGGAGCCCACAAATATGCATGTGTGTGTATGTGAGCATTATGTGAGTATTTTTTATGTGATAGTATCATTATTTATTGAATTAAGCAATGTTATCAATCAGTAGTTACAACAACATGGTTATTAAGGCACAACGTTCTCTTGGGCATGAATTATATATGTTTCCTTGTAATAGAAGCAAAACAACTTTCTATATACGAAACAATCTGAATCAAATTCTAAAGTTTTAAATTATTTACTCAAAAAAATCTTCTTGAATTATATTAACACGTCGTGAATTTATTTAAAAAGTTATAACTGAATGTACTGTATTAATAACTTAATTTTTTATATACAAATAAATTTCAAGAATGTATAACTTAAGTGTTACTACAATATATGTCTTTTCTTTTGTTTTGAAAGCCTCAAAATTAGGCTAGGTAGGTGCTCTAGTGATTGATAATTAGCCGGCTAAAACCTTTTACACAGGTCTAGCCAACCCCCACATCTTGAAACTTTCTCATAGTTTGCTATTGCCCATTGTGGTGGGTCTTATATTCTCCTTTCATTCTAAATCATGCTTATTAAAGCTCAATCGTACGGCCTTTTTGACCAGTAAAAACTGAAATCTATCGGTAGTCTAATCCAATTTGAACAAAAAAATATTTTTTAGTTAAAATTCGGTCAAACGCGATGACCTACCAGTTGGATCGGTCAACCTAGTTATATGGTAGGATCACCGATTTTAACAGTTCCTTGTCTTTTGTTTTGTTGCTAATTTAAGCCTTGAATTTGATTGAATGTATTATTGATCAAGTTTTGAGTTATGATAATAATTTAATATCTTTTTTTAATATTTTTTCAAATTGATTTAGTATTTATTTAAATTGTATAAAGTAAATATTGTACAAATAGATTTAAATTTTTTTTATACCGAATTTGATTGAATGTTTCTTAGATATGTTTATTATTTGTGTTTGATTTTATCACTCCTGGGTATCGAGTTTTGAGTTATGATCATGATTTAATATCTTTCTTTATATATATATATATATATATATATATATATATATATATATATATATATATATAGTATTTATTTGAATTGTATAAAATAAACATTGTACAAATAGGTTTAATTTTTTTTGTAAATAAATTGATTAATTTTACATATTAGTAAATCTTATATATAATATATAATAACAATTAATATATTTAATTATTTATTACATAGTAATGACGTCATTGAGTCAATAACGGTCCGACCACTAGTTGGACAAGTGACCCGGTAGTTTTTTCGGTTCGATGACCGGTCCGGGTCTGAAAAGATTGTTTTAAATTATATGATCATTATTGAGTTTTGAAAGTCAATTTAAGATATTTTTAAATTCAAAATTGATTATATGATTATCATTGTATTGATTAAAATCAAAAGAATTTATGCCAATTTTGAATTAAAAAAAATCTGTTAAATTGACTTTAGAAAGTTAAAAATAATTATGAAAGCGAGGGAGTATCATAATCCTACCAATTAATAACTACTGGATTACCAATGAACTAAGCAAATGCATAAGCCCAATGTTATAATTTAGATAGGTTAGACCTTAACAAGAGAGGGAATGAATGCATAAGCCCAATGTTACAATGGCAAAACTGCTCTAAATGCAACTGATGGATGGTATGCTTTTCCCAAGAAACAAATACGAGTCTATTGGAAAAGAAGTCGGCCTGTTATTTAATTGGAAAGGCCTACCGCCTACAAAAGGTTTCTCTTGAGCTGGTTTGCTCAGTTTTTGGGCTAGATATTAAAAAAATAGTTGCCTCCTTTGAAATTTTATGAATCCCTTTCCTCTACAAAACAAAGCACTTTCTCATTGATAGTAATAAGAGCAAACATATATATATATATATATATATATATATATATATATATATATGGGAACCGATCTATAGTAAACGTTGTCAATTTAAAGTTATTCTTACAACACATTGTGAGCGTCCATCCGATGATCTAACAGTTTAATAGATGTTCCGTCCACAGTTTAGTTTCTAGTATTTCACAATATTAAAATGTGGACACTAAGTATTTTTTGGCCAATTGAAAGACGACATCGTTTTTAAATAATTACCATCCGCAGTATTAAACTGCGAACGCTAAGTGTATTGATCAATTTCAATTTTTTTTAGTTTTCTAGACTCTGCAATATTAAACTGCAGATGCCAAATAAACTCTCACTCTATTTACCTTTCACCTACTAATTTATGTCTTAATAGGCTTTTCGCTATATTTGTATGCATGCCAAGATTATGAAGACAAATAAATTAGTAGGTGAAAGGTAAATATAGTTAGTTTATTTGACATGTCCAGTTTCATAATGTAGAGCTTAGAAAATTAAAAAAAAAAATTGAATTTGGCCATTAGGACATCGTTGGCCACCCATACTTAGCGTCCGCAATTTAATACTGCGGACAAGAGACATTTACAAGGAGGGTATTTTGAACGTATTTTGGACATTTGTCTCGTCCGCAGTATTAAACTGCAGAATATTGAAAACTAAATTGCGGACGGGACATCTAAATAATCGTTAGATCATCAGACGGACGCTCAGGATGTGTTGTAAGAATGACCTTAAATTGATAACGTTGACTATAAATCGGTCCCATATATATATATCTTGTATTAAACAAAACACTAAACACAGTACTAAATTGGACTCATCATTAGATGATGAACCATTTAATCTCCCATGCCTTTCGTATAATAGTTCGGTGTGAATAGGAAGATTTGGGAATTTTTTTTTTGATGAATCAATGGGGCAAATCAAATAAGATTTTTTGATGAGTCAATTGTTTTTTTTTTTTTTTGACATAGACATCCGCAACCACTACCCCTCGGTAGTCTGAAAAACCTTGTAGGTATGTAGCCCCCAAAATACCTGAGCAATCCCTTATAATTATTTTCCAATTAATTTCCTATAATTCAACTAAATCATAATATTAAATGAAGTGATGTTTAATTACATTGAACAAAGGAAAATTTGAAACATCATACAAAATTTAATCTCTTTTTAAAAAGTAGTAAATCTTTTTACTTGCAGTTTGCGGCGTATAAAAAAGATGGGACTCTCAATTTAAGTGGGAGGGGTTTTGGCCTTTGGGGCTGCTGTTTTGTTCTTCGAGAGTCTTGGATTATTGATGAAAATTTTGCATTTGGAACTTGGAATTTAGAAGTACTCCTACTACGTATTACAGGCTCAGCCCCTGATTTGCTTAGGAGAAATAATTAGATGAGATTAATTATTAGCCCAACGTATGTATTATTAGCAGTGTTGATAACGTTGATTGACTACTACAAACATACTACTAATCTATTAGATTAATTAGATGTATAATTAGCAGTGTTGTCATTATCATTTGATTCCACACAACACACGTGCTTCTTCTTCTCAAATGGATGTATAAAATTAAAAGCTTCTATTGTCTACAAGTGGATCGAATGCTCATCACCCTATCCAATGCAGTGTGTGTATATATATATATATATATATATATATATATATATACAAAGTAGGTCTCAACCAGTCAACTATCATGCCTGTGATTTTATTTATAGTACTACCTCCATCCCATAATAACTGTCGTTCTAGAAGGAAATTTTTTTCCCAATTTATTTGTCGTTTACAACTTTTTAGGAGAATAAATTATTTACTTTTCTATATCACCCCTACTTTCTCTCATTGTCCCAAGAAATTTTTCTCTTGTATTAATAGTTTTCAACTTCCCATAAAGGGATAGTGATGAAATTTCACACCAATTTTAATTAATAAATGATAGACCTAAATGACTTTCTTAATCTATGTGCATCAAGTTAAAACGACAGTTATTATGGGATGGAGGGAGTATATTTTTTGTCACAGATAGATAGTATAGGCCACGGTCCACGGACGAGACTAGAAAATTATAAGTTGTCTGCTGTACGTACTTGCGCATGTTATGGCTGCATATGTCCTCATTGGAAGCTAGATTAAATCAACAAGAGATCAGCTGCAAAATATGGTTATTGGGAATTGTAAACAAATGGGAGCTATAGAATCCATCTGGAAACTTGCACTAAATTTTTTATATAGGAGTATAAGCTAGCTCTCCCTCCATATTTATTCCTGAAACCATGCCTGCATTAACTAGTCTACCTATCTCCGTAACTGTATATGCTCTATGGAATCTTGGATTTAAGTTGTACTCCTTCCGTTCCTTAATATAGGTCGTTTTAGAGAAATATTTTTATTCTTTAATACTACCTCCACCCATAATAATGTCGTTTTAGAAGGAAATTTTTTTCCCTTTTTTCCCAATTTATTTGTTGTTTACAACTTTCTAGGAGAATAAATTATTTATTTTTCTATATCACCCCTACCTTCTCTCATTGTCCCAAGAAATTTTCTCCCTTGTATTAATAGTTTTCAACTTCCCATAAAGGGGTAGTGATGAAATTTCACACCAATTTTAATTAATAAATGATAGCACTAAATGACTTTCTTAATCCATGTGCATCAAGCTAAAACGACAGTTATTATGGGATGGAGGGAGTATAAGTCATTTTAGAATTTCAAGTAAGCATTAATTGCTTAGTTTCCAATATTATCCCAAATATTAAATGTGACTTTGGTCCTCTCACTATTTTCTATCCAATAAATAACAATATCTTATTTCAATACAAGGGTAATATAGACAATTGATATTATAGTTAATGCTATACAATCATTATCTTAATGCTTGTAAATAATTTTAAAACGACCTATATTAAAGAACGGAGGGAGTAGTGCGCAAGGTCTGTCATAATTAGAATTTTTAAGTAAGAACTACGTACTCCATTCAAAAACCTCCATTAAGACTTGTGTTAAGATTTACTACTAGTATATATATATAGGTTCATTGTCGGCGTGCCGGGCGTTAGGGGGGTTCAATGTGGTCCATTATGAAAGCATATATATGGGTTGGACTAAGGTGAGGTGACAAAGGGGGAAAAATAGTAATCTTGCTTATATTAATCCCTCCATTGCCCCTAATTAAGATGGTCATCAATTGTATGCCTCATACGTTGATTCTCAACTAAATCTGAGTAAATAGGGAAGGGGGATATATATATGCTAAAATTAGTAAAAGGAAATAAAGGTTTTAAGAACCTAAAATCATACAATTAAAAGACGTCGGCGGACAGAGTTTTTTCTGGGTTATTTTTAGAGGGACATTATGGGTAATTGAGACATAATGTGAAATAGGGTTAGAATATGATTAGTAACTATAAATACTATCTATCTATTGTAAAACCCTATGTAACCAAGGAATCATCAAGAAACAACAAGCCTCCTATGTAGTACTTTAAATTGGGGAACCACGTAAATCTTGTGTGTTATTCTTAATTCTCTATCATTTGTGTGCGTGTGTGTGATCCTAGATTCTAACAGAAACGAATAGACAATTTAAAAAAATTATGATGCCTAGAACTATCTAGGCAAAAATTTGATTAATTAAAGATTTGATTTTGATGTGACCCCACATGTTCGATCATCACTAGTTCTAATTAATTTCTAAATCAGCATGCATGCATCATGATTTAGTCGTCTAATATATATGCATGCGCTCGAAGCTTGTTAATTGTATATTTATTCAAATCATTCATTCTCTAGATCTATATTTTTGTTTGTGTGTGAGAGATGAAGTAATTAAGAATTATTGGCAGACCAGACATAGTAGTAGTTTAAGAAAGGTCCACTCCATTTTGGAGTATATATGCAATGTATATTCATGCGTACGTGCATGAAAGCGTCAACACCGCAGTCTTTCTCCATATTTTCCTACCCTCTCTCGATCGATTTTATAGATTGATATTTATATATAGATAGAAAGACTGCGAAATAAAGAGAATATATAGTATAAGTACTGGTATATAATAGTGCATTATATTTGGGAATATGTAAAGAAACAGAAGACACAGGAGTAACGTAGTAGGCAATATATATATATATATATATATATATATATATATATATATATATATATATATATATATGAAAATGATATGTAGAAAACGTTAACTATTAACACTTTTTTAACTAATGCTAATTTAGCCGTCCAATATTAGAGTTAATGGCTGAGATGAATGCCCAGCCGCTAGAGGAAGTAGCGGCCAACAAAAAAAATCCTAATTATCCTTATACATACTTATTTTATGATAATTATTAATTATCCTTATACATACTTATTTTATTAATAAGTATAAGGATAATTACTGATTATACTTATAATTTTTTATTATTTTATTCTACTGATTAATAAGTAATATGTATAAGGATAATCTGATAATAAATATAAGGATAAGTATAAAGATAATTACTGATTATCCTTATAACTATCCTTATAATTTTTTATTATTTTATTTTACTAATTAATAAGTAGTATGTACGAGAATAATTAGGATAATCAGTAATTAGGCCAATTTTTTTGTTGGTCGCTATTCCCTCTAGCGGCGGGGCCAAATTCCCTAACAACCCACGATTTTTAAAATCCTCTCTGTTGGCCGCTAGAGGTAGTCAACTCACGATTTTTAAAATCCTCTCTGTTGGCCGCTAGAGGGAGTAGCGGCCAGTTAAAACGACGACGTTTTGACTGCCCGCTACTTCCTCTAGCGGCCAGCAGAGATGATTTTAATATTTATTAATGGCCGCTACTCCCTCTAGCGGCTAGACATTCATCTCAGTCATTAACTCTAATATTGGACAGCTAAATTAACGTTAGTTGAAACAATGTTAATAGTTAACGTTTTTTACGAATCATTTCCCATATATATATATATATATATATATATATATATATATATATATATAAAAGGTGGTAGTAAATGTAAGACACAAAATTAAACTTGTCATGGTGTGGGCAGGTGGGCGATAGCAAAAAGTTTTTCCACCGCAAGTGAGTTCGACCATTTCAAACGCACGTGCCACTCAATATATATCTTATGCTTAGGATTACAACTTCTTCCTTTTTCCTTTTTTTTTTTATTTTAATTGTTTGCCCTTTCCTTTCAGTTCTCATCTTTGGCACTACTGTTCAATAGATGAAAACTAGGTCTACATGTAAATATTCATTTTCCATAAACAACTAAAATACTTGACTAACAAAAGAGAAAAGGAAGAATTCAAGTTTAAGGTGAGAAGAGACGAGGAAATTATGAATAAAAAATTATATATGTACGCACTTCATGTGTTCAATTCCTTAATTCTACAATGAGAACTCAATTAAGAAGAATTCTCTTTTCCTGGGAAATATAATTTAGATAAAATACAAATAAAAAATAAGCTAGCTAGAGAAGAAAAATTAAATTAGGAAATGCATGCATGTTCGGCCTTGTTTTAATTTATTTCACTATATAATCAGCTAGCTCCTCCTCCTTTTTCCAAGTGAAATTAAGAATTAATGACGTCTAAATTTTAAGCACTTCTCCTATATATTTTCTTCCACCATTACTTAAGTGGAAGAGATGAGATCTGTCAAGTTAAATGGTCTCCTAACTATACTTAATTCGTTTATCGGTCATAAAAGAGATTATCTTTGCTATCATAATTAGTTTATTGTACTTTTTGTCTATTTCTTAGAAATGAAAGTCTTGTCTTAATTTTTTGGGAAAAACAAGAAATTAAAAATTAATTAATTAAAGAAACACAAAAACAATAACTAGACTCGCTCCATCATGTTTGATTCTACAACATAATAGTCGTCATTATTCCTAACAATAATTAAGGACCTCTTAATTGACAATTAGTAGCTAGATCATTCAGAATGATAATCGGAAGCTTTGAATATATTTGTTCCAATTGTAGTTAATTAAGTAGTGATCATCCTTATCATAATTATAATTAGGGGAAAAAGACATGCTATATATATATATATATATCCCTTAATTCATTGACTACAGAAAATATATTGTCTCAAGAAAATGAATGTCAAGGAATCTTAATATTGTAATCTATTATCACATTAATGGATAGAGATATTGACTGATGGTGTACTGTGGTTCATAATATCTCATTAGCTTTATTTTGAAATTAGTCTCCACGCACGCACGAGCAAAAAAAGAAAAAAGAGACAAGTGGTTTCGTTCGGTCCTCTCGGATATTAGAAATTAGGATAGCTAGCTAGCTAGCGACGTATTTGAGTCGTCAACGCGGCGTGCGGCCGGGTCCATTATTTAAATTAAATTATTAGAGTATTTTATAAAATGTATTTATGTTTTCTATTGAAATTAATTCTTACAAATATAAAAGATTCTTTTTTTCTCTTATATATTTATTCATATAATTAATTAGGTTAGTTTAGGAGTACTTACGTGATAATAAAATCTTATACTAGAAATAGTACAAATTTTGGTAAACAAATTAATATTATTTACAAACTTTATATTTATTAATTTATTATGAAAACCGAATGAGTATAATATAGAAATATGCCATGGACTTTATTAAGTAATTTAATTGTTTGTCCACGGGGACGGGGTTAGTTGTTGGACAGCATTCCCTCTCTCCAACCAAACACTACTGTAACGCACTTTTTAACGCCCACCTTTTTTGTTTTCTTCACGTCTTGTACTAAATACTACTAATTAATAAGGGCCTCGTCAAACATTGCACATATATTTACGCATAAATTAATCAAATATATATATATATATATACACACACACACACACTTACTCCCCCTCTATATAGAGAGAGAGAGAGAGAGATCTAGAGACCTGATCAATGAGATATCTCGATCGATCGATCTCATCCTAGCTAACAATTAATCTTCAGCTTTCTCCTTGAGAGTTTTGATTGATTGAAACTTTTTGTTCCATATATATAGGACTACATATATTATTAACAATCTAGCTAGAGCCTAGACAGATAGATAGGCTTCGATCTGTATGTAAATATATACATATACATATATATATCTTCATCAGTTGGGAGTTGGTACCCGTACGCACGTAGTTCATTTCAATAGAGAGAATGTTGTGTTTGGTTTCTCGAACAGGAAGGCATTTACAGAAATACAACAAAGATCGCCGCCTTGTTGTAGGGTTAGTATACATACTTCCAACTTATTCCATCTCCTCTTTGGAATTCCTAATTATTACATTATTTTTTCCCATTATAACTAGATAGCATATTTCTCGACAAATCTCTCTTGTTGTTTAAATTTTCAAGATCATATCCATTTCTTTTTAATTTTTTTATAAATAATTAAGTGAAATCAAATGGATTTATTTCAAACTGTGCACGCATGCAGATGTATTCCATACAGATATAAAAATGGCATCATTGATGATGATGAATTGGAAGTCCTTGTGATCAGTTCACAGAAAGGTCAAGGAATGATGTTTCCTAAGGTAACCAATTAACAATGAATTATATAATATTATATATATATATATATATATATATATATATATATAATATATATATATATATATAGCAACCTAGCTAGCTATTATATATATACATATTCATACTTATTGAGAATTCAAGAAACACAAGCATCATACATATATGCCCGCCCTTTTTGAATAATTATGCATATTATATATATGTAGAGACTACCTAGCTAGCTATTGATTGCTTAAATCATATTAGGTAACAAAAAGAGGAAGTAAAAGAGATTAATTATTCCACTACATATATTCCATGAAATAACATAAGACATTGTTGTTTCTCCTCAATCTATTGCTTTGCTTAATAATTCTTTATTAGTAACTGATCATTTTGTATGTACATACATATATGTGATTTAATTATAATAACGTGCAGGGAGGTTGGGAACTTGATGAATCCGTAGAAGAAGCAGCCTCTCGGGAATCCCTTGAAGAAGCCGGGGTTCGTGGCTATGTTGAGGTTTGTACATAATACTCCTTATTAATCAAGCATTTGTTTTAATTTCAGTACTATTAATTAATTAATTAATCGCCATATATTCCAACGCTAGCTTAATAAATTCAAAGATGATTCTATATAACCATCGGTAATTAAATTATTCGTAATTAATTCATTTGCAGCATGAATTAGGTAAATGGTGCTACAAAAGCAAAAGCCGCGAAATATACCACGAGGGGTGCATGTTCCCTTTATTAGTCACTGAGCAACTTGATCTTTGGCCAGAAAAAAATACGCGCCAAAGAGTATGGGTATGTATTGTTGCATTTATATACTACTCTCTCTGTTTTAAATTATCTGTTTTTTATGTGCTGATTTTTTTATTTTCTGTGCATGAATCCTTATTGGTGGGAATATGAAAAGATGCTTAAAAAAGAGGAGAGGCATGAATGAGAGTAATGACTATCATTAATTAGGGTAAATGGGCAAACTTGAAAAAGGAAAAAATGTATTAAAATCTTGAAAAAACAGATATTGTGGGACAAATTTTTTTTGCTAAAACAGCAGATAATTTGGGACGGAGGGAGTACTTAATTTCTCATAATAAATTAATATCAATGCTTATACGCACGTACTATGCAATATATATCAATGTTCATTGTTCTCGCATTTTTTGCTGCATATATATATATATATATATATATATATATATATATATATTAATTTACTGATCGATTGAGTACAAATTAATTATTATTATTAATTAATTGTGTGTAGATGACTGTGGCTGAAGCTAAAGAAGTTTGTCCTCATTGGTGGATGAAGGAAGCCCTAGACATATTGGTCAATAGGCTAACTGCATCTCGGAGGCAGAAAGAAGAAGAAGAAGAAGAAGAAGAAGATGTTCTAAGCTTAATTGTTAGAAGTGAATACTAAGCTTAATTGTTTCTTCTGGATTTAGTTTTGTAAATAATTAACTAGTTAGAAGTGATCAATGCTTAGCTTGTTTCTTCTTGACATGGATATATACGCATAGGTTCTGTGCATGATCTCATAAACCCGGATGATCAATTTAAGGACTGATTAGTTTTATTAATTAAGAGCATGGTGCATGGTATAGATTTGAGGAAATTAATCAGCCAATTGCGCAGCGTTTTCACACTTGTTTCTGTTGTTTGTTAATTGATGCGCATCACTTAATCGTTGCTCCGGATCCCTCCTTGATAGATTATGTAATGACATAATGTACGTAGAACATTAATCTCAATTAATGCATG
Organism: Panax notoginseng; assembly: GCA_016801055.1. NCBI lineage: Eukaryota > Viridiplantae > Streptophyta > Magnoliopsida > Apiales > Araliaceae > Panax > Panax notoginseng. Next base: position 14,342,123 of record CM029022.1, on the reverse strand, counting down.
TGTAATGGATATATAGATACAGGGAAAATATTATCCAGAAAAATATTTTAGCTAAGTTTGATTAAGACTACTTAACAAAAATGATATATGTTTATCTTTTAAGATAAAGTTTTTTATTTTTGAATTTATTTTTAAAAAATTTATAATTTATAATTTTATTCAAAATTACCTAATTTTGTTAAGTAGCCTTAGCCTTGGTCAAGGCCACCTTATGTGTGTATATATATATATGTAGGATAATGATTCATAGTATTTACTCCCTTCGTCACTTAATATAAGACGTTTTAAAGAAATATTTTTGTCCTTTAATATAAGTCGTTGAAGAATTTCAAGTAATCATTAATTGTTTAGTTTTCAATATTGCCCCAAGTAATAAATATAATTATGTTTCTCTCGGTATTTTTTGCCCAATAAATAACACTCTCTTTTTCCAATACAAGGACAATATAGACAATTGAAATTATATTTAATATTATACAATCATTTCCTTAATACTTGTGCACAACTTTAAAACGACTTATATTAAGAGACGGAGGGAGTATTTAATTTGTTATATATCCTTATAGGGCACAGACTATTTATATTATTGAAAACAAGAAGGAACGTCCATGATTAGAAATTGAAAATCGACGTCCGTTATAGCAGACGGTAAAAAACACACATACCAGCAACTACAAATAGTGACGGACAGTAATCAAAATAATAGTTTGACTTTATTAATTAGAGTTAAAAAAATTTATGTAGGGTTTAGAGCTTATATTAACTAAAATTTATGATTTATTAATTAAAATTTAGGGTTTATTAACCAAAATTCAAGGTTTATTAACTAGGGTTTAGAGTTTATTAACTAGAGGTGAATAAGGCTAATAAATCCTAAATTTAGTTAAAAAAGAAAGTTATTAAACCATAAACTCTAGCTAATAAATCGTAAACCCTGGTTAATAAAGTCAAACCATTATTCTGATTAGTAAATAAAATTTGACTTTTCAAATTCAAAATTAATGTAATTTATTTGACTTTTAAATATTTTATAATTTTCATATTTGTATAATCTAAATTAAATAAATTAATATTAATTTTTGATGGGGCGAAAAAGTCCAATTCGGACGTGGAATAACTTTTCGGGTCGGAACAACTTCAAAGTGACATAACTTTTAATCTAGAAATAGTTATATACATGACTTATTATATATCAAATCGAAGCTAGCAAACTTTACGAGACTCATAGCCTACAAGCATGATGTATATAACGTTTTATGCCCAAAAAACTTATTTAAAGCAGTCTTATCATCACTCAAAGTTTGGTCAAACTTAGATTGTTATTTTTAATTATCAATTTTTTAATTTTCAATTTTTCTTATCCAAATTGATGTTAAGTTGTTTAAGATTATAAATACGCTTATTAAGGCTTGTGAACCATTAAATTTTAATTAATGGAGATTATTATCTTTCGTTCTTTTTGTGAATTATTTATCGCACTTGTAAATTCAAGGGTTTTTATTTCGTTTTTGTTGATACGTTAACTTTCAAATCATGTTTACGTTAAAATGTTATAATTTAAATGTAACACTCCTTTTCCGAAATAGAAAGAGAGGTTACTCAAAACACAATAAAACTAATGAATTTTAATAGCAAGGCTCAAAGCCACAAAAGAATAATCTTAATATCTGATAAAAACCACAAGCCAACCATAATAAAGGACAAAATGACTCAAACCACAATCTAAAATAATTATTACAACTCCAAACAAACTATTGGATTACAACTTAGACAAAATATCTAAACTATTTGGATAAAAGGAAGCTCTCGTCACACTTACCCTTGATCCCCCTGATTATCTGTCGGAAGAAAAACATAGCATGAGCCAAATGCCCAGTACGGATATAGAATAAGGAATGATGAAACGAAATAACTAACACAATTAAATGAACTGAACTGTACGAACAAAACTAACACAACAAAATGATAGGCTGATCATCAAATGGCTGGGTGTTATTTCATACCGAGCTCAAAATAAATAGTAATATACCTTGCCACACATGCAAGTCAAATAATGTCACACATGCAATCAAAATAATGTCACACAGGCATAACATACATTGGACCGGCCGAATCCAGATGCATGCAAATCGGAAGGCGTGTTTGGCACAAACATTACCAATCTGCAGAACAGAACAGAAAACTAGGGTCGACCCATACGCCTCCCATAACAAAATACCAAATGGCCAACTTCCACCGGAGCACAAAATGGAGACGCTGTGGACTGATCACACCGCCACGGAAGGTGTCATGCCTCGGTGCCAAGAGGACATGCATGTGGTACCGCTACAGGTAGTTATAGCTCAGGTATACCCTACGGTATTCTAACAAAACATCATACATGTCACAACACATGCGACACAATATTAACACAAAGGGATTCTAACGTGTACATGTTGAATCAAACGAATCATCAACACAATGTCTCCAAAAATATTAACATGTACTTTCTACAAAGATCGAAATAAATATTAAACATGATACACTAGATGTGACGCCCCCAAAGTAGGTATACAACACCCATTCTGAGTCGTCAAAATACATGGTACAGAAACAACTACATCTTTACTGTTACAACATAAGAACTGTGAGTTTAAATACAAATATTGTCATCTAGACAATATCCACACTCAAATAAGTCCTGATTACAATTATTGATACATTTTTTCACAAAAATGGTGAGGACTACTAAAATAACTTCTAGAACCATCATTCCATAACCCGACTAGTACTCGCTACATTCTGGCCTCCTGAGAAAAATAGAACAAAAAGGAAAAGGGTGAGCTCAACTAGCCCAGTAAAGAACATTATGACTAATATAATACATAACAAATTATCGTTAGTCTTCAACAGGGAAAAATCTAATAGAATACAATAGACAACAATTTTTAAATCAATAACTGCAGCAGAAACAACAAACCATTAGAAGAGTCAAGTAGAGAATGAGTTCTATTATCTTCTATGATTTAAAAGTCCATCATCAATATTTTATCCATGTAACAACAATCAATAACCATCTTTAATCAAATATTCATCTTTGCACTACAGGCCAAAGATATTCATTTGTATCACCAGTCGGTCATGTTCATCTCAACACATGTTCATCTTTGCACTACGGGCCAAAGATATTCATCAGTTAATCATTCATCTTTGCACTACAGGCCAAAGATATTCAGTAATATCATTATTTAGGACTGAGGATGATGAAAAATATCTTAAAAAAAATGAATCCAGTGAGACAGGAGGACAAATAGTAGGGATTCGTATAACAGTTTATCCAAGATCAATAATACTTCATAATAATCAATTGTGAAGTAGAATTCAAAAATAAAGATCAAAACATGGATACAATCAAAGCTAGTACCCAGAATAGATATTTTGGACGAAAAGAAGAAAATTTTATTTTTCGGTGAATAGTAACTCGTGAATAGTAACTCATGAATAGTAACTCCGACGTGAAAAGTTTTAAATTTGATAAAATTTTCTAACCAATATTTCGGCATAATGATATTGAAGAAATAATATCATTTTCGAATAAAATAACACCCCTTACCTCGTAAAGAGAGTACTTCTGGTCGGAATACCGGTATAAGGCTGAAAGAAACTTGCTCTGATGAATAGAAACTCTCAAAGTATCTAAATACTCACAAAATACACTCAATAATCTAGAGAGAGAAGGAGAGAAAACTTGTTTCTGGTGTGATTTTCAATTCTAACTTAGCCCTCTATTTATAGAAAAATGTTAGCACGTCGAAGTAGACTTAACCTGCAATCTGTTGGCTTTACCTGCTACTATTCAAGCCTATCACATTTGAATAAAAATCTCAGCATATTTCTTCACCAACCAAGAGTGGGGCCCACCAATTCTAGAATTTTCCACCAAAATGATAAACTCCGAAAATTTAACAATTCCTGAACCAGTCATCTAGTAAAATTCATAATAAATCAAGCGTTCATTTTTAACGGTTCAAAATTTGTGGACATATACTCAACTTATATATGTATAACATATCCAAAAATTACCACGATCCAACGGTCGGATTAAAAATTATAACCCCCGCAAAATATCTCAAAAACCCTGATTTTTAATACCTCCATTCCGACAAAAATACTGATAAAAATCTCAACATTAACTCCTTCATTTTTAACCACAAAAATATATCCCTCATTTATATCCACATAAAATAAATATTTTCTTATCATATGAATCAATAATTAATTATTCACAATTAATATTACAGAATCACATTTATGACAACCAGGCCGTTCCCAGGAAAGAGGGGGCTTTCCAATAAGGATTTCTCCTTACTGGCGCGCAATTAGATGACCGAACCTTTTCTTAGACAGAACTTTCTAGACATTGCCAATAATGTTATCTAATAATATTATTCAGATAATATGAATTATTGATCTGATAATGAAAAATACTGTGTAGTGACAATTATTGAAATAACAGTAATATAAAATATCAACGCAGCAATTATTGAATCAATAAAATAAAATACTAAACAGTAATTACTGTAACTATTATTGAGTAGTGCCTTCTTACGTAAGAATCAATTATTGATGCAATACAGTGTGCTACTGTGCAACAACGCGTATTACTGTGTTTTAACCACCGGGTATTCCAACAGTATTAACGGTAACAACTACGCCGTTATTTATAAACAACTTATACTTGTCGTTTTCTTGATCCAATCGCTTTGGTTTATTGGCCCACAAAAGACTGCGCATTCCCCGACAGGAAGAATATTCCATGACCAAACGAATATTCCCCGACAATAATGAATATTTTATAACCACCTGCTTATTTGAAATATTTGCCCATTTTACCCATAACTAACCTCATTAATCAATTTAACCCTTACTATTTTAAAATAATAAATAGAGGGAATTTAAATTTCATTTATTAATAATTTGGGGTCTTACAACCTCCCCTCCTTATGAAATTTCGTCCTCAAAATTGACGTACGTACCTGGTGTTTCGAAAAGATGAGGATACCTCGCTTTCATTTCCGTTTCTAACTCCCAGGTCATTTCCTCAATAGCATGGTTTCTCCACAAAACTTTAACTTGTGGTATGACCTTCGTGCATAGGACATGGTCCTTTCTATCCAAGATCTTGACAGGTACCTCTTCGTACGTTAAGTCTTCAGCTATCTCGTCCAGTTCTAACTCAATAACGTGGTCTGGGTCTTTCACATATTTACATAACACAGATATATGAAAAATATTATGAACACGAGACATACTTGGAGGTAACGCGAGTCTATAGGCCACATTTCCTACTCGGTCAAGAATCTGAAATGGATCAATAAATCGTAGATTGAGCTTTCCTCTCTTCTCAAATCTTGTAACTCCTTTCCATGGAGCCACACGCAACAATATATGATCCCCAATGTCAAATTCCACGTCCTTTCGATGAAGATCCGCATAACTCTTTTGTCGATCCTGTGCCGTTTGTATATGTTGTCGAATCGTTTGGATTTTCTCTGTAGTCATTCGTACCAACTCTGGTCCTAGCAACGTTGCTTCTCCCACCTCATCCCAACATACTAGAGAGCGACACTTTCGTCCATATAATGCTTCAAATGGGGCCACGCCTATACTTGCCTAATAACTGTTATTGTAGGAGAATTCCACCAATGGTAGGTACTTATCCCAACTCCCATTGAAATCTAGGACACAAAGTCTTAATAGATCTTCAAGAGTTTGAATAGTTGTGACGACCCCAAAATAGGTCCATTCCACCCAACCCATTTTGAGTCGCCAAATACATGGTACAGAAAGTAAACTACAACTTCAATAATACAATTGTCGTGCAAAAATACGACAACACATACTGTGAGTTTAAATACAAATATTGTCATCTAGACAGTATTCATACTCAATTAAGTCCTCATTACAATTATTCAAACACTATTTTACAGAAATAGTGAGGACTGCTAAAACATCTTTCTAGAACCATCACTCCATACCCCGACTAGATCCTGCTATGTTCTCACCTCCTGAGAAGAAAAATGGAACAAAAAGGAAAAGGGTGAGCTCAACTAGCCCAGTAAAGAATATTATGACTAAGATAATATACAAACAAATTATCGTTAGTCTTCAACAGGGAAAAATCTGATAGAATATAATCGACAACAAGTTTTAGATCAACAACTGCAGCGGAAACAGCAAACCATTAGAAGAGTCAAGTAGAGAAAGAATTCTACTATCTTCTAAGATTTAAAAGTCCATCATCAATATTTTATCCCTGTAACATCAATTAATAATCATCTTTATCCAAATATTCATCTTTGCACTACAGGCCAATGATATTCATTTGTATCACCTGTCAGTCATGTTCATCTCAACACCTGTTCATCTTTGCACTACAGGCCAAAGATATTCATCAAGTAATCATACATCTTTGCACTACAGGCCAAAGATATTCAGTAATATCATCATTTAGGACTGAGGATGATGAAAAATATCTTAAAGAAAACGAATCCAATGAGACAGAAGGACAAATAGTAGGGATTCGTATAACAGTTTATCCAAGATCAATAATACTTCATAATAATCAATTGTGAAGCAGAATTCAAAAATAAAGATCAAAACATGGATACAATCAAAGATAGTAACCATAATAGACATCTTGGACAAAAAGGAAAAATTTTATTTTTCGGTGAATAGTGCCGTATTCGTGAATAGTACCGTATACGTGAATAGTGCCGTATACGTGAATCGTAACTCCGACACAAAAAGTTCCAAATTTGATAAAAACTCATATCAATATTTCAGCATAATGATATTGAAGAAAATAATATCATTTAAGAAGAAAATAATATCCCTTACCTCAAGATATCAGTACTTCTGGTCGGAATACCGGTATAAGGCTGAAAGAAACTTGCTCTGATGAATAGAAACTCTCAAAGTATCTAAATACTCACAAAATACACTGAATAATCTAGAGAGAGAAAGAGAGAAAACTTGTTTCTGGTGTGATTTTCAATTCTAACTTAGCCCTCTATTTATAGGAAAATTTTAGTAGGTTTGACCTGCAACCTGATGGCTTTACCTGCTACTATTCCCACCCACCACATTTGAAATATAATTCAGCACATTTCTTCACCAACCACAAGTGGGGCCCACCAATTCTAGAATTTTCCATCAAAATGATAAACTCCGAAAATTCAACAATTTCTGAACCAGTCATCTCGTAAAATTCATAATAAATCATACGTTCATTTTTAACGGTTCAAAATTTGTGGACATATACTCAACTTATATATGTATAACATATCCAAAAATTACCACGATCCAACGGTCGGATTAAAAATTATAACACTCGCAATATTTCTCAAAAACCCTGATTTGATTTTTAATACCTCCATTCCGATAAAAATACTGATAAAACACCTCAACATTAACTCCTTCATTTTTAACCACAAAAATATATCTCTCATTTATATCCACATAAAATAAATATTTTCTTATCATATGAATCAATAATTAATTATTCACAAATAATATTACAGAATCACATTTATGACAACCAGGCCGTTCCCAGGAAAGAGGGGGCTTTCCAATAAGGATTTCTCCTTACTGGCGCGCAATTAGATGACCAAACCTCTCCTTAGACAGAACTTTCTAGACATTGCCAATAATGTTATCTAATAATATTATTCAAATAATATGAATTATTGATCTGATAATGGAAAATACTGTGCAGCAACAATTATTGTAACAACAATAATATAAAATATCAATGCAACAATTATTGAATCAATAAAATAAAATATTGAACAATAACTACTGTAACAATTATTGAGTAGTGTCTTCTTACGTAAGAATCAATAATTGGTGCAATACCGTGTGCTACTGTATTTTAACCACCGGGTATTCCAACAGTATTAACGGTAACAACTACGCCGTTATTTATAAATAACTTATACTTGTCATTTTCTTCATCCAATCGCTTTCCGTTATGGGGCCTACACAAGGCTGCGCCGTCGTACGAATATTCCCCGACAGCAAGAATATTCCACGACCAAACGAATATTTCCCGACAAAATGAATATTTTATAACCACTTGCTTATTTTGTAAAATTTGCACATTTCACCCATAACCAAAGTATTATATCAAATTAGCCCCTTATTATTCACAATAATATTTAGAGAAAATTTGATTTTATTCATTAATAAGTTGGGGTCTTACAATAGTCCTCTCTGATTGTCCGTCCGTTTGAGGATGGTATGCCGAACTAAATCGTAAATCTGTGCCCATAGCTTTTTGCAAGCTAACCCAAAATCTTGAAGTGAATCTTGGGTCACGATCCGAAACTATGGATACTGGCATGCCATGCATTCTAACAATCTCATCTACGTATATACGAGCAAGACGTTCAAGGGAATAAGTCTCCCGTATCGGCAAGAAATGAGCAGACTTGGTTAATCTATCAACAATAATCCAAATAGCATTTATGCCTTTAGAAACCGTGGGAAGACCCGTAACGAAATCTATGGTAATGTGTTCCCACTTCCATTTCAGAATCTCAAGTGGTTGCAATGGACCCTTTGGCACTTGATGTTCCGCCTTTACACGTTGACAAGTTAAACACCTCGAGATAAACTTTGCAATCTCTCTCTTCATATTATTCCACCAAAATGTATGTCGAAGATCACGATATATTTTGGTACTTCCAGGATGGATTGCAAATGGTGTATTGTGTGCTTCCATCATGATCTTGTACTTCAAATCAGAATCGTTAGGAACACAAAGTCTGGAGTGGACTCAAAGTATTCCTTCTTCATTGATTCTTGCTTCTGGATTAGCACCTTCTTGCACTTTTTTCTTCATACGCATCAGTTTCGGGTCTGTGGTTTGAGCAACTTTAACTTTATCAATTAAAGTTGGTTCTATGTGTATACTTGACATCATCGCACTCGTTCCTGCATATGATCTTCTACTCAACGCGTCAACTACCACGTTTGGTTTTCCAGGATGGTATTGAATAGTGTGGTCGTAATCTTTCAACAGCTCGAGCCAACGTCGTTGCCGCATGTTGAGTTCTTTTTGAGTGAAGAAATATTTTAGGCTTTTATGGTCTGAATAAATCTCCACTTTCTCCCCATATAGATAGTGCCTCCAGATCTTTAGCGCGAAAACGACTGCTGCCAACTCTAGATCATGAGTAGGATAATTTCTCTCATATTCTTTAAGTTGTCGCGAGGCATAGGCTATAACTTTTCCACGTTGCATGAGAACACATCCTAGCCCTTTGCCTGAAGGATCGCTGTAGATAACAAATCCATCCGAACCAGATGGTATGGTCAAAACAGGTGCCAAAATGAGTCTCCTCTTAAGCTCTTAAAAACTCTTCTCGCATTCCTCGCTCCATACGAATTTGATATCTTTTCGAGTCAGCTGAGTTAACGGGGTAGCGATTCGAGAAAACCATTCCACGCACGAATCTCCGATAATAACCAGCTAAGCCCAGAAAGCTACGTACTTCGGTCACCGTCTTTGGTTGCTCCCAACTTTGTATTGCTTCAATCTTCGCCGGGTCAACAGATACTCCATGTTTTGACACCACGTGCCCTAGGAATGCTACTTCCTCAAGCCAAAACTCGCATTTCTTCAACTTAGTATATAACTTATTTTCACGCAACCTTTGGAGTACCAGCTTCAAATGATGCTCATGATCTTCACGGCTTTTGGAATATATGAGGATGTCATCAATAAAGACAACAACGAACTGATCCAAATAATTCTTGAATACTCGGTTCATCATATCCATGAAAACCGCAGGAGCATTAGTCAATCCAAAAGACATGACTAGGAATTCATAATGCCCGTACCGAGTTCTGAAGGCAGTCTTTGGAATATCCTCAGTTTTAACCTTCAGCTGATGATATCCAGAACGAAGATCGATCTTTGAAAAGAATTGTGCTCCTTGTAACTAGTCAAACATGTCATCAATTCGAGGTAGCGGATACCTATTCTTAATAGTGACATGGTTTAATTCCCGGTAATCAATACAAAGTCGCATACTCCCGTCTTTCTTTTTTACAAATAAAACAGGAGCACCCCAAGGAGATGTACTAGGACGAATGAAACCGATGTCCAACAACTCTTGTAGTTGAACCTTTAACTCCTGAAGTTCAATAGGAGCCATTCGATATGGGGTTTTAGAAATGGGCTTTGTACCAGGTTTAAGATCAATAAAGAATTCAATTTCACGTTCCGGGGGTAGACCGGGAAGTTCTTCAGGAAATACGTCAGGAAAGTCAATAACAACAGGAATATTATTCAAATTTGACATGTCTTTATTTAAATCCATAACATGGGCTAAGAAAGCTTGACATCCGTTTTTTAATAAACGAATGACTTTATGGCTTGATATAACAGTGATTGATTTTAATGGCTTAGTTGCTTGAATTCGTACAACAGGTTGGTTAGGAATATGAAAACTAACAACCTTATGAAAATAATCAATTTTGGCATGATGAGTAGTTAACCAATCAATCCCTAAAATTACATCAAAAGCAAGTATCTTTAAAGAGATAAGGTCAACAAAAAATGTGATGGTGCCAACTTGGATCAAACAAGATTTATAAATAGTGGATGTGATGAAAGTTTCTCCTAGCGGAGTCTCCACAGATAAATCAAAGTCTAACTTCTCCAGAATCAAGTTTAAACGTTGAGCACAAGCAGGAGAGATAAAAGAATGGGTAGAACCGATATCTGATAAGGTATAAACTTCGCATGAATTTATGATTAGCTTACCCGTGATCACCTCGTTTGGGTTCCTCGCATGTTGACCAGTCACGACAAATGCTCTTCCAAGAACCGTTGACTTTATCTTTTCTGGGACAGCTTTTTGAGTCACCATCCCCGCTTGACTAGGTTTTGCTACAGTGCAATCTCGAGCGATATGTCCTTCCTTTCCACAATTATAACATACCTTAAACTATTGTGGGCAGTTTGGGCTGATATGTCCTTCTTTTCCGCACTTATAGCATATAACCGGTGGTCGTTCTCCTCCCTTGGAACCAGTTGCTGCTGGTGCTGACGTCTTTGTATTGTCATTGTTGAATCTCCTCTTTTTAAAATCTCCTCCCGACTTGCTTCTTCTATTTTCATAGCCACGATTACCACCAAAGTGGTTGCCGTTCTTGTCTGTATTTTTCTTTCTCTGCTGGTTATCATTGTTCTGATGACTGCTGTCACCGATATGATCCTGGTTGTGGTCCCTCAGTTGACCGTACTCGTTATCTCGCTCAAATAATTGAGCCATGTTGACAACATCTGAATAGAGAGAAAATTTATGAGAAATGAGATATTGACGTATGCCGGGTTTCAAACCTCTCAGAAACATCCTCGTCATACGTTCCTCATTCTCCACCAAATGAGGTGCAAACCTGGACAACTCTACAAACTTCGCCTCGTACTGAGACACCGTCATGTTATTCTGCTCCAGTCTAATAAACTCTACCTCCTTCATATGACGAATACTTTCAGGAAAGTACTTGTCATTGAACAGTTTCTGAAATATCTCCCAAGACATGTTGAGTGCGGCTGGATGGGTACGCTTCACAGACTCCCACCAGTAGTCTGCCTCGCCACGGAACATAATGGTGGCGAATGAAACCTTATGTTCCTCCGTGCATCCCAAAACATCAAATATCTTGGTAATTTGCTTGACCCATGTTTCCATCATGATCGGATCCGGCTTTCCCTTAAATTCTGGTGGTCCCAATTTTTTGAACTGTTTGACTGTGACAAATCATGAATTGCTATCATTTCCTCCTGTATATTGAACACGAGTCTCCCTCGTCTGGTTTTGCATGAATTGTAAAAAACTGCTAAACATTCCATCGTTCATCATCTGCTCGTTGGTGTTGTTCACAGGAGGAACATTGCCAGCCTGTTGCACGTTCTCCTCGTTGGTAAGCACCGGTGTCTCCACGGTCTCATTTACTCCACTGTTAATATTCTCAGTCGACATTCTCAAATACTGCCATAAAACAAGGGTTAATTAAATAAATTAACAAATCGTATAATACCCCTATATTATGACTGACCAATAAATTAGCTTAGGTAGGACACACTAGCGAAGAATTTATTCGTCTCTCACCTCCTAGTTCTATTCTTCGATCTCCGCAGAAGATCATATCCCTAAGCTCTGATACCAACTGTGACGCCCCCAAAATAGATATACAACACCCATTCTGAGTCGCCAAAATACATGGTACAGAAATAACTACATCTTTACTGTTACAACATAAAAAGTATGAGTTTAAATACAAATATTGTCATCTATACAATATCCACACTCAAATAAGTCCTCATTACAATTATTGATACATTATTTCACAAAAATGGTGAGGACTACTAAAATAACTTCTAGAACCATCATTCCATACCTCGACTAGTATTTGCTACATTCTCGCCTCCTAAGAAAAATAGAACAAAAAGGAAAAGGGTGAGCTTAACTAGCCCAGTAAAGAACATTATGACTAAGATAATACAGAACAAATTATCGTTAGTCTTCAACAGGAAAAAATTTAATAGAATATAATAGACAACAATTTTTAAATCAATAACTGCAGCGGAAACAGCAAACCATTAGAAGAGTCAAGTAGAGAATGAGTTCTACTATACGCCTCCCATAACAAAATACCAAATGGCCAACTTCCACCGGAGCACAAAATGGAGACGCTGTGGACTGATCACACCGCCACGGAAGGTGTCATGCCTCGGTGCCAAGAGGACATGCATGTGGTACCGCTACAGGTAGTTATAGCTCAGGTATACCCTACGGTATTCTAACAAAACATCATACATGTCACAACACATGCGACACAATATTAACACAAAGGGATTCTAACGTGTACATGTTGAATCAAACGAATCATCAACACAATGTCTCCAAAAATATTAACATGTACTTTCTACAAAGATCGAAATAAATATTAAACATGATACACTAGATGTGACGCCCCCAAAGTAGGTATACAACACCCATTCTGAGTCGTCAAAATACATGGTACAGAAACAACTACATCTTTACTGTTACAACATAAGAACTGTGAGTTTAAATACAAATATTGTCATCTAGACAATATCCACACTCAAATAAGTCCTGATTACAATTATTGATACATTTTTTCACAAAAATGGTGAGGACTACTAAAATAACTTCTAGAACCATCATTCCATAACCCGACTAGTACTCGCTACATTCTGGCCTCCTGAGAAAAATAGAACAAAAAGGAAAAGGGTGAGCTCAACTAGCCCAGTAAAGAACATTATGACTAATATAATACATAACAAATTATCGTTAGTCTTCAACAGGGAAAAATCTAATAGAATACAATAGACAACAATTTTTAAATCAATAACTGCAGCAGAAACAACAAACCATTAGAAGAGTCAAGTAGAGAATGAGTTCTATTATCTTCTATGATTTAAAAGTCCATCATCAATATTTTATCCATGTAACAACAATCAATAACCATCTTTAATCAAATATTCATCTTTGCACTACAGGCCAAAGATATTCATTTGTATCACCAGTCGGTCATGTTCATCTCAACACATGTTCATCTTTGCACTACGGGCCAAAGATATTCATCAGTTAATCATTCATCTTTGCACTACAGGCCAAAGATATTCAGTAATATCATTATTTAGGACTGAGGATGATGAAAAATATCTTAAAAAAAATGAATCCAGTGAGACAGGAGGACAAATAGTAGGGATTCGTATAACAGTTTATCCAAGATCAATAATACTTCATAATAATCAATTGTGAAGTAGAATTCAAAAATAAAGATCAAAACATGGATACAATCAAAGCTAGTACCCAGAATAGATATTTTGGACGAAAAGAAGAAAATTTTATTTTTCGGTGAATAGTAACTCGTGAATAGTAACTCATGAATAGTAACTCCGACGTGAAAAGTTTTAAATTTGATAAAATTTTCTAACCAATATTTCGGCATAATGATATTGAAGAAATAATATCATTTTCGAATAAAATAACACCCCTTACCTCGTAAAGAGAGTACTTCTGGTCGGAATACCGGTATAAGGCTGAAAGAAACTTGCTCTGATGAATAGAAACTCTCAAAGTATCTAAATACTCACAAAATACACTCAATAATCTAGAGAGAGAAGGAGAGAAAACTTGTTTCTGGTGTGATTTTCAATTCTAACTTAGCCCTCTATTTATAGAAAAATGTTAGCACGTCGAAGTAGACTTAACCTGCAATCTGTTGGCTTTACCTGCTACTATTCAAGCCTATCACATTTGAATAAAAATCTCAGCATATTTCTTCACCAACCAAGAGTGGGCCCACCAATTCTAGAATTTTCCACCAAAATGATAAACTCCGAAAATTTAACAATTCCTGAACCAGTCATCTAGTAAAATTCATAATAAATCAAGCGTTCATTTTTAACGGTTCAATATTTGTGGACATATACTCAACTTATATATGTATAACATATCCAAAAATTACCACGATCCAACGGTCGGATTAAAAATTATAACCCCCGCAAAATATCTCAAAAACCCTGATTTTTAATACCTCCATTCCGACAAAAATACTGATAAAAATCTCAACATTAACTCCTTTATTTTTAACCACAAAAATATATCCCTCATTTATATCCACATAAAATAAATATTTCCTTATCATATGAATCAATAATTAATTATTCACAAATAATATTACAAAATCACATTTATGACAACCAGGCCGTTCCCAGGAAAGAGGGGGCTTTCTAATAAGGATTTTTCCTTACTGGCGCGCAATTAGATGACCAAACCTCTCCTTAGACAGAACTTTCTAGACATTGCCAATAATGTTATCTAATAATATTATTCAAAGAATATGAATTATTGATCTGATAATGAAAAATAATGTGTAGTGACAATTATTGAAACAACAGTAATATAAAATATCAACACAGCAATTATTGAATCAATAAAATAAAATACTGAACAGTAATTACTGTAACCATTATTGAGTAGTGCTTTCTTACGTAAGAATTAATAATTGGTGCAATACAGTGTGCTACTGTGCAACAATGCGTATTACTGTGTTTTAACCACCGGGTATTCCAACAGTATTAACGGTAACAACTACGCCGTTATTTATAAACAACTTATACTTGTCGTTTTCTTCATCCAATCGCTTTCCATTATGGGGCCTACAAAAGACTGCGCCGTCGTACGAATATTTTCCGACAGGAAGAATATTCCACGACCAAACGAATATTCCCCGACAACAATGAATATTTTATAACCACCTGCTTATTTGAAATATTTGCGCATTTTACCCATAACTAACCTCATTAATCAATTTAACCCTTACTATTTCAAAATAATAAATAGAAGGAATTTAAATTTCATTTATTAATAATTTGGGGTCTTACACTAGATCAAGAGTACAACATGAGTTCTAAGACAACGCCAAAACAAAACTATCACAATAAATTAGCAAATGATAATTATGAGAAGCAATACTAAATTTCGAAATGAATAACAAAAATAACAAATTATAAACAAAAGAATCTCGCTGAAAGAGTACGGAATCTATACCTGGATTAAGCAATGTAATACCCAAAGTATATTCTCAAAAACTCGTATAGACTCTCTCCGTTCAATCTAAATAATTTAATAAGATTTTATTACAATCCAATCATTAATAACATAATACTATTAAATTGAATTAATTAATTTTACTGACATAATTATAAAACTTGGAATTTGACCCGAGATTTGTTCCGGACTCGAAATTTGACCCGGATTGTTTCATATGGTATCAAAGTCAGGTTCTTGAAAGTTCGGTGTAACGACCCCAAAATAGGTCCATTCCATCCAACCTATTCTGAGTCGCCAAATACATGGTACAGAAAATAACTACAACTTTATTACAACAATTGTCGTGCAAAATACAACAACACATATGCTGTGAGTTTGGATACAAATATATACCAAATGTGACTCATGTTCCAATCGTGGACATCACCTCACAATGACACCTTACATAAAGGTATAGTCAAGAACTGTTTTAGAAATTAGAATCTTTGGGAAGTGCTTAAGGAAACCTTCGTACATGGGAGGCCATGCTTCTAGGTTGTGATAGATATCATATGGCCACAGAATTATCCTTGGTTTACCCAATAGACCCCAAAGAAAAACGAGAAGATTACTATCATATTCTTCCCAATGGTGAGTCTTCTCTTGACTTATCATTATCTCCACTGTCTCTAATTGAGAATTATACTTCAAACAAACACCAAGATTATATAGGTAGTGCTCGTATATATACTCAGCAAGTGGATGAGCACATCCCTGTCTTATGATGACACGAGGTTGTATGTCGTTAGACATCTTGTATGATAGTGGCAAACCACCCTTCCAACGTTGGGTATACCTTACCCTATTGGATTCACCAAATATAACTACTAAATGAACTTTTCTATACTGCTTCGGGAGAACATCCACAGCTAGAGACCACCGTTCTATTTCCCCGTTACCCTCGCTCGACCCAGCTACACTCTTATTACCTGAAAGGAATTGTGAAGCAAAAGGGTGAGCACAACTAGCTCAGTAAAGAATATCATGACTAAAGATAATTAAATTATCAATAGCCTTCATCAATAATAAATCAGAGATTTAGAACATATGGTAAATGATAAAAATTCAACCATAGTTGCAGCGGAACGAGCAATCCATTAGAAGAGTCAAATAGACTATAAAGTCTATTATCTTCTCCATGTTAAAAATCCATCAACAATGTTTTATCCCTGTAACATCAATCAACAATTCTGGTCCACAGTCATATGAATAACTCATAATCATAACTGTAGTTCTAAATTCCTCTTCTCATCCAGAACAAAGATAATTTTCATCACCTGAAACATCAAACATCATGGTTATACCAAATCACAGTTCCTGTTCATAATCATACTAATAACTTCATCTTTGCACTACGGGCCAAAGATATTCATCAACAAGTCATCTTTGCACTACAGGCCAAAGATATTCGTCAACAGTTCATCTTTGCATTACTGGCCAAAGATATTCAACAATAGGTCATCTTTGCACTACGGGCCAAAGATATTCATCAACAGACCATCTTTGCACTACAGGCCAAAGATATTCATCTACAATTCATCTTTGCACTACAGGCCAAAGATATTCCTCAACAATTCATATTTGTACTTCATGCCAAATATATTAATATCTCAAAGAAATATATAATCAATTCAGAATTATATAAATAATAATTATAACCATGTTGATCAATTCACCTTTGCACTTAAGCTAAATATATTCAATTATAAATTCAATGGTCATGATCATACTAGTCAACAATTCATCTTTGCACTACTGACCAAAGAGAACCCATAGTCATGATCATACCAATAATTTACCCATCTTTACACTCAAGCGAAAGAGAATTTCAACATCAAGGTTATAAAAAATGTCATATATAATAGTAACTCATAAATAGTAACTCGTGAATAGTAAACCCGACACAAAAAGATAGAAATTTCACAATAAAATCCATACCAATATTTCGGTATAATGATATTGAAAGAATAACATTTCTTAAGCTTATAAACAATTTATTTAAATTGTTTACACTTACTAAATAATGCATTTAATCATCTTAAAATGCCAAACTCATAATATTTCATCACCAATAACCAAAAACCCTCATCAAAAATCTGCATATACCTCATATAGGATTCTCAAGCCATAAAATCCTATTTTTCAATTTTCTTTCCTCACAAAACATATTTAATTCATTTACTCATAACTAGACCATTTTCATAAAAAATACCAAATCAGTTCCAAAAATATTTCTTTTCTGAGATTTAGCATAATATAGTCCCATAGTGAACATATATTTTTCTCAGAATTTTTAAAAGTCATTTACTATTTTTCATATGGCCAAAATAGCCGAATATTTAGACATTTATCAAAAATTGTACTTTTGTCCAAAAATTCTGAAATTAACAGAGTATACTTCCATCATATACATGTACTCCCAATAAAAATTTCATCAATTTTGGAGTTAACCACAAGAAATTATAAGCAGTTACTTTTAAAATAGTCTTTTCTCATAAAATTCATAACTCTCAATCTATACATCCAAAAATCACTATTTTTGGACACAATCAATAAAACTCATCAAAATATCATTTCAAATTTTTCCAGAATTTTTGAAAATCAGAAAAATTACGAAACTGAAAATCATAACAACCCTTAAAATCCCTTAATATCCCTTACTATCCCTTACTATCCCTTACCTCAAAAGAGCAGTACTTCTGATCGGTATAAGGCTGAAAGAAACTTGCACTGATGAATAGAAACTCTCAAAGTATCTAAATACTCACAAAATATGCTTCATAATATAGAGAGAGAAAGAAAGAAAGCTTATGTTTTTTGTGTGATTTTCAATTCTAACTTAGCCCTCTATTTATAGGAAAATTTTGGTAGGTTTGACCTGCAACCTGATGGCTTTACCTGCTACTATTCCCACCCACTACATTTGAAATATAATTCAGCACATTTCTTCACCAACCACAAGTGGAGCCCACCAATTCTAGAATTTTCCACCAAAATGATAAACTCTGAAAATTCAACAATTTCTAAACCAGTCATCTCGTAAAATTCATAATAAATCATACATTCATTTTTAACGGTTCAAAATTTGTGGACATATACTCAACTTATATATGTATAACATATCCAAAAATTACCACGATCCAACGGTCGGATTAAAAATTATAACACCCGCAATATTTCTCAAAAACCCTGATTTTTAATACCTCCATTCCGATAAAAATACTGATAAAACAACTCAACATTAACTCCTTCATTTTTAACCACAAAAATATATCCTTCATTTATATCCACATAAAATAAATATTTCCTTATCATATGAATCAATAATTAATTATTCACAAATAATATTACAGAATCACATTTATGACAACCAGGCCGTTCCCAGGAAAGAGGGGGCTTTTTAATAAGGATTTCTCCTTACTGGCGCGCAATTAGATGACCAAACCTCTCCTTAGATAGAACTTTCTAGACATTGTCAATAATGCTATCTAATAATACTATTCAAATAATATGAATTATTGATCTGATAATAGGAAATACTGTGCAGCAACAATTATTGAACAACAATAATACAAAATTTCAACGTAGCAATTATTGAATCAATAAAATAAAATATTGAACAGTAATTACTGTAACAATTATTGAGTAGTGCCTTCTTACGCAAGAATCAATAATTTCAAAAATACTATGCAATACCGTGTGCTACTGTGCAATAACGCGTATTACTGTATTTTAACCACCGGGTATTTCAACAGTGTTAACGGTAATAACTACGCCGTTATTTGTAAAAACTTAAATTTGTCGTTTTCCTTCACCCGACAGTTATTCGTTATGGGGCCCACAAATAGTTGTGCCGTCGTACGAATATTCCCCGACAAAAAGAATATTCCACGACCAAACGAATATTCCCCGACAACAATGATTATTTTATAACCACTTGTGTATTTTGAAAAAAATTCATATATCACCCTTAACTTTAACATTTATCAATTTAACCATTTACTGAATAGTAATTATAAGAAAAATTGAATACTTTTATTTCATAAAATTCGGGGTCTTACATTCGGGTCGGATCATCCGATCGGGTTGTCAGAGGTGGGGACACGAAGGCTGGTGGTATTATCCCACAATGGAGAGATAGAGGTCCGGAGGTGGGGACACGAAGCTAGCCGGTATTATCCCACAATGGCTAGAGAGACAAAGATCTTTGGGCCGTGTGTGTGATCGGTTCTGACAGGGACGTCAGAAATTTAAGTGGGGGAGTTTGTAACACTCCATCCAGTCCCACATCGAAAGATAGGGAAAAAATTTGTCTGCATATAAGTAAATAAGTTACTACCAATAGTACCTTCAAGTCATGACCTTTTGGGAGTCTATGGTGGGCTAAGATGACCCAAGAAGATATTATTGGGCCAGTGGTTTGAGGCCTTATTTTGATGGATTCGATTCGATTCGATTCGATTCGGACTTGGAATTTAACCCGAGATTTGTTCTGGACTCAAAATTTGACCCGAATTATTTCATAAACGGTATCAATTTTAAATTTAAAAATACTTCAGTAACATAAAAAAAATATTGATCCACAAGTTGGCTAAACCATTTATTTCTATAATTTGTTGAGACGACCACCAGTTGCAAATGTTGTATGTTTCCATTGTTTAATTAGTAAACAGCTTAATTGGGTTAAGATTTTAGGGTTAAGTTCAGATGACCACCTGGGGTTTGGGCTATTTCCCACTTAACCACCTGTAGTCAGTAAAGCTACATTTAGACTCCCAACTTTTTGAGTTAAAGTGAAAACGTTACATTTTCCATCCAACTTAACAGTACGTGAATATCAGATGCCAAAAGCGCGTGAAAAGGGACTATAACATTGAAAAAAGACTAGTAAATGTCCGAAATATCCCATTCTCTTATTTCTCACTCCTCAAACCATGCTTTCTCTCTCTCTCTCATTTCTCACCCAAAAATGTCTGAACCAGACTCTTCCAGACTCCACCCTCTTCATCACAACCTCTTCCTCACATAACTGATCACCATCTTACCCACTCCCTCTTCTCCTTCAAATTTCAAAATCTTCACTTTTCTTACAGCAAAATTAGTTCACTGCTGTTTCTTGTTGGAACCTTCCCGAAATTTTGTGGCGACGATAGGTTTTGGGTTTTGGTTTTGGGATTCGAATCTTGGAGGTTTTTTGGGTTTGAGATGTTAGGAGTGAGGGATTCGTTTCGGATCTAATTTATTCTTAATGTTCAGATGATGAACGTCGGCTCCGGCTCCGGCGATTGGCGACTTCTGAATCGACAACTCAAACTCGGTTATTTCTGTTCTGATCGAGTTGGCGATTTTAATCAGCGTGTTGAGGGCTTGAGATCGGACAGCAGAGATTGATTCGAACGAGAAGATCGACTCAATCCCCGACCAGTTACTGGCGATGGAAGTGTACATGTCGAGAAGACGGAATACCTTCTCCGGCGATCTCCGTTGAATAGCATATCCATGGCGACTGGACAAAACCCAAGGTCATTTTCTCTTTCTTATTCTGTACGAAACTCAAATTCCCCAGTAAATGAAACTCAAACTCCCCTTTGTAAGTAAATTACTGTGGACTGGTCTGTTTGTACAATTATATGAATTTTTAATCAATACGCAGGTGTTAATGTTACAAAAACAGTTTACTAAATGCTGCTGAAAGCTGCTTGTGCTTCTTCAAGGAACTTCTATATTACTAAAAGCTGCTGAAAGACTGGTCTGATTATGCTTGTGTTCCTGAAGATTTCCTCTTCTTTTTTTCCTTCTAATTTTGAAGACCCATTTAGACCCATTTGGGAGAATGTTGATGAAATTCTGACATTGTTGAAACCCAGAATTTCTTTGTTCAAATTCAGTTGTTATTTTCGTTTTTTGATTGGTTATTTGGTATACACATGTTCTTTTTTATTTTGTTTTAGTTTGAAGAGTTCTTGAATTGCTCGATTTGATGTAAATGTATGCATTTTGTTCTTCTAAATTTTTTTATTTTGATGTGAATTCGAGAGTAATTAATGATTACCCTCAGTTGTTAAATGTATGCATTTCGTCATTTGTTGTTTAGATTAGCTGGGATTGAATTTGCTTTTCTTAGTTTTTTCTTGATTTATGTCAAATTTGGTTGCATTTTCTTTATTGAATTTGGAATTATAATCACCGAAGATCGGTGGAGATTGTTGAAGTTTTCTTTACTGAACTTGGAATTATAATCACTGAAGATCGGTGGATATTATTGAAGTTTTTTGTTTGTTAGAAAAACAGAGAGAGAGAGAGAGAGATGAACAGTTGGGTTTTTTTATAAATGATTTTATAGTTGGGTGTTTTAAAGTGAGGGTAATTAAGTCTTTAGCCAAATAAAGTAACAGAGTTAAGACAGAAAGTACTTTTTCACTTCAAGTCAAAAGGTCAGGAGTTTAAATATAGTTTTACTGACTACAGGTGGCTAAGTAAGAAACCGTCCAAACCCCATGTGGTCATCTGAACTTAACCCAAGATTTTATGTAGTGGTAACTGGTAACCACATAGGAAAGCTGACGCGTGCGTGCATCAATTTTGACATATTTAATCATGAAAATTCTTATATTGTCACCGACAAAAAGCCGCCCACAGATAGCTTCCGTAGAACAGGATCTTACTAATTAATTACTTCTTTCTTTTTAAAATTAGAAAAATAATTTGACTTTTTAAAATTAAACTTTATAAAAATTTAGAATAAAATAAATTGTATGATTACTTTTTTTTAATTATATATGATACTATATTATAATGATTATATAAATTAAAATTAAATAAATTCACATCAATTTAAAATTTAATATATCGTCGTTTGACTTTAAAAATTAAATTGTATCTTTAATTTTAGAACTGATTGTTGTTATATTTTTCATAATGGATACGTACAAAATTGTTTGCAATTTTTCATGCATCATTTAATGATGAAAATTTGTGATATACTCCCTCCATTTTAAATTATAGGATCATTATTAATTTTTAAAAATTAATTTAAAATATTTTTAAACTTAAAATTGAGACGACTGATCATTAAAATTTATAAAATAATAAAATTTATACTGAATAATACTTTAGTTTACTATATTCATTATTATATTAATCAAAATTAAAAGAATTTTGTTAATTTAATTTTAAATTTAAAAATCTCTTAGAAAGTTATAAATGACAAATAAATTGAAATAAATTTTTTCTTCTAAAATATCACTTATTTAAAAACGGAATGAGTAATTTTCAAAAATCAATAATATGGAATAGAAGAGTATTTTATTTTATCATGAATACTACACTCCCTATGCATCTTATCTTATTCTCTCGCACAACACTTTGACATTAATATATAGTTCTTGCTATATATATATATATATATATATATATATATATATATATATATATATCCACTTCATGTATATATATATATATATATATATATATCCACTTCATGAATTCTTTGGAAATTAATTAATTACAATGGCTTATTGTAATATTTCCAATAAACCAAAGACAGTCATGGCCTACGTACCATTCCACTTACCTTTTTCCTTTTGCATAAATTAAATCCGAATATGTCTTGGGAACTTAATTCGCATAACATAACCACAAAGGGATCTCCAACACATTCTTTAATTATTTACTTAAATAAGCGATCCAAATCAGAAAAATTATTTTTAATAATTTTTTTAATTTTAATCATTAAATTTGTAATTTTATTCTCTCTTTTCAGAATTAGTAAGTTAACCTTATCTCTTATAAATATTTATTTTATTTTGGGAGAATCAAAATTATATAAAAAATGCTAAAAATATTTATTTTAGTTGATGATTTTGATGTACAACTCATTTTAAAATTTGGAATAAAATAAAGTAACATCTCCTCTAAATAACCATAATAATTAATAACACTCACATTCGCTCTAGTTTTTAAGTAACAATTAGTACCCCTAAAATTTTTTTGAGTTGACTAAATTGATAAAGTTACATATTTACCCTTGTATAGTATCAAATTTTAATTCCTAAATAATATATATGTTTAATTATCCTTTTTTTATTACAATACATTTTAATTATAGTTTTATTTGTAATTAATAATATCTAATTTAAAATTTTGGTAACTTATAAAAAAAACTAATTTAGTTTAATTAACAGATTATTAGATAAGTGATACAAATATTAAAAAAATTAAATTAAATTATTAATTGAGTTATTCTAATTATAATGATCGAGTATGTTGATAGTTTAATTTTTGGTGTTTAACAATAAAAAAAATTATTTGAATTCTTAGTTTCATATTATGATTTTTATTTGTTAAATTTTTCTTCAGTATATGTCAAAATTTGGGATGTTTTTGATTTTGATTACATTTTTTTAGTATACAGTTGTCATTATTTTTGTACAATGTTAAATAAAGGACAATATAATAATATTTATTACTATCTCTATCTTGTAAAAAGATTTTTTTAATATATATATATATATTTTCTTATTTTGATTAACAACATTTACCATTCTAATTATGCTCAACTGTGATTTATGTTTAGTTTAATATATGAAAAAAATAATTAATCTAATTTTTAATTTTTTATATGAATAATAAGATTCGTTATGTAATAATAAATTTGTTTTACGTAAGTTTTAATATTTGAAAAAAAATAATTATAATTTTATAGCGTTAATTTTTACTTTTTATGGGTATTAAAATTTTACTTTTTAATTAGAAAAAAATATATTTGAATATATATCACGTAAATTTTAATCTTTGAGAAATTTAATTTGCAAAAATTGTATGACTTTATTTTTCTGATAAAATGAATATTTATTATTTTTTGATATTTATGTTATTTATTGGACAAGTTTCATAATTTAATTAGTTATATCAAGTTAAGTAAAAATTATAATATACAAATTTATATTTAGTGAATAAATTAAATATTATAACTTGAAGGGTGTATTAGATATCATATTAAATACTCCATATTTTTGGATATTAGTCGGTTAATCACACTAGGGTAGTGAATGTTATATATTGTAGAGGGGTACTGACTGTTACTTGAAAAACTAGATGAGTGGTGAGTATATATTATTATGATTATCTACAGGGGGTGTTATTGTAATTTACTCTAAAACTTAATAACATTCCTTTTTCAAATATTGCATTAATTAATTTGAAGAGATTGATAAGACAAAAAATATTAAAATAACAAATAATGTTATTCAAATTGTCACGTAGGTTAACAAACTTCAATTTGAATTTTTTTTTTTTTGCTACTAGTATTAGAGACACTCTAATATATGAAAGAACAACATTAAAAATAACTAAATTAGTACTAATATTAGAACAGTCCACACACACACACACATATGTGTGTGTGACACCTTCAAAATAGGTATACAACACTCATTCTGAGTCGTCAAAATACATGGTACAGAAACAACTACAACTTTATTAATACAACATAAAAATAATGAGTTTAAATACAAATATTGTCATCTAGACAATATCCACACTCAAATAAGTCCTCATTATAACTATTAATACACTATTTTCATAA
This sequence comes from Panax notoginseng, assembly GCA_016801055.1. NCBI lineage: Eukaryota > Viridiplantae > Streptophyta > Magnoliopsida > Apiales > Araliaceae > Panax > Panax notoginseng. The sequence goes on along the minus strand of CM029022.1, from coordinate 14,316,857 downwards.
AATAGTGAGGATTATTAGAACAACTTCTAGAACCATCATTTCACACCCCGACTAGTACTCGCTACATTCTCGCCTCCTAAGAAGAAAATGGAACAAAAAGAAAAAGGGTGAGCTCAACTAGCCCAGTAAAGAATATTATAACTAAGATAATATAGAATAAATTATCGTTAGTCCTCAACAGGGAAAAATTTAATAGAATATAATAGACAACAAATTTTAAATCAATATTCGCAGCGGAAATAATAATTCATTAGAAGAGTTAAGTAGAGAATGAAATCTACTATCTTCGATGATTTTAAAAGTCCATCATCAATATTTTATCCCTGTAACATCAATCAATATACATCTTGATTCAAATATTCATCTTTGCACTACAGGCCAAAGATATTCATCAGTTGGTCATATTCATCTCAACACCTGTTCATCTTTGCACTATGAACCAAAGATATTTATCAGAAAACCATTAATTTTTGCACTATAGGCCAAAGATATTCAGTTATATCATCATTTAGGACTAAGGATGATGAAAAATATTTTAAAGAAAACGAATCCAGTGAAATAAAAGAACAAATATTAAGGATTCGTACTTTAAACAATTTGAGTTCAAAAATACTTCATAAATAATCATAGTAGAGTAAAATTCAAGAATGATCAAAATATAGATACAATCAAAGCTAGTATCCATAATAGATATCTTGGATAAAAAACGACAATTTAATTTTTCCGTGAATAGTGCCGTATATGTGAATAGTAACTCCGACACAAAAAATTTTTAATTTGATAAAAAATTTAGACCAATATTTTGACATAATGATATTGAAAGAAATAATATCATTTACAAAAAAATAACATCCCTTACCTCAGAAAGACAGTACTTCTGACTGGAAAACTAGATATAGTGCTGAAGGAACTTGCACCGTATAACAACTCTCAAAGTACCAAAATACTCACAAAAATACGCTCGATATTATAGAGAGAGAAGATTTTAGTTTCTAATGTGATTTTTAATTCTAACATAAACACTCTATTTATAGAAAAATGCTTAGAACACCAAAACAGAAAATTTAATAAAATATCATTATTTATATTACAAATTCTTACGCCCACTTTTACCAACTGATTTCAGCCACCTAGCACATGTTAATGATGCCAACAAATATTTCAAAAATGTTTTTCTTTTAAAACAAATTTAAAACTTTTAAAAAATAATTATTTCGGAACTTCAGAACTTCAATAATTCATAATAAATAGTCCTTTTATCAGAAAAATTCGAACCTCGTGTTTTTTCCACAAAAATTTTCATTCTCTACAACTTTGCAGAAGAAAAATTTTCTAAATTCCTAACAAAAATTGTCCGAAATCCACAAACGGACGATTTTACAGGTTATAATCAAATTTCAGTCGAGAAATGGGGTCCAGAAACATGAAAAACATATTTTATTGATTTAATACAATAAAAATACTCTTCATCCTCATATACTTATATATCTCACATTCATTGTAAAAATATCATCATTATTATATTATAATAATATAATAAAATATTATTTTATCAGATAAGATAAAATATCAATTTTCAACAATTGTCACTTTAAAAATTTTCTCCATCTATATCCACATAAAATAAATATTTTTCTCATCGTATAAATCAATAATTAATTATTCACAAATAATATTACAGAATCACAATACTGACAACCAGGCAGTTCCTAGGAAAGACAGAGCTTTCCAATAAGGATTTCTCCTTACTGGCGCGCAATTAGGTGACCAAACCTCTCTTTAGACAGAACTTTCTAGACATTACTAATAATGTTATCTAATAATATTATTCAGATAATATGAATTATTGTTTCGATAATAGAAAATACTGTGTAGTGACAATTATTGAAACAACAGTAATATAAAATATCAACGCAACAATTATTGAATCAATAAAATAAAATACTAAATAGTAATTACTGTAACAATTATTGAGTAGTGCCTTCTTATGTAAGAATAAATAATTGGTGCAATACCGTGTGCTACTGTGCAACAACGAGTATTACTGTGTTTTAACCACCGGGTATTCCAACAGTATTAACGGTAACAACTACGTCGTTATTTATAAACAACTTATACTTGTCATTTTCTTCATCAAATCGCTTTTCGTTATGGGGCCCACACAAGGCTGCGCCGTCGTACGAATATTCCCCGACAGTAAGAATATTCCACCACCAAACGAATATTCTCAAATAAAAATGAATATTTTATAGCCACTTGCTTATTTAAAATATTTACGCATTTTACCCATAACTAACCACATTAATAAAATCAATCCTTACTATTTCAAAATAATAAATAGAGTAATTTAAATTTCATTTATTAATAATTTGGGGTCTTACAACCTCCCCTCCTTATGAAATTTCGTCCTCGAAATTGATATATGTACCTGGTGTTTCGAAAAGATGAGGATACCTCGCTTTCATTTCTGTTTCCAGCTTCCAGGTCATTTCGTCAATAGCATGGTTCCTCCACAAAACTTTAACTTGTGGTATGACCTTTGTGCATAGGACATGCTCTTTCCTATCCAAGATCTTGACATGTACCTCTTCGTATGTTAAGTCTTCGGCTATCTCGTCCGGTTTTAACTCAATAACGTGGTTCAGGCCTTTCACATATTTACGAAAGACAGAAATGTGAAAAACGTTATGAACACGAGACATACTTGGAGGTAACGCGAGTCTATAGGCCACATTTTCTACTCGGTCAAGAATCTAAAATGGACCCATAAATCGTGGATTGAGCTTTCCTCTCTTCCCGAATCTTGTAACTCCCTTCCATGGAGCAACACGTAACAATACATGATACCCAATATCAAATGTGACGCTCCCAAAATTAGATATACATCACCCATCTTGGGGCGCCAGATACATGGTACAGAATTCAAATACAACTTACTAATATAACTGTCGTGTACAATACGACAAAACATAAACTGTGAGTTTGAATACAAATACTGTCTACTAGAGATTATACAAATTCAAAAGGAGTCCTCATTACAATTATTATCACACTATTTCACAGAATAGTAAGGACTACTAATGCTATCCTTTGGACCATCACTCTGTTCCCTGACTCGTCCCAGCTATATTCTCATTTTCTGAAGAGAACAGTAAAAGAAAGGGTGAGCTCATCTAGCCCAGTAAGAAATATTATGACTAAGATAATGCAGAATAAATTATCATTAGTCTCCAACAATGTTAAACTGATAAAATATAATAGACATCACGTTTAACTGCAGCGGAACAAGCAATCCATTAAAAGAGTCAAGTAGAAAATAAAATCTACTATCTTTTATGATTTAAAAGGTTTTTCATCACTGTTATCGCTGAGATTCAGCTAAATAAATAATCTACATCATTGAACCACCCCTGCACTACGGCCAAGGATATTCTTTAGTATCACGACCATAATTATCCATGCACTACGGGCTAAGAATATTTGTGTATTCATTAATGGTCATGATCATGCCAACAACTGTCCATCAATGCACTACGGGCCAATGAGGACTTTTACCACATCATTTATAATATTACGGTCATGATTATACCGAATAATCCCTGGTCATAATCATACCAAGTCCATCTATGCAATACAGGCCACAGATGACTTTCAACATTTTATAAACACGAGGATGATGACAATTTAATAAAACAAGTTCAAGAATTAATTTATCCAAGAATTAATAACGTCCAAATTGTCAACATGATACTATTTTGTGGAGTAAAATTCAAGAATGCTTAGAAGAATATTTTCATGAAAAGATACTGGATGAAGCGCAAATATCAAGGATATTCCACTAATTTCATGGTGTATAGAAGTCAAAACTTTAACCAACTGAGTATAATAACGAATGGAATAACAAAAGAAATCACCATGTGTGACGACCCCAAAATAGGTCCATTCCACCCAACCCATTCTGAGTCATCAAATACATGGTACAGAAAACAACTACAACTTTATTACAACAATTGTCATGCAAAATATAACAACACATATGCTGTGAGTTTGGATACAAATATATACCAAATGTGACTCATGTTCCAACCGTGGACATCACCTCACAATGACACCTTACATAAAGGTATAGTTAAAAACTGTTTTAGAAATTAGAATCTTTGGGAAGTGCTCAAAGAAACCTTCTTACATGGGAGGCCATGCGTCTAGATTATGATAGATATCATATGGCCACAGAATTATCCTTGGTTGACCCAATAGACCCCAAAAAAATGAGAAGATTACTATTATATTATTCCCAATGGTGAGCCTTCTCTTGACATATCATTATCTCTACTGTCTCTAATTGAGAATTATACTTCAAACAAACACCAAGATTATATAGGTAGTACTCGTATATATACTCAGCAAGTGGATAAGCACATCCCTATCTTATGATGACACGAGGTTGTATGTCGTTAGACATCTTGTATGATAGTGGCAAACCACCCTTCCAACGTTGGGTACACCTTACCCTATTGGATTCACCAAATAAAACTACTAAATGAACTTTTCTATACTGCTTCGGGAGAACATCCACAGCTAGAGACCACCGTTCTATTTTCCCATTACCCTCGCTCGACCCAGCTACACTCTTATTACCTGAAAGGAATTGTGAAGCAAAAGGATGAGCACAACTAGCTCAGTAAAGAATATCATGACTAAAGATAATTAAATTATCAATAGCCTTCATCAATAATAAATCAGAGATTTAGAACATATGGTAAATGATAAAAATTTCAACCATAGTTGCAGCGGAACGAGCAATCCATTAGAAGAGTCAAATAGACTATAAAGTCTATTATCTTCTCCATGTTAAAAATCCATCAACATTGTTTTATCCCTGTAACATCAATCAACAATTCTGGTCTACAATCATATGAATAACTCATAATCATAATTGTAGTTCTAAATTTCTCTTCTCATCCAGGACGAAGATAATTTTCATCACCTATCTTTACCTGAAACATCAAAGATCATGGTTACACCAAATCACATTTCCTGTTCATAATCATACTAATAACTTCATCTTTGCACTACGGCCAAAGATATTCATTTGTATCACCAGTTGGTCATGTTTATCTCAACATCTGTTCATCTTTGCACAACTGGCCAAAGATATTCAACAACATGTCATCTTTGCACTACGGGCCAAAGATATTCATAAACAATTCATCTTTGCACTACAGGCTAAAGATATTCATCAATATTTCATCTTTGCACTACAGGCCAAAGATATTAATATCTCAAAGAAATATATAATCATTTCAAAATTTATATAAACAATAATTATAACCATGTTGATCAATTCACCTTTGCACTTAAGCTAAAGATATTTACTTATAAATTTAATGGTCATGATCATACCAATCAACGATTCAACTTTGCACTACTGGCCAAAGATAACCCATAGTCATGATCATACCAAAAATCTACCCATCTTTACACTCAAGTCAAAGAGAAATATCATCATTAGGGTTATAAAAATATTATATAATAATAAAAAAAATATGATCAACATCTAGTTTTAATCTCAAGAATAATATTCGTAAATCAACTATAATTTGGTTTGAAAAAGAAACCAATTTTTATCGTGAATAGTAACTCGTGAATAGTAACTTATAAATAGTAAATCCGACACAAAAAGGTAGAAATTCCACAATAAAATCCATACCAGTATTTCGGTATAATGATATTGAAAGAATAATATTTTTTAAGCTTATAAATAATTTATTTAAATTGTTTACACTTTACTAAATAATGCATTTAATCATTCTATAATACCAAACTCATAAGATTTTATCACCAATAATCAAAACCCTCATCAAAAATCTGCATATACCTCATATAGGATTCTCAAGCCATAAAATCCTATTTTCCAATTTTCTTACTTCACAAAACATATTTAATTCATTTACTCATAACTAGACTATTTTTATGAAAAATACCAAATCAGTTCCAAAAATATTTCTTTTTTGGAATTTAGCATAATATAGTCCCATAGTGAACATATAATTTTCTCAGAATTTTTAAAAGTCATTTACTATTTTTCATATGGCCAAAACAGCCGAATATTTAGACATTTATCAAAAATTATACTTTTATCTAAAAATTCTGAAATTCACAGAGTATACTCCTATCATATACATGTACTCTCAATAAAAATTTCATCAATTTTAGAGTTAACCACAAGGAGTTATAAGCGGTTACTTTTAAAATAGTCTTTTCTCATAAAATTCATAACTCTTAATCTATATATCCAAAAATTACCATTTTTGGACACAATCAAGAAAACTCATCAAAACATCATTTCAAATTTTTTCAAAATTTTTGAAGGTCAGAAAAATTACGAAACTGAAAAACATAACAACTCTTAAAATCCCTTACTATCTCTTACCTCAAAAGAGCAGTACTTCTGATCGGTATGCAAAGCCGAAGGAAACTTATACTGAATAGCAACTCTCAAAGTATCTAAATACTCACAAAATATACTTCATAATATAGAGAGAGAAAGAGAGAAAGCTTATGTTTCTGGTGTTATTTTTAATTCTAACTTAGCCCTCTATTTATAGGAAAATTTTAGTAGGCTTGACCTGCAACCTGATGGCTTTACCTGTTACTATTCCCACCCACCATATTTAAAATATAATTCAGCACATTTCTTCACCAACCACAAGTGGGGCCCACCAATTCTAGAATTTTCCATCAAAATGATAAACTCCAAAAATTCAACAATTTCTGAACCAGTCATCTCGTAAAATTCATAATTATACGTTCATTTTTAACAGTTCAAAATTTGTGGACATATACTCAACTTATATATGTATAACATATCCAAATATTACCACGATCTAACGGTCGGATTAAAAATTATAACCCCCGCAAAATATCTCAAAAACTCTGATTTTTTAATACCTCCATTCCGACAAAAATACGGATAAAAACCTCAACATTAACTCCTTCATTTTTAACCACAAAAATATATCACTCGTTTATATCCACTTAAAATAAATATTTCCTTATCATATGAATCAATAATTAATTATTCACAAATAATATTACAGAATCACATTTATGACAATCAGGCCGTTCCCAGGAAAGAGGGGGCTTTCCAATAAGAATTTTTTCCTTACTGGCGCGCAATTAGGTGACCAAACCTCTCCTTAGACAGAACTTTCTAGACATTGCCAATAATGTTATCGAATAATATTATTCAAATAATATGAATTATTGATCTGATAATGGGAAATACTGTGCAATGACAATTATTGAACAACAATAATATAAAATTTCAACGTAGTAATTATTGAATCAATAAAATAAAATATTGAACAGTAATTACTGTAACAATTATTGAGTAGTGCCTTCTTACGTAAGAATCAATAATTTCAAAAATACTATGCAATACCGTGTGCTACTGTGCAATAACGCGTATTACTGTATTTTTACCACCGGGTATTCCAACAGTGTTAACGGTAACAACTACGCCGTTATTTGTAAAAACTCAAATTTATCGTTTTTTTCACCCGACAGTTATTCGTTATGGGGCCCACAAATAGCTACGCCGTCGTACGAATATTCCCCGACAGAAAGAATATTCCACGACCAAACGAATATTTCCCGACAACAATGATTATTTTATAACCACTTGCTTATTTTGAAAAAAAATTTATATTTCACCCATAACTTTAAACTTTTATCAATTTAACCATTTACTGAATAGTAATTATAAGAAAAATTGAATACTTTTATTTCATAAAATTCGGGGTCTTACACCATGCATGCGGTACTTCGCATAGACAGGTTATTCCAACAGAACAATAAGTAACGGAACCAGGTCAGGCGAAATTCGCACCGACAGGATGTTCCAACACAATAATACAGACAGAACCAGGTCCTGCGTAAAACGCACAGACATGATATTCTAACAGAATAATAATAAAGACGGAACCAGGTCCAGTGTAAAACACATAGACAGGATGTTCCAACAGAATAATAATAAAGACGGAACCAGGTCCGGTGTAAAACACACAGACAGGATGTTCCAATAGAATAATAATAAAAACGAAACCAGGTCCGGTGTAAAATACACAGACAGGATCTTCTAACAGAATAATAGAAGAATGTCACCAAGTATAGGGTAGACCGCGTATACAGGTTATTCCAACAGAACAATAAGCAATGGAATAACAACAGTTCTCTTTATGAATAAGAAAGAATAACACCCCTTACCGTAAAAGAAACTGAATATAAGAGTAGGGAAGTAACATAATATTTTGCTATAGTTTCTCTATAATTTTTCTCTCTCTAGAGTTTCAGTGAATATGTAAGAAATAATGAAGGAATGAGCTTCTATTTATAGGAAAATAGAAGGGGTAGTGTTTAGAAAATAATACGGACGCAACAATTTTATAACTTACGGATGCTTGACTGATGCATTAATTCACGGATAAAAAAAAATATTGCTAACTCATGGATGCAAAAAGTCCATCCTTCAACCAATAAGAATTAAGCAACAATAATATATATATATATATATATATATATATATATATATATATATATATATATATATACATATAAACTACACATGTTTTCAATTTATATATAACCATATTATATAACCACCACTTGATTTTTATCCCCCCAAAACCAACATCAATCCCCCACACCCCAAAATCACTTTAACTACACTCTTACACCTTTCATTATCACACACCCACTCACATCTTACACCCATCACTATCATACTAACTTTCCCACCATTTTCCACTTACACATATATTATATATATACACACATCATATATATATATATATATATATATATATATATATATATATATATATATATATATATATATTCCCTCCTCTATACGTAACTCCCTCCCACCCCTATTTCAAAATCAGTTTATCAACATATATGGGCCCCACATGTAGGCCCCACATGTGGGCCCCACCTTTAAATAATTTTCTACCGATTATTTTAAAAAATAGATAAATGGGGGTCCATATAATAATCAAAATTGACAACAATTACTATAGCAATAATTGAACAAAACTGAGTGACTTCTCACGTAAGCATCAATAATCAATATTGTGTGCTACTATGCAACCACACGTATTACTGTACTTTTACTACCGAGTAGTTCAACAGTATCAATGGTAAAACTTCTGCCGTTATTTTCATAAAAATATTTTTATCGTTTTCTCAATCTGACAATAATTCTGTTGTGGGGTCCACCAATGATTGCGCCGTTGTACGAATATTCCCTGCTAAAACGAATATTTTCCGACCAATCGAATATAATATAACAACTTGCATACTACGCAAAATTTATAAATATTACCCACAACTATAACATTATATCAATTTCACTTCATAATATTCAAAAATAATATTTATAGAAAATTCATCTTTATTCAAAAAGTTGGGGTTTTACAACCTCCCCTTCTTAAGAAATTTCGCCCTCGAAATTAGGGTATGTACCTGGTATGTCGAAGAGGTAAGGATACCTTGATTTCATTTCAAATTCTAACTCCCAAGTCATTTCCTCAACATCGTGGTTTCTCCACAAAACTTTGACTTGAGGTATAACCTTGGAGCGTAGAATATGTTCCTTCTTATCCAAGATTTGAACAACAACCTCTTCATACGTTAAGTCTTCCGCTATATCATCCGGTTCTAACTCAATAATGTGGTTCGGGTCTTTCACATATTTACGTAACATGGATACGTGAAAAACGTTATGAACACGAGACATACTTGGCGGTAAAGCGAGTGTATAGGCTACAGTTCCTACTCGATCGAGGATTAAAAATGGGCCGATGAATCGAGGATTGAGCTTTCCTCTCTTTTCAAATCTCGTAACTCCTTTCCATGGAGCAACTCGTAATAACACATGATCTCTTATTTCAAATTACACGTCCTTTCGATGAAAATCAGCATAACTCATTTATCAATCTTGTGAGGTTTTTATACGTTGTCGGATCGTTTGAATCTTTTCCGTAGTCATACGTACCAACTCCGGTCCCAACAACGTTGCTTCACCCACCTCATCCCAGTATACTGGAGAGCGACATTTTCTTCTATACAACGCTTCGAATGGAGCCATGCCAATACTTGCTTGATAACTGTTACTGTAGGAAAACTCCACCAATGATAAGAACTTATCCCAACTTCCCTTGAAATCAAGGACATAGAGTCTTAATAGATCTTCAAGAGTTTGAATAGTCCTCTCCGACTGTCCGTCCGTCTGAGGATGATATGCCGAGCTAAATCGTAAATCTGTGCCCATAGCTTTCTGCAAACTAACCCAAAATCGTGAAGTGAATCTTGGGTCTCGATCAGAAACTATGGATGCTGGCATACCATGCAGTCTTACAATCTCGTTTATGTACATACGAGCAAGACGTTCAAGTGTATAAGTTTCTCGTATCGGTAAGAAATGAGCAGACTTGGTCAATCTATCAACAATGACCCAAATCGCATCTATACCATGAGAAACCTTAGGAAGACCGATAACGAAATCCATGGTAATGTGCTCTCACTTCCATTCTTGAATTTCAAGTGGTTGCAATGAACCTTTTGGTACTTGATGCTCCGCCTTGACTCGTTGACACGTTAGACACCTTGAGATAAACAACGCTATCTCTCTCATCATATTGTCCCACCAAAATGTATGTCGAAGATCATGATACGTTTTGGTACTCCCAGGATGGATTGTAAACGGTGTGTTGTGCGCCTCCATCATGATTTTATACTTTAAATCAGGGTCGTTAGGAACACAAAGTCTGGAGTTGACTCGAAGTATTCATTCTTCATCGATTCTTGCTTCCGGCATAGCACCTTCTTGCACCTTTTTCCTCATACGCATCAGCTCCAGGTCTGTAGCTTGAGCAGCTTTAACTTTATCAATTAAAGTCGGTTCTACTCGTATATTCGCCATCATCACATGGGTCCCTGGAGTCTTTAACTCTATCTCTATCCTTTGTAAGTCACACAAAATGGGCCTTTATGTTGACAATATCGTACTCGTACTTGCATATGATCTTCTACTCAATGCGTCAGCTACCACGTTCGCTTTTCCAGGATGGTATTGGATCGTATGATCATAATCTTTCAATAGTTCAAGCCAACGTCGTTGTCGCATGTTGAGTTCCTTTTGAGTGAAGAAATATTTGAGGCTTTTATGATCCGTAAAGATCTCCACCTTCTCTCCATACAAGTAATGCCTCCAAATTTTAAGTGCGAAGACCACAGCTGCTAACTCTAGGTCATGAGTAGGATAATTCCTCTCATATTCTTTGAGGTGTCGTGAGGCATAGGCTATGACTTTTCCATGTTGCATGAGAACACATCTTAACCATTTGTCCGAAGCATCACTGTAGATGACAAATCCCTCCGAACCAGATGGTATTGTCAGAACAGGTGCTAAAATGAGTCTCCTCTTGAGTTCTTGAAAACTCTTCTCACATTTCTCACTCTAACCGAACTTTGTATCTTTTCAAGTCAGCTGAGTTAGTGGAGTAGTGATTCGAGAAAACCCTTCTACGAATCTCCGATAATAACCATCTAAGCCGAGAAAGCTACGTACTTCGGTCACTGATTTATGTTGCTCCCAGCTTTGAATAGCTTCAATCTTTGCTGGGTCAACAGATATTCCATGACTTGATACCACGTGCCCAAGGAATGCTACTTCCTCCAGCCAGAACTCGAATTTCTTCAACTTGGCATAAAGCTCATATTCACGAAGCTTTTGGAGTATCAGCCTCAAGTGTTGCTCATGATCTTCACGGTTTTTGGAATAAATAAGGATGTCATCAATAAAGACAACCATAAAGTGATCCAAATATTTCTTGAATACTCGGTTCATCATATCCATAAAGGCAGCAAGAGCATTAGTCAATCCAAAGGACATGACTAGGAACACATTGTATGAGAACACATCCTAGCCCTTTACCGGAAGCATCGCTGTAGATAACAAATCCATCCGAACCAGATGGTATTGTCAGAACAGGTGCCAAAATGAGTCTCCTCTTAAGCTCTTGGAAACTCTTCTCGCATTCCTCGCTCAATACGAATTTGATATCTTTTCGAGTCAGCTGAGTTAATGGAGTAGCGATTCGAGAAAATCCTTCCACGAATCTCCGATAATAACCAGCTAAGCCCCGAAAGCTACGTACTTTGGTCACCGACTTCAATTTTTCTCTACTTTATATTGCTTCAATCTTCGCCGGGTTCACAGATACTCCATGTTTTGACACCACGTGCCCTAGGAATGCTACTTCCTCAAGCCAGAACTCGTATTTCTTCAACTTAGCATATAACTTGTTTTCACGCAGCCTTTGGAGTACCAGCTTCAAATGGTGCTCATGATCTTCAAGGCTTTTGGAATATATGAGGATGTCATCAATAAAGACAACAACGAACTGATCCAAATAATCCTTGAATACTCGGTTCATCATATCCATGAAAGCCGCAGGAGCATTAGTCAATCCAAAAGACATGACTAAGAATTCATAATCCCCGTACCGAGTTCTAAACTCTACAAACTTCGCCTCGTACTGGGACACCGTCATGTTATTTTGCTCCAGTCTAATAAACTCCGCTTCCTTCATATGACGAATGCTTTCAGGAAAGTACTTATCATTGAACAGTTTCTGAAATGTCTCCCAAGACATGCTGAGTGCGGCTAGATGGGTACGCTTCACAGATTCTCACCAATAATCTGCTTCATTACGGAATATAAAGGTGGCGAATGGAACCTTCTGTTCCTCCGTGCATCCCAAGACATCGAATATCTTGGTAATTTATTTGACCCACGTCTCCGCCTTAATCGGATCTGACTTTCTCCAGAATTTTGGTGGTCCCAACTCTTTGAACTGCTTGATTGTGAACAGTTGTGCGTTGCCATTGTTCCTACCTGTATTTTGAACAGGAGTCTCCCTCGTTTGGTTTTGCATGAACTGCAAAAAGCTTCTAAACATCTCATCGTTCATCGTCTGCTCAGTGTTGTTTACAGGAGGAACATTGCCAGCCTGTTGCACGTTCTCCTCATTGGTGAGTACAGGCGTCTCCACGATCGCATTTACTCCATTGTTAACATTCTCAGTTGTCATTCTTAAATATTACCATAAAACAAGGGATAATTAAAGAAATTAACAAATCACATAATACCCCTATATTATGGCCGACCAACAAATAAACTTAGGTAGGACACACTAGCGAAAGATTTATTCGTCTCTCCCCTCCTAGTTCTGTTCCCCGATCTCCGCCAGAGATCATATCTCTAAGCTCTGATACCAACTGTGACACCCCCAAAATTGGTATACAACACCCATTCTGAGTCGTCAAAATATATGGTACAGAAACAACTACAACTTTATTAATACAGCATAAAAACTATGAGTTTAAATACAAATATTATCATCTGGACAATATCCATACTCAAATAAGTCCCCATTACAATTATTAATACACTATTTCACAAAATAGTGAAGACTACTAGAACAACTTCTAGAACCATCATTCCACACCCCGACTAGTACTCGCTACATTCTCGCCTCCTAAGAAGAAAATGGAACAAAAAAGAAAAGGGTGAGCTCAACTAGCCCAGTAAAGAATATTATGACTAAGATAATATAGAACAAATTATCGTTAGTCCTCAATAGGGAAAAATTTAATAGAATACAATAGACAACAAATTTTAAATCAATATTCGCAGCGAAAATAATAATTCATTAGAAGAGTTAAGTAGAGAATGAAATCTACTATCTTCAATGATTTTAAAAGTTCATCATCAATATTTTATCCCTGTAACATCAATCAATATACATCTTGATTCAAATATTCATCTTTGCACTACAGGTCAAAGATATTCATTAGTTGGTTATGTTCATCTCAACACCTGTTCATCATTGCACTACGGGCCAAAGATATTCATCAGAAAATCATTAATCTTTGCACTACAGGCCAAAGATATTCAGTTATATCATCATTTAGGACTGAGGATGATGAAAAATATTTTAAAGAAAACGAATCCAGTGAAACAATAGAACAAATATTAAGGATTCGTACTTTAAACAACCCGAGTTCAAAAATACTTCATAAATAATCATAGTGGAGTAAAAATTTAAGAATGATCAAAACATGGATACAATCAAAGCTAGTATCCATAATAGATATCTTGGATAAAAAATAAAAATTTAATTTTTCGCTGAATAGTGTCGTATACGTGAATAGTAATCCCGACACAAAAAGTTCAAATTTGATAAAAAATTCAGACCAATATTTTGATATATTGAAAGAAATAATATCATTTATTAAAAAATAACATCCCTTACCTCAGAAAGACAGTACTTATGACTGGAAAACTGGATATAGTGCTGAAGGAACTTGCACCGTATAGCAACTCTCAAAGTACCAAAATACTCACAAAAATACGCTCGATATTATAGAGAGAGAAGATTTTAATTTCTGGTGTGATTTTCAATTCTAACCTAAGCACCCTATTTATAGGAAAATGCTTAGAACACCAAAGCAGAAAATTTAATAAAATATTATTATTTATATTACAAATTCCTACGCCCACTTTTACCAACTGATTTCAGCCACCTAGCACATGTTAATGATGCCCACAAACATTTCAAAAACGTTTTTCTTTTAAAACAAATTTAAAATTTTTAAAAAATAATTATTTCGAAACTTCAGAACTTCAATAATTCATAATAAATAGCCCTTTTATCAGAAAAATTCGAACCTCATGTTTTTCTTATAAGAAATTTCATTCTCTACAACTTTGCAGAAGAAAATTTTTCCAAATTTTAAACAGAAATTGACCGAAATCCATAAACGGACGATTTTACAAGCTATAATCAAATTTCAGTCAAGAAATGGGGTCCACAAACACGAAAAACATGTTTTAACCATTTAATGCAACAAAAATACTTTTCCTACTCATATACTCATATATCACACATTCATTGTAAAAATATCA
This sequence comes from Panax notoginseng, assembly GCA_016801055.1. NCBI lineage: Eukaryota > Viridiplantae > Streptophyta > Magnoliopsida > Apiales > Araliaceae > Panax > Panax notoginseng. The sequence goes on along the minus strand of CM029022.1, from coordinate 14,301,823 downwards.
ACATTATTATATTATAATAATATAATAAAATATTATTTTATCAGAAAAGATAAAATATCGATTTTCAACAATTGTCACTTTAAAAATTTTCTTCATCTATATCCACATAAAATGAATATTTTTCTCATCATATAAATTAATAATTAATTATTCACAAATAATATTACAGAATCACAATACTGACAACTAGGCAGTTCCTAGGAAAGAGAGGGCTTTTCAATAAGGATTTCTCCTTAGTGGCGCGCAATTAGGTGACCAAACCTCTCCTTAGACAGAACTTTCTAGACATTATCAATAATGTTATCTAATAATATTATTCAGATAATATGAATTATTGCTTCGATAATAGAAAATACTGTGTAGTGACAATTATTGAAACAACAGTAATATAAAATATCAACGCAACAATTATTGAATCAATAAAATAAAATACTGAAAAGTAATTATTGTAACAATTATTGAGTAGTGCCTTCTTACGTAAGAATCAATAATTGGTACAATACCGTGTGCTACTGTGCAACAACGCGTATTACTGTATTTTAACCACCAGATATTCTAACAGTATTAACGGTAACAACTACGCCGTTATTTATAAACAACTTATACTTATCGTTTTCTTCATTCAATCGCTTTTCGTTATGGGACCCACACATGGTTGCGCCGTCGTACGAATATTCTCCGACAGTAAGAATATTCCACTACCAAACAAATATTCTCTGATAAAAATGAATATTTTATAACCACTTGCTTATTTAAAATATTTGCGCATTTTACCTATAACTAACCACATTAATAAAATCAACCCTTACTATTTTAAAATAATAAATAGAAAATTTTAAATTTTATTTATTAATAATTTGGAGTCTTACAATATATATATATATATATATATATGTTCCATCCACAGCAACCAATTGTTGTGGAGCAACTTCTTTTTTGGCCTGCTGATTTTTTTATTTTTTATTTTTACTCTAGTCGAAAATGCAGCAGACCAAAAAAGGGGTTGCTCCACAGCAACCGGTTGCTGTGAATGGAACCCCATATATATATATATATATATATATATATATATATATATATATATATATATATATATATATATATATATCTATATAACATCATTTGGAATATTATAAATTTTATTATGGAAGGAATTAATAATATCCATTTCATTCTTTTTAATCTCCAATGACGGTCAATTTAATGAGTATATATGCAACATACTTTCTGACTGAAACTTCCTCGATCGTCCTCATCATGTAACATATTTTACTAATTGAATATTATTTCAAATTAATACTGCCATACCTAGTTATTTATATAGTCAATTAATTAAGGAAAATTATCCGTAACAAACGTTTACTATGGACACTGTTCAACAACCAAGTTGATTACCGTTGATCTGGACAATGGAAGGCTGGGATTGGTCAACAATTTTCCATGCCGCTACAGCTTGTAGCGGTAATCCCTTTTTCTTTTTGTCCGTTAGCTTATTACATTACTGCCCTTAACATCTTAATATTCACCTACCGCTACAGGCTGTGGCGACAGTGTGGGTCTCACCCATATGACTATAGTTCATTTGATAAAAAAAATAAAAGATAATGTAAAGATGAGTTTATTTTTATGTATACATAATGTAAATTTAAAAGATAATATAAAGATACATAATGTAAAAATAAAAGATAATGTAAAGATAAGTCTAAATAAAAGATAAACTCATCTTTTATTTTTATTTTTACATTATGTATACATAAAAATAAACTCATCTTTTATCTTTTATTTTTATATTATCTTTTATTTTTACATTATCTTTTACTAAAATTTATTTTTACATTATGTATCTTTACATTATCTTTTAAATTTGCATTATGTATACATAAAAATAAACTAATCTTTATATTATCTTTTATTTTTTTTATCAAATGAACCATAGCCATATGAGTACCATAGCCATATGGGTGAGACTCACACTGCCGCCACAGCTTGTGGCGACAAGTGAGATGTTAGGGACAGTAATGTAATAAGCTAACGTACAAAAAGGAAAAAGTAATGTAATAAGCTAACGTACAAAAAGGAAAAGGGACTGCCACTACAAGCTGTAGCGGCAGGGGGAATTGTTGTCCAATTCCAGCCTTCCATTGTCCAGAATAACGGTAATCAACTTAGTTGCTGAACAATTCCCTATATATATATATATATATATATATATATATATATATATATATATATATATGAGATTCTATCCATAGCAACCGGCTGTTATGGAGCAACCCCTTTTTTGACCTGTTGAATATATATATATATATATAGGGGTTCCATCCACAGCAATCGGTTGCTGTGGAGCAACCCATTTTTTGGCCTGTTGAAATTTCGGCTGGAACACAAAAAAATAAAAATTCAACAGGCCAAAAAAAGGGTTGCTCCACAGCAACCGGTTGCTGTGGATAGAACCTCATATATATATATATATATATATATATATATATATATATATATATAGTCCGCTTCTCCAGCAAACTGAAAGGATCAGCCTAAGAACGAACCGAATATAACGACGGTTTTTTTCGTCGTTATAACATAAAAATTCGATTTTTTATACTATAACGACGGAAAAACCCGTCACTATAGCCGGTTATATATATATATATATATATATATATATATATATATATATATATATATATATATATTCAGCTACTGAATTGGAACTTAACAAATTTGGTTCTTCTGTCACATCATACATTCACGGAAGACCACATGAATCTCAAAGTTTGCCATATACATAGTTTATATGTATATATTCTTTCTTTTTAACGAGACATAAGATAAATGAATTCTTCATTAAAAGTCTTTGGCTGAGTGGTATTCTAGGTTTTTTACTAAACAAAAAATTTTAAGTTTAATTATTAGCAGTGACCAAGATAAAGTATGTGTGCTTAAATACAGTCTAAACTACTCCTTCCTTCTAAATTATAAAATTATTAATATTAACTTTTAAAAGTTAATTAAAGATATTTGTAAATTTAAAATTGAGATAATTCATTAAAAATTATGAAATAATAAATGTTACAAAATAAGTAATACTTGTTAGATATTTCACAATATTCATCATTGTATTCTCTAAAATTAATAAAATTCATGTTAATTTTGAATTTATTCAAAAAATTAAATCATGATCTTATATTATGGAACTGAGGGAGTAGTTGAGTTATAGCATGATTTTTATTTTTATTTTGACTTCTTTTCATTTACGGACCGTTTGATTGGACGAAATTATTTTAGGATGAAATAGAATGACAACTAAAATCAGAATAAGATCATAATGAAATCAAAATTAAACACTTTTTTCATGTGTTTAATTAATATGTTATGTAAAAGTTATACCGAAATGTAATAAAATAAAATATAATAATCAAAATATCCCTAAACTAACCAACTAACTATATATAATAATCCATAATAAATATAATACATAGTAATATTATAATACTATATTAAATATTCATATAATATTATTATATTATATATTATAATATAATATAACATAAAATAAATATAATATATACCGGTTATAACATGAATTTTATTTCTATTTGGTTTCTTTTCACTTAATGTATGTTAAATACATCTTTTCTTTTATGAGTTTTAATTAATTTTGGATTTATTTAAACTCATTAATTAATTAAATTTAAATAAAATTATTAGTGCATTTGATAGTCTATAATAAGGAAATTTAGAGAGAACAATATATGATTCAAGTATGAATTATATATATTATATTTTAATTGTATTGGGGTATATGAAAATGTGCATTGTTGTTTGCAAAAACAATTTCTTTAGTCCACATTGGTAAGGAATCAAACTATTTAATACTTTATAAGTATAATTAGTGGAATAGTTTAATTCACTTCATGTACGTGGAACTAAAGGAAAGACTTGGATCTGGTCACAATGACGTGGTGCAAAGCACCACCCGCTCGCGCTCGCAACTCGGGACCCGGAGCCGGGTGCGGGTTCAATTCGTAAAGTCGCATTAGCGCTTTAGGCGCACTTCGCACGACCCCAAAATTTTAATAATCCATATATATATGTTAGAACCCATTAAAAAACCTATTTTTTTTACAAGTACAATCATACAAGATATTTATTTCTTTTTTTTCAAGATTAAAATTTATTCTTCTTTTTTTCAAAGACCCACTATCCACTATCTTCAGTCTATTTTTCTACGTATTACTCTCTCTACCGCTCTCTTTCTCTCTCTCTACCAGTTTTTGAGGCCCCCAAAAAAATTGAACCGGTCCTGCACGCATGCATCGTTGCTAAGAGTCTCGCCCGAACCATATGATACCAAGGGTTTAAAAATTACTACCTCCGTTCCTAAAAGATTGTTATTTAACACTCCAACAAAAAGACTTATCAGCGACCGCATATGGTCGCAGATGAGTATCCGCGACCGACTACGGTCGCTGATAGTAGTCACAGATAATCTGGTCGCTGGATGGGCATTAGCAACCAACAATAGCGACCGACTTATCAGCGACCGCTGTTGGCGATCGAATCCGTCGCTATTATGACTCATGCTGAGTCATTTGTCAGCTGTGACGTGGCACACGTGTCAGCGACTGGCAATAGCGACCGAATCGGTCGCTAGTTTCAAAGTAGATATCAGCGACCGCGTTTCAATTTTAGCGACCGCATGCGGTCGCTGATCTTTTTTTTTTTTTTATAATATTTTTCCTGTTTTATTGATTTCCCAAAAATAACCTACTTTGTATCTGCTTTCTATCCCAACACACAGCAGTATATATAAGCATCCATCCATGATAACTACTATATGATAAACATTCATTCATGATAACTACTATATCATAAACATCCATCGTAAACCAACACAATACAATCGTAAAAATCCATATAATATAATCATAAACCAATACAATTGTCCAAAGAATTAATCTAAAAGAGTACAAGGCTTTAAAAATCTAAAAAACAAGTCTAGCAAAGCTTTAAAAATCTAACATATATGACTGGTCTAGCTCTTTATGCATCATCCAAATTAGTACCCTGTAATTTAACAAAAGAATAAAACATATATGTTACATGTGTTGATACTGCTATGACTTGGGAATTAAAAGCTAAACAATATCGATATATATACCTAGTCGCCACCCTGATGCTGTGATACTGCTGCTGCTGCCACTACCTCCGCCAACTCATCAGGACTAAGAGAATGCAGAAGCCCGCCCAATATACGAAGAAGATCACGATTCTAGCAGATCGCTCTCACACAGTCAGCAAGAGTATGATAGGCTGAATGACCTAATGACTGTGTAGATTGGGTAGCAGAGCTGCCTGTGCCACTGATGATCGGGCGTCATTTTTGTCATTGGCCTTTAACATAGTTTTTCTTCACGACGGACGCCCTTTCTCACAATTCTTGATCAATCAACGGACGCGGGGTGCCTTCAGGATAGCGCTCGTTCATTAAGCCCTTATAAGTGTCCTGTCAGAAGGTCAACAATTAAATAGTTAAAAATAAATAAAAAAGTGCTAAAAAGGTCGTCACAATTTATAAACAATATATTAGTATAAAGTTAACTTATTACCGCTATCTGAATATCATCAGGCAGACCATCACGGGTGGCCACATACACATCCTACCAATTGATAGGTTGACCTTGAGACTCAGACTCCTACAGTTCATGTTCTCGTATTAATATATAAATATATGATATTTTAGCTACAAAACATGACTGTAAACATAAAAACAAATAACTAAGTCAATAAGCTTGCTATACATACGTACCCTAGCAACAATATGATGCAGCTGTGATATACTGCCGCCCTTGTACGTGCCTTTTGCCTTTTCGCCTTCAAATACATCTGAGGATCTGTTCGAGGCGGCAGTCTTGCGTCTCTTGACCCAGCTCTCTGCTCTCCACTGGTCACACATCTACACCCATATGGGACGTGCGCACCACCAGGGACTATGCTCATGCATATACTGCTCACCCTGTCCTGGATGGTCAATCTCAGCATTGTGCAGGGCTTTTTGTCGTTCCTTGTTCAGATTATCTTTAGTTCGGACGGCACACTTCTGCCAGAACAGTATCTGAATAACTGATGCCTGTGCGTCGTCCCATCTATACCGCTTCTGCAAATAAAATAACAATAATAATATTAAAACTGTTATATTATATTACCATAATCCAACATTACTAAATAATATTATTTGATTAACTATGTATTATCTATCAGAGTGATAAAAAATATACCTGAAATTCAACCCAAACTGCATCCTTATGGGCGAGAGGTGTGCTCGCCCATGTAATCACTGGCGTAGGCCAGTTCTGTAAGCATAATTGTGAAATACACTTCACAATTTTATTATCTTGAAAATCACTACAATATACAATAATTTATAGTCATATATATTTATAACAATGGAAATATTAAACCCTTATATATACACGATGTTTAACTTACGTGTTTTCTGGAGGAGAATGGATCTGTATAAGAATGCGATCATCCGGATTAGCCAGGGCCTTCGACACATAATTAGGGCCCCGACCCAACCCGCGCTTTTGTGCTGCAGGTTCAAAAGACATCTATAAATAAAAAATTTAGGATGTTAGTATGAGTTATAAATAAAAGATACATAAACGCGTCAAGGATATAGAGAACATGTACATATGTAATTGTATGTAATACAATTAAAACTAAACATACATTTTATATAAAAGGACAATAATGACAATTAATTATATGAAATAGTTAACTACGACAACTATAAATAAAAGGTACATAAACATGTTAAGGATATAAAGAACATTCCTATATCTAATTCATTGTAATACAATTAAAACTAAACATACATTTTAATAAAAATCGTTGTCTGAGTCAGAATCATTTTGTACAAGTGTCGGAGATTCATAACCATCTTCTTCTTCAGATTTTGTGTCAGTGTCAGTCAATAACTCTTCCTCAGTATCACTGTCATCTGGCACAATAACTGTCTCGGGATTCAATTGATCAGGTTCATCTCCACCCTCTAACTGGATTACATCATTGTTGTCCTCTATATTTATTATAGAAGATCTATGAAGCATTTCCTTTTGGTAGAAATCCCCGTCTATTACTTGGAAACGACTGCGCGCAGGAGTATGAATTATAACTTGCCAATCTGTATGCGGTCTATCCCTTTTCCTAACAGGACTAGGAGTGTAGTATACTTGTACTGTTTGAGTTGGTAAAACAAACGGTTCGTTGGAGTAAGTCGATCTATGGAGGTCAATATCGACGATTCCATGTCTGTCAACATGTATCCCTTTTTCTGAATCAAACCAATGACACTTGAACAAGTTAATATGACCCCCGTATGTGCCCTTGTACGACAACTCTGCGATTTCCTCCAACTCCCCATAAAAGGCACGACCAAGCTCATTGTAACAATCTCCTTGGACACACACTCCATAGTTCGTTGTTCTTTTACCGCGCCCATATGCCTTTGTATGAAATTCACAACCATTTATTTTGTAACCATTGCGGCTGACTTGGTCCCTGTCTGGTCCTATAGCTAGGACTTGTACATTAGCCGGAATCGTTTATCCCTCAGTCAAAGCCTACAAAAACTCCATCTTAATAAATGAAGTCATAATTAATATGGAGTATATATATGTCGTGCTTAAAAAATTGAACTTGCTTTGTCCTTTAGCCAAAGTGTAAATTTTTTATCACGATTGATTTGAATATCTTTATCAGTTATGTCGGGATGCTTCACTTTTAACTCGTCATCGTACAATCTATACCATGTTATAAACATTAACATATTAGAATAAATTTTCAACTTACAAGATAAATTATCATGTTTACATGTGTACCTCACAAATTTGTCAATCTCCTTGTAATTGAGAAGAATGTAAGTATGTGCAGCATGTAATTCTTGCTCAGAGAGGAATATGCGCTTCCCTTTTCCATAAGCGCGACCCGATAGACCAAATACAGAGAGTCGGCCATTTAGTTCAATATTTCTCCCATCATCATGTCTCGATACTCGATTGGCCTTTGTTAAGACTTCGTCCGGAAAATAATCTGAGACAAACATAGATATCTCATCGAAACTGTATGCCTCACATATCGACCCCTCGACATAAGCTCTATTCTTCACCTTCCTCTTAAGGTTTTCCATCACCCTCTCGAAAGGGTACATTCATCTATTTTGAACTGGACCCCAACACAAGCTTCATAGGGAAGATGGATTTGCAAATGCTCCATGGAGTCAAAAAAACCAGGTGGAAATATTTTTTCTAGTTTACACGTGATCTCTATGATGTTCTTCTTAAGTACAGACATGTCCTTCTCATTTAATGATTTTGAACATAAGTCTTGGAAGAAACGACTAAGATCCGTCAAAGCATCCCATATTGGTTTATCAAGCTGATCCCGAAATGCTATAGGCATGAGTCTCTCTATGAACACATGACAGTCGTGATTCTTCATCCCTTGCAATTTCCCACCTGTAACACACCTTGCAATGTTTGACGCATATCCATCAGGTAGTTTCAGAGACTTAACTCATGTGCACACATCTTTAACTTGCTTTTTGGACAATGTGTACCTTGCATGCGGTTTGATAATTTTACAATTAGGAGATTCATAAAGTTCTAATCCAGGACGCTTACAAATATCTTTCATGTCCAAACGTGCCTTATCGTTATCTTTTGTCTTCCCCGTAACATTCATCACAGTGTTAAACACACTGTCAAACACATTCTTCTCAATATGCATCACATCTAGATTATGACGAATCAAATTTGTAGACCAATAAGGCAGTTCCCAAAAGATGTTTCTCCGAACCCAGTTATAAGATTCGCCAAACCCATTGATTATGTTTGTGGCATCAATCTTACTAAATGGGATAATCGACAATCTCATCACACGATCTCGCATCTCCGTTCCCGACAATCGCGGTGCAGGCATATCATTGTCTACTTTCCCTTTCCTAAAGTGTTCTCGATTTCTTCGGAACGGGTGATCTACCGGTAAGAACCGACGATGACAGTCAAACCAGCAAGGCTTTCGACCTTTTGATGGATTAAACGTCTTTGTATGCTCCATACAATATGGACAAGCCAACTTCCCGTGTGTACTTCATCCAGCTAACATACTATAAGCAGGGAAGTTATTTACAGTCCACATAACCACTATCCTAAGGTTGAAATTTGTTTTCATTGCAACATCCCAAGTCTGTACTCCATCCTCCCACAATACCTTCAACTCGTCTATAAGAGGTCTCAAGTAAACATCTAAGTTCTTTTCAGGACTCTTAGGACCAGGAACCACGAGTGAAAGAAATAAGTATGGTTGTTTCATACACATCCAAGGAGACAAGTTGTACGGAGTAACAATCACAGGCCAACATGAGTACGGAACAGCTGAGTGGCCAAATGGATTGAAACCATCGATGGACAATCCAAGCCTCACATTTCTAGGTTCCAATGCAAACCCATGATGTGCTAAGTTAAAATCTTTCCAAGCATGCCCATCTGCGGGATGATTTAGTTCTCCATCTTTAGCTGGAGATTTCGCATACCAACTCATATGTTCAGCTGTTCTTGAAGACATGTACAATCTTTTTAGCCGATGTGTTATTGGAAAATACCTTAGAATCTTAAACAGTATACTTAATTTTTTTGTAGTCACACTCTCTTTATTAGGCCTAAACCGATCATGACTGCAAAACGTGCACCTTGTCATCTGTTCATTTTCCTTATAAAACAACATGCAATCGTTGGGATATGCATCGATCTTTTGGTATCCAAGACCCAACTTCTTCACTATTTTCTTACAAAAATAATAGTTAACAGGTAATTTCTCACCGTCAGGCAACATACTCTTAATAGCCTTCAAGAGCGACTCAAAACACTTATGGCTCATGTTGTGATCAGCCTTGATGTTAAGTAATGTCGCCACTGCAGACAATGTAGTGTGTTTGGTGCAACCATGCCACAATGGCTCGCTACCCTCGTCTAACAACTTAAAGAAGTCTTTGGCATCAGAATTCATAGGTTGCTCTCTGCCTTGTTCCCAATAAAAATTCGGCCCTGCAAATCATGAACCATTTCATTCATACGATGAGTACTACTGCTCGAATTGTGTACTTCTGTGATGCCACCATCTCTTCTCTGCCCATGTGCCCACCAGCATCTTCGTAATTTTTCATGAACCCAAAAATAAGTAAATGATAGTTTACCATGTCTCTGTCCATATAATTTATATTCTTACACTTCAAACATGGACATCGTATCTGCGACTTACCATTCATACATTCCGGGTGACTATACGCATACTCCAAAAATATTTGGTAACCAGCTCTAAATTCAGCTGTAGCACCTATCTGGGCACTTGACTTTCGTCGTGCCATCCAACTACGATCTGAATAGGGGTCCATGATTCCACGGTACCTACTACAGACAACATTATAAATGTTAACATAAGTATGTGAGCATACTTGTAAGCATATGACTTGAGCATACTTGTAACCATATGACTTGAGCATTCTTGTAAGCATATGATAGGTATGTAGAAAAATTTTATAATTTAGAGTTTTTTTGATAGGTATGTAGGAAAATTTAGAGTTCAGATATGCTCTTGGTCCATATATGAACACAACAAAAACTCTTCTACATAGGACATTTGGGAAAGAAGAAGTGTGTTAATCCATGTTAGAAACTAGTACTCTCTTAGTTGTCTCCATAACCTCTTATTAGACTATGAGTTGGACTTGTGTTTCATTCAAATTCAGGCGTCGATTTATGATTAGACTGTGAGTTGGACTTGTGTTTCATTCAAAGTGCAGGGAGTTTTTTCTATGTATGCTGCTACTTGTATTTGAATCTGAAAAGTTAGTAGTTTTGTCGTTTTCTGTTTTACCATCACAGCATCACTGTGGCAGGAAGTAACTATGTTGCTCAATAGAAGAAAGTTGTGTTCTTCCAGTTTGTGTTGATAATACAAATGTGCAACATGTATGCATGCATTCCTGCTCTGTTTGTATGGTCCATTATGAAGTACTTTTGTAATTCCTTTCGTTAACCCACACTCAATTTGTGGTATAGACAGTTCTGGATTTCAGTGTGTGTAGAATCTTTCTTTCTTACTCTGTCTGTCAATATATTGGATTTTATTGCTTTGCAGATTCGAAATGGGAACCATGAGAAGGTTGACTCTATTATGTGTTTCGTCTCTATCTCTGTGTTGCTATGGTCTTTCTTTTAATATGATTTTTTTCACTAATTATTCCATCTACAATTGGCAAATGCACCATTTTGCCTATTGATTTACTGGTTTGTTTTCTATGGTTTAGGAATTAAATGGTGTCACTTCTACTTGCCAGAATGGTAAGGTTGAAGATGTTTCTTCACTTCAAAGTTGCAAGATTCCACATCTGCTACATTTTCACCTAAGCTTTATTTTGATGATGTGGATATTGATGATGAACTGGATCCTGCAATGAAGGAAGAACTTGACAGGTTTGATATTTCAACTAAACACCTGGATTTTATTAAATATGTAGTGCATTATTAAATATGTAGTGCATTGCCTCATATGTAGACATCTAAGCAACTTTTGGACATTAAATTTCTAAATTAATGTCTACTGGTCATGTTGTTTCTCTTACATATGAATTGATTTAGCTTCTAAATGTAAGAATTCCTTCTACTTGGGATTGGGGTTAGTTGAATTGGGAAGCATTCTGTGAGGCTACTTCTTTTGTTCCATGTACATGTGAAGTATGTGTCTGAGATGAAAGTAGCTAGAATTGAGTCCTGAGCTGCTGTGTGTGGGCACAAAATTACTTGCACTGGTACTAGAAATGTATGATTCTTAGAGTAAGTATGTTGTATTATCAGTAGTGAATACTCTTATATATAGTTAAATCTTTGCCTTATTTTTCTTAACCCTTCCTGTTTTCAAATTAGAGCTCTATATATAATGAAAAAATGCACTAAAAGGGGGAAATCGTCAAACTGCCATTAGTAATGATAAACAGCTGTTACTTATCGAAGAAAGAATTGTCACTAAAAAAGAAAGAAATTCTCTCAATATATAATCCAAATGCAGCTGTAACGGATAAAATAATTAGAACTGTGGTAATATTGAAAAACAACCATTACTTATGGGAAGAAACAAACACAATAATCATGAAAGAAGGTAGCAGTTACATGACAGATAAGAATTCATGTCTATTTTAATGAAATAGCAAAACTAATACTGAACAAATTTAGTCTAGGTACCCAAAATAGTTAAGCTATCAAATAATTTGTTGCATATCAAATACTTCACAGTCGTGAATCAGGTGTGCACATATGATTTTCTTACCTGTGCAGGTAGCGGTGGCGGCGGCGGCGGCTGTGGTGGTGGTGATGGTGGCGGTGGCGGCGGCTGTGGTGGTGGTGATGGTGGCGGCGGCGGTTTTCCCCTCTTCTCCCTCTTTTCTTCTCCCCCTTCTCCCTCTTCTCCCTATTCTTTTCTCCCTCTTTTTTTTCTTCTGTTGATCGAAAGTGACGAACTGGAACTGGTTAATTGCAATAGATCAGCGACCGCTATCAGCGACCGCATGCGGTCGCTAATTTTAAATGATGTGGAAGTATCAGCGACCACATGCGGTCGCTGATGATGAGTGGTCGCAAACAAATAAGACGCAAACATTTCCTGCCAATTTTTTGGAGGTAAAATTGAACCTGCGACCGCATTGCGACCAGTTTCGGTCGCTAACATAATCTAGCGACCAAATTCAAGGTCGGTCGCTAATAATCCTATCTGCGACCAAAAGTGCGGTCGCTGTTAGAGCATTTTCTTATAATATAAGGTTTTTGCACATGGATTAAGAAAGTCATTTAATACTATCATTTAACAATTAAAATTTGTTTGAAATTCCATCACTACCTCTTTATGAAAAGTTAAAAACTATTAATACAAGGGAAAGAATTTCTTAGGACAATGAGAGAAGGTAGGGGTGATATAGAAAAAAAAATAATTTATTTTCCTAGAAAGTTGTAAACTACAAATAAATTGAAAAATATTTTTTCTTCTAAAACGACAATCTTTTAGGAATAGAGGGAGTATATAATAAACTAATATGTGTTAAATAAAGTGATAATTACAAAATTTATTTTGTAACGGTTACTTTATATTATATACACAGTTTCAATTTTGATTAGTTTTTAGTAACTGAACATTCTTCATCTTCTTCCTCTTATCAACCTTTACAAAGCGGCATATATTGAGATTTATCATTGAGTTATTATCACTGTGAATATATAGGCTTAACATATATCCAACTGTAGGTATATTGTCAGTAGCTTTTAGCAAATCATTTTGGTAATTAAGGAGCAATAAACACCATAAGAGCATAATCTATCTGTGTCAATCCATTGTACCAATTATTCTGTATCTATTCTAATCTTTTAATGTATATTGGTTAAAGACAAATATAGATAAAGTAGGAATCAATTTTATATTCTCATTTTTATTTCGTATTCTTTGCATAAAAATATATATAGTTAAGTAAATTGAATCATTCTTCTTTCTTTTTTTTTTGACAAAATCCTGAAATAAAAATAGAATAAATTCTCATTGATAAGTGAATCAAATTACAAAAACACTAGAGTTGATATGATACTTGCTCCTGTTCTAGATTGAAACTCGAAACTCGAGAACATATATTTCTAAAAAATATACAAACTTGTGTAGTTTTTCGACACATTAATGAAAAGGAGACCGTCGTGATAACCTTACACTAAATATAAATAGATTTGTCAAATCTCCTCCGCATAGATCATGAAAAAAAGTTCCGTAAATGAGAAAATCTCAAACTCGGAGAAATATTCTATAGATTTAAAAAAAAATCAAATTAGATAAAAAAAAAACTCCATAAAAAAAGAAAATAAGAACAATTAAACGAAATAACGTTAAAAAAATATTGGTGGAGAGTTTCTTAGTGTAAATTAGATACCCTCCCCATATTTGAAGGCTAATTTTTTTTTTTGTAAATTGAAAAGAGGAGAAATTTATGATACCTTCATACCGGTGTTCATATATAACACATTAGTATATATTTTATTTTATTTTTTGAAGCATAACATAGGTGGTATAGATTTTAGATGGATCTTATGAGTAGAAAGAATTGGAAGGAAATATTAAATAAATTGTTTTAGTTGATAATAGCCCATAGGTAGTGCGACTCGACGAGGTAGGTATAGTAAAGGCTGTGTTTGGTACCTTTCCCGCCAGAAGAGAGAACTTTCGGTTGTTTCAAATACTACTTCATTGTGGTGAACATCCAATTTCTCGTCAAATGTTTAAGCTCTTCGTATTAAATAATGGAAAGCAAACCCTCAAAACCCTAACCAGAAGTCCTAAATTCTACACACCCTTTTCTCAACTTCACAACCCTAGGAATGCCTTAATTTCCAATCCCGCAATTGACTTTATCTTGGACGAGGTTGTAGAGCTCCAATCATCAAACCCAGTAGAACGAAACTCCCAGTTACCAGTAGAACATCCCCAAGCTGCCAGACAGAGCAGCTCGAATGAGCTTTCTTCTGTTCAAAATTCGCACCCGTGGCCTGAATGGGTCGAATTAATGGGACAATTACTGAAAAAGGGGTACTTTGATGAAATTGGGAACCCTTTTGGAAACCAAGAATTGGGTACCAAGGATTCGAATCAAATTCGGAGTGCTTGCCTCAATTTTGCTCGCCATCGGTTTGATCTCATAAGGTTTCTATTTATTATTTGGACGTTATTTAGTTATTGAGAGTCAAATCTGTATGTGAAATTAACTTGTTTTGATATGTTTGTGGGATGTAGTGGAAATGGGTGTTTGGTAAAAAGCTAGGTTGGAGGGTGGGATGGTTCCGTGTTTGGATTGTTTTGACTGTACAACCTGTACACTACCTGTTTGATAGTGGAACTATGTGAAAGATTTATCTTTGTTTTCTACTTTGCATATGAGATTGATTGTTGTTTGGATATAAGGCCAGAGGGTGGAAGGGATTAGTTTGAGCAGGGACTGTTTGTAAGCCATGACTCAGTACGAGACTGGAATCTAGTGGGAAGTTGTAGTTTGTTCCATAATTGTTGTGACAAAAACTAAGAGTATAACAATATTCCTTCTTATAATTTCGAAGAATTGTTCTCCTTGATTTTTCACCTTATAAATTATGATATTGTATTATGTTTAATGTAATGTTAGGATTATCATTTATTTTCTAGGATCAGTTGAGTTGCTGCTTTTGGTGAAACCATTATTCTCTTTCATCCTACCAATTGGAATCCTTGTGCCAATAGGAGCAGAGAAATGTTGATGATCATATAACATAATATAGTCTCAAGTACTCTTTGTCTATCAATACACTAGCAGATGCTTTCTTGTAATAGAAATGTATATGTAAGGACAGTTCAGCTCCTTTATTAGTTGAAGGTTGTGTCCAAATCTGACTGCTTATAAACAGTAGTTACATATCTGCTTGCTTCTGCTGAACGTGTTATGTTGGGATAACAAAATCAGCCACCTTGATACCTTCTAATTAGGTAAATATACCAGTAAGATCAGACGATCCTTTTTTATTACTCTTTGTGTGGAGAATTTCAAAGTCTAGTTTTATGAATGTATGGCTTTATGCCTTTGTTGGCAGGTACTTTTCGAGGAAAGATATTCAGGTGATCGCAGGATCTGGATGTCCAAGCTTAGACAGGAAAGTTATCAACTCAGGGAAGCGTCTAAGGGCACATGTGGGCATTGATGAGGGAAATGTATGTGCTTTGGTTACATTTTTCTGGCATATTGAACTTGTTTAACTGCATAAAAGGTCACCATTACCAAGCCTCTCATGTCTTAATGGTAAAAAAACTACTCATAAGGCTTGGGTGCATGAGGTCATAGGATCCATTCTTGTCTTTTGGGAAGAATGTTAAATTTCAGTCGAATATAACGAAAAAAAAAAAAACCTCACCATATATAGTTGCAATAAAAATCATGCATTGTATCTAATAATAAAGGAACTCTAGTAGGTTTGCAGCTCCTGCATTTTAAGGGGACACTGTGAGAGGGCATATGTGAAGGCACGTGACAACGAATGGGGGAGGACTGTAGACGTCATGCGATTTATATTGACGTATGGGCTTGATCCCATTACTGGTTCGGTGGAGAACAAATCATGTCTGAACAAAATGGTTAAGGAATCGGTTAGAAGATTGCTGAAAAAAATGGTGGAGTTTAGCACAGAGGAACTTGACAATAATCATCAAAAAGTTAGTTCTTCCAAGTGGAAGTCATCTACGCAAGGAAGTTTACTTCACCAAGCAGAGAGTCAAATCAATGTTCCAACAAAGCAAGGCGATTGGATATGTCCCAAGTAATTTGATATAATAATTCAGTTTGTTGAAAACATTTCTTATTATCTGGTTTCAAATTTCAAAAATGCTTTAAATATGTTTTACCTTCAATATTTTGGCAGATGCAAATTTCTGAACTTCGCCAGAAATATTAAGTGCTTGCAGTGTAATGGATTATTCCAAGAAAGACTAAGAGAGCTAGGGAAGGATCAGGATCATCTTCCACTAAAGAAGGGAGACTGGATATGTGACACGTAATGTTCCAGACTGATCGCTTTCTTTTTTATGCTCCTAGTGTTTTCTTTTTCTCATTGGTCCTTGCATTTTCACAGATGCAACTTCTTCAACTTTGCAAAGAATACAAGATGTTTACAATGTAAAGAGAAGCCTTCAAGGCGCCAAATCAATCCTGGAGAGTGGGAATGTGAATCGTGAGTTTCCTATTAAAATGTTTCCTTGATTTAGTTAAACAAATCGGATATGGTTTCTCTTTTCTTTTAAGCGAACTTATATAACTTCTTTTAACTAGAACTATAATTTATTATTTGTAGGTGCAACTACATCAATTTCAGAGGAAACACGGTGTGCTTGAAATGTGATCATAGACGACCAAAATCATCAAACTCTGGAGGCACTTCTGCTCAGACAATTAACGACAATGGAGACTACCGTCTTTCCCGGCCTTATTTCGGACAAGAGAGACAAACTGAAGATGCAGGAACAAATAGGTGGAACTTTGTAGAAGACGAGAGTGAAAACCAGGATGGCTCAAACTCATGGAATGAGCCCGGTTTGCTTGATTTTCCCATAGCTGGAGGTAAGAGCAGCCTGTCTCGGAATGTGCAGAAGCAAGCAAGCTGGAAACAGGAAATGGCAGAAAGGAGTAAGAACGCTGCCAGGGCAAAGGAAAATGCTGATGAATTTAAGTCTGCTATCATGCAGAGACGTTCAGAGTTTATTGAGCCTACTGATGATGAAGATATGGCCGAGTGGTTTGGGGTTGAAGGATTCAAAGGTCGAAAAATTGATTGAAAAATGTAACATTACCAAAAACATATGGATTAAAGTTTGTAATGGGTTTAGTATTTAAGTTAGGGTTTACTGCTTTCTAATTCAGGTTTCAGATGACAACATTGAGAAAGGTCTACATGCCAATGAGTTGCAGTCATAAAAGGTTTAGGTTCTTTGTTTTCGCTTCTTTCTTTGGTGAACGAAAATAAATGAATATCATAAAATATCTAAAAAATAAGATTCTTAATATTTCTTCTTTTAGCACCTTCAAGAAAAAGTTGTGATCTGTCAGTATTTTGAACTATAAAATACATCATTTTTTTTATTCACCCTTTTGAACAAAGTACACTTAATACAGGTCACAAGAACTATACATGAAATTGTTGTGCCTTGTGTTCAGAGTTTGTAGCAATTTGTTAAGGTCTTCCCATCCAACTCCTTGGTTAAGAATCGTTTGATGAAGTCTGCAAATTGGAATTGCTGGTAAACAGGTGGTTTCTCTGCAGATATGATCTCTGATAATGGTCCATACAAGTTTTCTCTATTTCCTGGGTTAAAGAAAACTGCAACTGAGATCCGTGGCTCATGAAAAGGGTTGGCCAACACTTGATGCTCCGCACTTTTGTATTCATCATTTGAAATTATCTGCGAAAGAGTCATATCCCCATAGATAAGAGTCGCCGATAAAAACAACAAAGGACTACAAGAATTAACAAGAAAATTGGTTACTGGATTCCATAGGAACATCACCACAATACGAAAATAAAAGAAAACAGGAAGTAATGTGATGAATTAATTAATTACAACTACATGCCCATTTGATAGTTATATAAAAGTTTCTGTAGGTTAAGCAGATGAGAGTTTCAAGCATACCAATACTGCCCTACCCTACTACTCCCTCAGTTCCAAATAAAGACATTTTTTCTTATTTTGTACATTTCAAAATTAGAGATACATTTTTATTTTTAGACTACGAAGTGACATGGAATTCCTAAGATGCCATTACTTTTATTCTTGGTTGATTTAGTACCATCATGCTACCATACTACATTGTTAGCTAATTAAGATATAAGTTTGAAAATGTAAAGTTTTCCATACAAGTGTCATTTTACAAATGTATTTTTAATTGTGGAACGGATGAAGTTAAAAGATTTGAATAGAAAAGGCTCAAATCCACTTCACTAACGCTCTGTTTCTGAGTTTTAAAATGGACAGAAAAGAAATTGACGGAAAATTTAAGTTTTCTTTCCAATTCTTATGTTTCTGAGTTTTTTAATAAACGGAAAAGAAAAGAAATGGATAGAAAACTTGGCCACTTTTCCTGCCAAAGTTTTCCGTCCAAAATTAGCATGATTTGGACGGAAAAGAAATTAGAATAAGTAATATTTTTATAATTCCCATATTATCCTCAACTTTTAATATAATAAATTTTAAATTACAACTCATGTCCTCAATTTTAAATTTTCTATCATTTTCCATTAAAAACTCAGAAACAACACAAAAGAAAACTTTAAGTTTTCTATTCTTTTCTTTTCTGTTCTAATTAAAGTTTTCTATTCTTTTCTTTTCTATTCAAAACTCAGAAACAGAGCGTAAGAGGCAAATAGGGGTCAAAAGAAAGAAAAAGAAAAACTCAGTTGTGGACTGTGTTAGTCATTCGACCAATAAAACGTTCTTCTAAATCATAATTAACCCGGTGGAGCTTACATATTGTTTTCTACCGCAGTTGAGCTTCAGGGAGGAAGTTCCTATCTGACATAACCAAATGAGAATTTTTGTGCGGTAGTTATACAAAATAAACATATCTTTGGAGACTTGGTAAAAATATGTTGATAGTAAAACCCAGTATTTGATTAACAACGCTTTAGATAATAGAAATTTATCAATAGCACCTTCTTCAATAACAATGATCTAGAGAAATATCTAACAACTGCTGCCCAAAGAAAAACTTAGAAAAAACTGTGTTTCAAACAAAAGCTTAACCAAAAATCTTCACCTTAAATTTAATTAACTATCTTTCCCCAATTCTACGGAAGGTGAAGTTAAGACTAACAGTCCAGCGGGAATATTCTCTAAAACAAAACATTTAATACAAATATACAGTAATGCTACTATGCTAAGCAACAAAAGATCAATTTTAATGATTTATTTTACTAACTTGGTATTGCATCCACTAGATATACATTTAAATTTGAGCTTTATTAAAAGGGATTATTACCTGAAGAATATCACCAATATTGACAACAAAAGCACCAGGAACAGGCTCAACATCAACCCAATCTCCTTCCCCAAGTTTAACTTGCAATCCTCCAATATCATTCTGCATTAACACCGTCAACACTACGGGATCCGTGTGCGACGTTATCCCCACCGTTAAATCCGGCTGTGGACAGTAGGGATAGTAATGTGCCACCATTAACCTCCCTTCCAAACACGACATTTCCTTCAATTTCTCTCTCCTCAACCCCAAT
This sequence comes from Panax notoginseng, assembly GCA_016801055.1. NCBI lineage: Eukaryota > Viridiplantae > Streptophyta > Magnoliopsida > Apiales > Araliaceae > Panax > Panax notoginseng. Next base: position 14,281,937 of record CM029022.1, on the reverse strand, counting down.
CCTTCACCCAACAACCCCATCAACTCGTCCCCAATTTTTACCACCTCCCTCTCCCACTCCCTCACCGCCGCCCTACACACCTCGGGAACGTAACTCCAGTCCGGCGGCGTAGGCGCCAGCATTATCTGCACAGTGTCGCGCCAGCTGGCGGCCTTTGATCGGTACAAATCGAAGTTGGTGGAGTAGGATGCGCCGTGACCCATTTCTCTGTGGTAGTACTGGGATTTGACATCTGTCGGCTGCTCGTTGAATGATTTGACGGAGGAAATCAGGCTGTCTATTTTTGACTCAGGAATGCAGTGATTGGTTATCTGGAAGAAACCGAGGGTTGAGGATGCCCGCCGGATTTGGTCGATGACGGTGGACCGGGGACCAGATAGGTCGATGATGGGTACGGAAAATTGGGGGCGGGAATCGGGTATTGGTTTAAGAAGGGTATCGGGTGGGTGGTGGAAGAAGCGGGGGATTGAATTGATTCCGGAATCGACAAGGCCTTTGACTCCGATTTTGGAGTCGTCGAATTGTTTAAGTTCTTTGAGTTTATCGTAGGAGGAATTTTGGTGGTTGACAGCGGTAGACATGTTTAGGATTTTCCGATTGATACGAAGCGATGGAACTGGTAATCGTAGGGTATGGAGTGAGAAAGTTGAGGCGGTATCTAGACCGGGAAGAAGAGATCGAGGCAGTTGAGTAGTGCATGGAGATTGGAGAGAGTCTTTTTAAGGCTAAAGACAAGGTTGGTGACGAGTGATCGATCAAACAATATACTAGTAGTAAGTAGACCCTTCTTCCCCTCCTTTTAAAAATCATAAAACAACCTAATGCCGTGTTTAGCGGGTGCACATAAAGATTTATGAGTAATTTTTTTTATCATTAAACCGCAAAGAGTTTAGTAGCATACATAAATGTAGTAATGATATATCGTGCAATTTTTTTGCCTAAAATGTTACGTATATATCATTTTCTGTAAATTATTTTTTATTGGATTTTAGAGTGAAAAAAACTTGTGAATTCTGTGTTATTGGAATAAAATAAAATATTTTTAATACATATATGTTGTGTTGGTATGTGGGGAAACAATATTTATATCTTGAGAAATTGATTAATACTCCTAGATTGCAAAAAAAAAAATACATCTTTATCTAATAGGATAATGTAAGACCCCAACTTTTATAAATAAAGATGAATTTTTTATAAATATTATTTTTGAATATTATGGAGCGAAATTGATATAATGCTATAGTTGTGGGTAATATTTATAAATTTTGCAAAGTACGCAAGTTGCTATATAATATTCGATTGGTCGGGGAATATTCGTTTTAACAGGGAATATTCGTACGACGACACAATCATTGGTGGACCCCACAACGAAATTATTGTCGGATTGAGAAAACGATAAAAATACTTTATGCGACGGAAGTTTTACCATTAATACTGTTGAACTACTCGGTAGTAAAAGTACAGTAATACGCATGGTTGCATAGTAGCACACGGTATTGATTATTGATGCTTACGTGATAAGTCACTCAATTTTTTTTTATTGGTATTATTAATGTAATAAAACAGAAATTTTTTTTACATAAAACATAATACTTTTATAAAGTTATTCGTTTTATTAGGCTAATAGTAAAATCTTTTTATATAAAACAGAATACTTTTATAAAGTTATTTGTTTTATTAGATAATAATTAGAATATATTATATTTTATTATGCATAGTATTTACATAGTGTGTAACACCCCCTTTCCGAAATAGAAAGAGAGGTTACTCAAAACACAACAAAACTAATAAATTTAATAGCAAGGCTCTAATCCACAACATAATAGTCTTAAACTAACTAAATGTCTTAAGACAAACCATAATAAATGTCACACTGGCTCAAATCACAATCTGAAATAATTATTACAATTCCAAGTACTCGACTCATCAAGTCTAAACAGAATATTTCTAAATCATTGGAATGAATGGAGCTCTCATCACACTTGCCCTTGATTTCCCTGATTACCTGCCGGAAGAAAACACAGCATGAGCCAAACGCCCAGTACAGATATAGAATACAATTTAATGCAGCGAAATAACTAACTCAATTAAATGAAAAGAGACGAAACAAACTAAAACGAAACGAGCAAAACTAACACAACGAAATAATAGGCTGAATCAAATGGCTGGGTGTTATTTCATACCGAGCTTAGAAATATACCTTGCCACACAGACAAGTCAAAATAATGCCACATAGGCAAGTCAAATAATGCCACACAGGCAAGTTACACACATTGGACCGCGAATCCAATGCATGTAAAATCGGAAGGCGTGTTTGGCATAAACATCACCAATCTGCAGAACAGAACAGAACAGAAAAAACTAGGGTCGACCCATACGTCTCCCACAACAAAACACCAAATGGCCAACTCCCAACGGAGCACAAAACGAAGACGCCGTGGACTGATCACACCGCCACGGAAGGTGTCATGCCTCGGTGCCAAGAGGACATGCCTGTGGTACCCCCACAGGTGGTTATAGCTCAGGTATACCCTACGGTATTCTAACAAAATATAATGTCACAACACATGCGACACAACAAAGGGGTTCTAAAATGTACATGTTGAACTGAATCAAATCATCAACACAAGTCTCCAAAAATATACTAACATGTACATTACTACAAGATCAAAATAATTCAATAGACATGATACACAAGTCTAAAGAGTACAAATATGAGTTCCAACTATGAACGCCAAACGAAACTATCATAACGAATTGACAAGGAATAATTATGAGAGACAATACTAAATTTCGAAACGAATAACGAAACGAACAAATCAAAATTAAAGGATTATCGCGGAAGAAGTACGGAATCCGTACCTGGATTAAGCAATGTAATACCCAAATTTAAAATCCCAATATAGTTTGTTAAACTCCTTCCATCCGAACTAATTAAACAAAATAATGATTAACATAAGTACACTTGTAAAAATATTCTTCCACCTTTTAACCCATAAATAAACTCATTTTATTTTTTTTATATTATTATTATTATTATTATTATTATTATTATTATTATTATTTTCATCTTTCATGTATAGGCCAAACATCACTGCTGACTTCCGTTCCAAAAGTAATAAACATGATATTCATTCTTGTTTAACAATAAACCAATTTAAAGATCATATCAGGATTGTATATGCATACATGTGGTTGAATTTAATACCTACTACTTTAACCCCACCAATTCTTTAAAGTATCCAAGTTCACATGGCTGACAAAACAAAATCTCTATTGACGCCAATTAGTAATATATAGTACTCCAACGCATACTGAGGCTATGAATACCAACTCACCCATTCTAATAGTCAACATGTTATTCTAGTTACTGTATATGCATACATTTGCTGCCTACTTTTACCAATTAGGCTTTATGCAATATCACAATTACCACATTTTTTTTTTGAAGGAACACAACGGAAGTAACATTCAAACCTGTCAATTTCTTCCTTTTGTCTCAGATCAACTCCTTCTCGGCTACAATCATTTTTTTTTCTTCCTGCCGCCGCACTACCTCGTCCTACTCAGTTCGTATCAATATGATGAAGTAATTAGGTTTTAGGTATTTATTTATTATTTCTCCTAATTATACTAGTATTTTAATCACACATAAATATAAGTTAGACTCATTAAGTTTTAAGGCCCAATTAATGTAGTCCACATAATTAAATACAATTTAACCCAAACACAAGAAAAGCCCAATTAAAATATTTTAAACAAAATTTTAAAATGTCATTTATTTATTTATTCATTTTCTGGGTATTACATCACCTACCCCTTAAAAGAATTCCGTCCCCGGAATCAAAAGAATAGAACGAACCTAATTATCAAAAAGATGCGGATACTCTGCTCAAATTGACTCTTCCATCTCCCGCGTGGCTTCTCGCTCCGAATGGTTCCTCCAAAGAACCTTAACAAACGGAATAGTCTTCCTCCTCATAATCCTTTCTTGACGATCCAAAATCGCCTCAGCTTTCTCCTCACAAGTAAGATCCTCCCGAATCTTATCGAATGGATATTGCACCACATGCAACGGATGATAATGATAACTCCTCAACGCTGACACATGGAATACATTGTGCACATGAGCTAGCTGTGGAGGCAAAGCTAACTGATATGCAACCTCACCAACTCTTTCCAAAATCTCAAATGGACTGATATATCGCGGACTAAGCTTTCCTTTCAACCCAAATCGCCGAATTCCCTTCCAAGGAGAAACTTTTAGAAACACATGCTCACCAGGTTTAAACTCTAAAGTCCTCCTATGCTTATCAGCATAACATTTCTGCCGTGATCGAGCCGACTTCAATTTCTCCTTAGCCACCGCTACCTTCTCTGTAGTGATTTGTACTAACTCAGGCCCTTCTATGGCCCTCTCGCCAACCTCATCCCAACAAGTTGGAGCTCGACACTTTCTACCATATAACGCCTCAAACGGAGCCATCCCAATACTCGCATGCCAGCTGTTGTTATACGCGAACTCAACTAGGCTTAAGTAATCATCCCAATTACCCGACCATTCAAGTGCACAAGATCTCAACATGTCCTCCAACGTTTGAATAGTCCTTTCGGATTGCCCATCAGTTTGCGGATGGAAAGCAGTACTAAAGTTGAGTCGAGTACCCCAAGCTCGTTGAAACCCTTTCCAGAACCGTGAAATGAACCGTGGGTCCCGATCTGAAACAATAGACACTGGAGTACCATGAAGTCTAACAATCTCCTGCTGAAAGATTTGTGCCAACCTATCCACCGATTATCCCTCATGGATAGCCAAAAAGTGTGCCGATTTGGTCAGTCGGTCCACCACTACCCAAATGACATCATTCTTCCTGAAAGTCTTCGGTAAACTAGTCACAAAATCCATCGTGATATCTTCCCACTTCCACACTGGAATGTCTAACTGTTGCAGCAAACCACTAGCATGTTGATGTGCTATCTTCACTTGCTGACAAGTGAGGCACTTCCCAACATGTTCAGCCACGTCCCTTTTCATCCCATTTCACCAAAAATTCTTCTTCAAATCCCTATACATCTTTGTAGACCCTGGATGAATAGAAAATGGCGAACTATGAGCCTCAGCCAACACCGCCTCCCGAATGATTGGATCCGACGGTACACATAACCGTTCACCCAACCAAATCACACCATGGTCATCAATACGAAACTCAGACTGCTTGCCCTCCTCTAGATTCTGCTTCATACTCCACAACTCCCCATCTTCTTTTTGAGCTTCTTTGACCCGCGAGATAAGAGAGGGTTCCACTCTCATACCCGCCAAATGCCCATCTGAACCTCGTACATACAACTCCAACTCGAGCCGCTCCATATCCGAAATAAGCTGAGGTTGTGTAATAAGGGCTGCTACACTCCCTGAACTCTTCCGGCTAAGAGCATCTGCAACCACGTTTGCCTTCCCCGGGTGATACTGAATTTTAGCATCATAATTCTTTAGAAGCTCCAACCAACGCCTCTGCCTCATATTGAGCTCCTTCTGAGTGAAAATGTATTTAAGACTTTTATGATCGGTGAAGATATCACAAGTCTCTCCATACAAATAGTGCCTCCAAATCTTTAAGGCAAAGATCACCGCTGCCAACTCCAAATCATGTGTGGGGTAATTCACCTCGTAAGGTTTAAGCTGCCTAGAAGCATAAGCAATCACCTTACCATGTTGCATCAAAACACACCCCAAGCCTTTCTTAGAAGCATCACTATAAATTTGGTAGCCTCCTGTCCCCGACGGCAATGCAAGTATAGGAGCTGTCACAAGTCATTTCTTCAACTCCTCGAAACTCTTCTCACGCTCCTCATTCCACACAAACTTCGTGCCCTTTCTCATCAACTGAGTCAATGGTAAGGCAAGCAAAGAGAATCCTTCCACAAATCGCCTATAGTACCCTGCCAAACCCAAGAAACTCCTAATCTCTGTCACCGTAGTAGGTCTCGACCATTTAGTGATAGCCTCAACCTTCGCAGGATCCACCTTAATGCCCTCAACAGAAACAACGTGGCCCAAAAATGCAACCTGCTCCAACCAAAACTCGCATTTAGAGAATTTAGCATACAGTTTCTCTTTCTGCAAAATCCCCAACACTGTGCGAAGATGCTCCTCATGCTCTTCCTTAGACTTGGAGTAAACCAAAATGTCATCAATAAAGACAATAACAAATTGGTCTAAGTACTCTCTGAACACCCTATTCATTAAATCCATAAACACCGCCGGAGCGTTAGTCAATCCGAATGGCATCACAAGAAACTCGTAATGTCCATATCGAGTGCGAAAAGCCGTCTTAGGGATATCCCCATCCCTCACCCTCAACTGATGATAGCCCGACCTCAAGTCTATCTTCGAAAAATACTTTGCCCCCTGAAGTTGGTCAAACAAGTCATCAATCCTCGGCAATGGATACCGATTTCTGATGGTAATCTTGTTCAACTCCCTATAGTCTATACACAGCCTCATAGACCCATCTTTCTTCTTTACAAACAAGACCGGAGCACCCCACGGCGAAACACTCGGCCGAATCACATCACGATCTAACAGTTCCTGCAATTGCTCTTTCAACTCCTGCAACTCCAATGGTGCCATCCGATACGGTGCCTTAGAGATAGGCTCCGCACCAGGAACAAGCTCAATAGAAAATTCTACTTCCCGCTGTGGTGGCAACCATGACAACTCCTCAGGAAACACATCGGAAAAGTCACGAACAATCGGAACATTCTCAATACGAGACTCACCCTTAGAGGTATCTTTCACAAACGCCAAATACCCCTCACAACCCTTTGCCACTAACTTCCCAGCTTTCAAAGCCGAAATCAACTTCACCACCCTACTCGGTTGTGAACCCTGAAACACGAATTCTGGAGACTTCACATCTCCAATGTAAGACCCCGAATTTTATGAAATAAAAGTATTCAATTTTTCTTATAATTACAATTCAGTAAATGGTTAAATTGATAAAAGTTTAAAGTTATGGGTGAAATATGAATTTTTTTCAAAATAAGCAAGTGGTTATAAAATAATCATTGTTGTCGGGGAATATTCGTTTGGTCGTGGAATATTCTTTCTGTCGGAGAATATTCGTACGACGTCGCAGCTATTTGTGGGCCCCATAACGAATAACTGTCGGGTGAAGGAAAACGACAAATTTGAGTTTTTACAAATAACGGCGTAGTTGTTACCGTTAACACTGTTAGAATACCCGGTGGTTAAAATACAGTAATACGCGTTATTGCACAGTAGCACACGGTATTGCATAGTATTTTTGAAATTATTGATTCTTACGTAAGAAGGCACTACTCAATAATTGTTACAGTGGTTACTGTTTAATATTTTATTTTATTGATTCAATAATTGTTGCGTTGATATTTTATATTATTGTTGTTTCAATAATTGTTGCTGCACAGTATTTTTCTTTATCAGATCAATAATTCATATTATTTGAATAATATTATTAGATAACATTATTGTCAATGTTTAGAAAGTTCTGTCTAAGGAGAGGTTTGGTCATTTAATTGCGCGCCAGTAAGAAAAAGTTCTTATTGGAAAGCCCCCTCTTTCCTGGGAACGGTCTGGTTGTCATAAATGTGATTCTGTAATATTATTTGTGAATAATTAATTATTGATTTATATGATAAGAAAATATTTATTTTATATGGATATAAATGAGGGATATATTTTTGTGGTTAAAAAATGAAGGAGTTAATGTTGAGATTTTTATCCGTATTTTTGTCGGAATGGAGGTACTAAAAATCAGGGTTTTTGAGATATTTTGCGGGGGTTATAATTTTTAATCCGACCGTTGGATCGTGGTAATTTTTGGATATGTTATACATATATAAGTTGAGTATATGTCCACAAATTTTGAACCGTTAAAAATGAACGTGTGATTTATTATGAATTTTACGAGATGACTGATTCAGAAATTGTTGAATTTTCGGAGTTTATCATTTTGGTGGAAAATTCTAGAATTGGTGGGCCCCACTTGTGGTTGGTGAAGAAATGTGCTGAATTATATTTCAAATGTGGTGGGTGGGAATAGTAGCAGGTAAAGCCATCAGGTTGCAGGTCAAACCTACCAAAATTTTCCTATAAATAGAGGGCTAAGTTAGAATTGAAAATCACACCAGAAACATAAGCTTTCTCTCTTTCTCTCTCTATATTATGAAGCATATTTTGTGAGTTTTTAGATACTTGGTGAGTTGCTATTCATCAGTGCAAGTTTCCTTCAGCATCATATCCGATATCCAGTCAGAAGTACTGCTCTTTTGAGGTAAGGGATAGTAAGGGATAGTAAGGGATATTAAGGGATTTTAAGGGTTGTTATGATTTTCAGTTTCGTAATTTTTCTGATCTTCAAAAATTCTGGAAAAATTTGAAATGATATTTTGATGAGTTTTCTTGATTGTGTCCAAAAATGGTGATTTTTGGATGTATAGATTGAGAGTTATGAATTTTATGAGAAAAGACTATTTTAAAAGTAACAGCTTATAATTCCTTGTGATTAACTCCAAAATTGATGAAATTTTTATTGGGAGTACATGTATATGATAGAAGTATACTCTGTAAATTTCAGAATTTTTAGACAAAAGTACAATTTTTGATAAATGTCTAAATATTCGGCTATTTTGGCCATATGAAAAATAGTAAATGACTTTTAAAAATTCTGAGAAAAATATATGTTCACTATAGGACTACATTATGCTAAATCCCAGAAAAGAAATATTTTTGGAACTGATTTGGTATTTTTCATGAAAATGGTCTAGTTATGAGTAAATGAATTAAATATGTTTTGTGAAGAAAGAAAATTGAAAAATAGGATTGTATGGCTTGAGAATCCTATATGAGGTATATGCAGATTTTTGATGAGAGTTTTGGTTATTGATGATGAAATTGTAAGAGTTGGCATTTTATGATGATTAAATGCATTAATTAGTAAAGTGTAAACAATTAAAATAAATTGTTTATAAATTTAAGTAATGTTATTCTTTCAATATCATTATACCGAAATATTGGTATGAATTTTATTGTAGAATTTCTATCTTTTGTGTCGGGGTTACTATTCATGAGTTACGAATATTACTCTTGAAATTAAAACTATATGTTGATCATATTATTTTTATCATCATATATAACATTTTTATAACCCTGATGTTGAAATTCTCTTTCACTGGAGTGTAAAGATGGGTAGATTATTGGTATGATCATGACTAGGGTTCTCTTTGGCCTGTAGTGCAAAGTTGAATTGTGACTGGTATGATCATGACCATTGAATTTATAATTGAATATCTTAAGCTTAAGTGCAAAGGTGAATTGATCAACATGGTTATAATTATTGTTTATATAAATTCTGAAATGATTATATATTTCTTTGAGATATGAATATATTTGGCCTGTAGTGCAAATATGAATTGTTGATGAATATCTTTGACATGTAGTGCAAAGATGCCCTGTTGATGAATATCTTTGGCCTGTAGTGCAAAGATGAACTGTTGTTGAATATCTTTGGCCCGTAGTGCAAAGATGGTTTGTTGATGAATATCTTTGGCCCGTAGTGCAAAGATGGTTTGTTGATGAATATCTTTGGCCCGTAGTGCAAAGATGGTTTGTTGATGAATATCTTTGGCCCGTAGTGCAAAGATGAAGTTATTAGTATGATTATGAACAGGAACTGTGATTTGGTATAACCATGATGTTTGATGTTTCAGGTGATGAAAATTATCTTCGTCCTAGATGAGAAAAGGAATTTAGAACTACAGTTATGATTATGAGTTATTCATATGATTGTGGACCAGAATTGTTGATTGATGTTACAGGGATAAAACATTGGTGGTGGATTTTTAACATGGAGAAAATAATAGACTTTATAGTCTATTTGACTCTTCTAATGGATTGCTCGTTCCGCTGCAACTATGGTTAAAATTTTTATCATTTACCATATATTCTAAATCTCTGATTTATTATTGATGAAGGCTATTGATAATTTAATTATCTTTAGTCATGATATTCTTTACTGAGCTAGTTGTGCTCACCCTTTTGCTTCACAATTCCTTTCAGGTAATAAGAGTGTAGCTGGGTCGAGCGAGGGTAACGGGGAAATAGAACGGTGGTCTCTAGCTGTGGATGTTCTCCCGAAGCAGTATAGAAAAGTTCATTTAGTAGTTATATTTGGTGAATCCAATAGGGTAAGGTGTACCCAACGTTAGAAAGGTGGTTTGCCACTATCATACAAGATGTCTAACGACATACAACCTCGTGTCATCATAAGACAGGGATGTGCTCATCCACTTGCTGAGTATATATACGAGCACTACCTATATAATCTTGGTGTTTGTTTAAAGTATAATTCTCAATTAGAGACAGTAGAGATAATGATATGTCAAGAGAAGACTCACCATTGGGAAGAATATGATAGTAATCTTCTCGTTTTTCTTTGGGGTCTATTAGATAAACCAAGGATAATTCTGTGGCCATATGATATCTATCATAACCTAGATGCATGGCCTCCCATGTACGAAGGTTTCCTTGAGCACTTTCCAAAGATTCTAATTTCTAAAATAATTTTTGACTATACCTTTATGTAAGGTGTCATTGTGAGGTGATGTCCACGGTTGGAACATGAGTCACATTTGGTATATATTTGTATCCAAACTCACAGCATATGTGTTGTTGTATTTTGCACGACAATTGTTGTAATAAAGTTACAGTTATTTTTTGTACCATGTATTTGGCGACTCAGAATAGGTTGGATGGAATGGATCTATTTTGGGGGCGTTACATCCAAATATAACCTTCTTCGCCTGACAGTCGATAGTGGCCTGGTGCTTATCCAACAAGTCCATCCCAAGAATGACATCGAAATCGTGCATACACATCGGAAGAAGGTTAACGCTACGGATCTTATCCCCAAAACTGATCGGACACCCTCTGTGGCGCCCCCAAAATTAGGTATATGTAAGACCCCGAATTTTATGAAATAAAAGTATTCAATTTTTCTTATAATTACTATTCAGTAAATGGTTAGATTGATAAAAGTTTAAAGTTATGAGTGAAATATGATTTTTTTTTCAAAATAAGCAAGTGGTTATAAAATAATCATTGTTGTCGGGGAATATTCTTTCTGTCGGGGAATATTCGTACGACGGCGCAGCCATTTGTGGGCCCCATAACAGAATAACTGTCGGGTGAAGAAAACGACAAATTTGAGTTTTTACAAATAACGGCGTAGTTGTTACCGTTAACACTGTTGGAATACCCGGTGGTTAAAATACAGTAATACGCGTTATTGCACAGTAGCACACGGTATTGCATAGTATTTTTGAAATTATTGATTCTTACGTAAGAAGGCACTACTCAATAATTGTTACAGTAATTACTGTTCAATATTTTATTTTATTGATTCAATAATTGCTACGTTGAAATTTTGTATTATTGTTGTTCAATAATTGTTGCTGCACAGTATTTTCCATTATCAGATCAATAATTCATATTATTTGAATAGTATTATTAGATAGCATTATTGGCAATGTCTAGAAAGTTCTGTCTAAGGAGAGGTTTGGTCATCTAATTGCGCGCCAGTAAGGAGAAATCCTTATTGGAAAGCCCCCTCTTTCCTGGGAACGGCCTGGTTGTCATAAATGTGATTCTGTAATATTATTTGTGAATAATTAATTATTGATTCATATGATAAGAAAATATTTATTTTATGTGGATATAAATGAGGGATATATTTTTGTGGTTAAAAAATGAAGGAGTTAATGTTGAGATTTTTATCCGTATTTTTGTCGGAATGGAGGTATTAAAAATCAGGGTTTTTGAGATATTTTGCGGGGGTTATAATTTTTAATCCGACCGTTGGATCGTGGTAATTTTTGATATGTTATACATATATAAGTTGAGTATATGCCCACAAATTTTGAACCGTTAAAAATGAACGTATGATTTATTATGAATTTTACGAGATGACTGGTTCAGAAATTGTTGAATTTTCGGAGTTTATCATTTTGGTGGAAAATTCTAGAATTGGTGGGCCCCACTTGTGGTTGGTGAAGAAATGTGCTGAATTATATTTCAAATGTGGTGGGTGGGAATAGTAGCAGGTAAAGCCATCAGGTTGCAGGTCAAACCTACCAAAATTTTCCTATAAATAGAGGGCTAAGTTAGAATTGAAAATCACACCAGAAACATAAGCTTTCTCTCTTTCTCTCTCTATATTATGAAGCATATTTTGTGAGTTTTTAGATACTTGGTGAGTTGCTATTCATCAGTGCAAGTTTCCTTCAGCATCATATCCGATATCCAGTCAGAAGTACTGCTCTTTTGAGGTAAGGGATAGTAAGGGATAGTAAGGGATATTAAGGGATTTTAAGGGTTGTTATGATTTTCAGTTTCGTAATTTTTTTGATCTTCAAAAATTCTGGAAAAATTTGAAATGATATTTTGATGAGTTTTCTTGATTGTGTCCAAAAATGGTGATTTTTGGATGTATAGATTGAGAGTTATGAATTTTATGAGAAAATACTATTTTAAAAGTAACAACTTATAATTCCTTGTGGTTAACTCCAAAATTGATGAAATTTTTATTGGGAGTACATGTATATGATAGAAGTATACTCTGTAAATTTTAGAATTTTTGGACAAAAGTACAATTTTTGATAAATGTCTAAATATTCGGTGGTTTTGGCCATATGAAAAATAGTAAATGACTTTTAAAAATTCTGAGAAAAATATATGTTCAATATGGGACTATATTATGCTAAATCCCAGAAAAGAAATATTTTTGGAACTGATTTGGTATTTTTCATGAAAATAGTCTAGTTATGAGAAAATGAATTAAATATGTTATGTGAAGTAAGAAAATTGAAAATAGGATTTTATGGCTTGAGAATCCTATATATGAGGTATATGCAGATTTTTGATGAGGGTTTTGGTTATTGATGATGAAATCTTAAGAGTTGGCATTTTATGATGATTAAATGCATTAATTAGTAAAGTGTAAACAATTTAAATAAATTGTTTATAAGCTTAAGAATATTATTCTTTCAATATCATTATACCGAAATATTGGTATGTATATTATTGTGGAATTTTTACCTTTTTCATGTCAGGGTTACTATTCACGAGTTACTATTTATGAGTTACTATTCACGAGTTACTATTCACGACAAAATTTGTTTCTTTTTCTAACCAAATTATAGTTGATTTATGAATATTACTCTTGAGATTAAATCAATATGTTGATCATATTGTTTTTATTATCATATATAACATTTTTATAACCTTGATATTGAAATTCTCTTTCGCTTGAGTGTAAAGATGGGTAAATTATTGGTATGATCATGACTATGGGTTCTCTTTGGCCAGTAGTGCAAAGTTAAATTATTGACTGGTATGATCATGACCATTGAATTTATAAGTGAATATCTTTAGCTTAAGTGCAAAGGTGAATTGATCAACATGGTTATAATTATTGTTTATATAAATTCTGAAATGATTATATATTTCTTTGAGATATTAATATATTTGGCCTGTAGTGCAAATATGAACTGTTGATGAATATATTTGGCCGTAGTGCAAATATGAACTGTTGAGGAATATCTTTGGCCTGTAGTGCAAAGATGAATTGTTGATGAATATCTTTGGCCCGTAGTGCAAAGATGACATGTTGTTGAATATCTTTGGTCAGTAGTGCAAAGATGAACAGATGTTGAGATAAACATGACCAACTGGTGATACAAATGAATATCTTTGGCCGTAGTGCAAAGATGGATTTATTAGTATGATTATGAACAGGAAATGTGATTTGGTATAACCATGATCTTTGATGTTTCAGGTAAAGATAGGTGATGAAAATTATCTTCGTCCTGGATGAGAAGAGGAATTTAGAACTACAGTTATGATTATAAGTTATTCATATGATTGTGGACCAGAATTGTTGATTGATGTTACAGGGATAAAACATTGTTGATGGATTTTTAACATGGAGAAGATAATAGACTTTATAGTCTATTTGACTCTTCTAATGGATTGCATGTTCCGCTGCAACTATGGTTGAAATTTTTTATCATCTACCATATGTTCTAAATCTCTGATTTATTATTGATGAAGACTATTGATAATTTATTTATCTTTAGTCATGATATTCTTTACTGAGCTAGTTGTGCTCACCCTTTTGCTTCACAATTCCTTTTAGGTAATAAGAGTGTAGCTGGGTCGAGCGAGGGTAACAAGGGTATAGAACGGTGGTCATCATTTAGTAGTTATATTTGGTGAAGAAAATAGGGTGAGGCGAACCCAACGTTGGAAGGGTGTTTTGCCACTATAATACAAGATGTCTAACGACATACAACCTCGTGTCATCATAAGACATGATTGTGCACATCCGCTTGCCGAGTATATCTACAAGCACTATCTATATAATCTTGGTGTTTGTTTGAAGTATAATTCTCAGTTAGATACAGTGGAGATAATGATAAGTCAAGAGAAGACTCACCATTGGGAAGAATATGATAGTAATCTTCTCGTTTTTCTTTGGGGTCTATTGGGTCAACCAAGGATAATTCTGTGGCCATATGATATCTATCATAACCTAGACGCATGGCCTCCCATGTACGAAGGTTTCCTTGAGCACTTCCCAAAGATTCTAGTTTCTAAAACAGTTTTTGACTGTACCTTTATGTAAGGTACCTTTGTGAGGTGCTGATACATGATGATGTCCAATGTCACATTTGGTATATATTTATATCCAAACTCACAGCATATGTGTTGTTGTATTTTGCACGACAATTGTTGTAATAAAGTTGTAGTTGTTTTCTGTACCATGTATTTGACGACTCAGAATGGGTTGGGTGGAATGAACCTATTTTGGGGTTGTCACAATATACATCACCCATCTTGGGTCGTCAGATACATAGTACAGAATACAAATACAACTTACTAATACAACTGTCGTGTACAATACGACAAAACATAAACTGTGAGTTTGAATACAAATATTATCTTCTAGAGAGTATTCATACTCAAAAGGAGTCATCATTATATTTATTAACACACCATTACATAGAATAGTGAGGACTACTAACTAATACTATCATTTGGACCATCACTCCATTCCCCGACTTGCCCCAGCTACGTTCTTATTTCCTGAAGAGAACAGTGAAAGAAAGGGTGAGCTCAACTAGCCCAGTAAGAAATATTATGACTAAGATAATGCAGAATAAATTATCATTAGCCTTCAACAATGGTAAACTGATAAAATATAATAGACATCAAGTTTAACTGCAGCGGAACAAGCAATCCATTAAAAGAGTCAAGTAGAAAATAAACTTTACTATCTTTTTTGATTTAAAAGATTTTCCAACACTGTGATCGCTGAGACTCAGCTTAATAAAATAATCCACATCATCGAATCACCCCTGCATTACGGCCAAGGATATTCGTATATTCATTAATGGTCATGATCATGCCAACAACTGTCCATCAATGCACTACGGGCCAATGAGGACTTTTACCACATCATTTGTAACATTACGGTCATGATTATACCGAATAATCCCTGGTCATAATCATACCAAGTCCATCTATGCACTACAGGCTACAGATGACTTTCAACATTTTATAAACATGAGGATGATGACAATGATATAAGAATTCAATAAAACAAGTTCAAGAATTAATTTATCCAAGAATTAACAACGTCCAAATTGTCAACATGATACTACTTTGTGGAGTAAAATTCAAGAATACTTAGAAGAATATTTTCATGAAAAGATACTGGATGAACTGCAATTATCAAGGATATTTCACTAATTTCATGGAGTATAGAAGTCAAAACTTAACCAATTGAGTATAATAAAGAATGGAATAACAAAAGAAATCACCATGCATGCGATAGACCGCACAGACAGGTTATTCCAACAGAATAATAAATAATGGAACCAGGTCCGGCGTAAACGCACAGACAGGATATTCCGACAGAATAATAAATAATGGAACCAGGTCCGGTGTAAAACACACAGACAGAATATTCCGACAGAATAATAAATAATGGAACCAGGTCCGGTGTAAAATACACAGACAGGATATTCCAACAGAATAATAACAAGACGGAACCAGGTCCGGTATAAAACACACAGACAGGATGTTCCAACAGAATAATAATAAAAACGGAACCAGGTCTGGTGTAAAACACACAGACAGGATGTTCCAACAGAATAATAGAAGAATGTCACCAAGTATAGGGTAGACCGCGTATACAGGTTATTCCAACAGAATAATAAGAAATGGAATAACAACAGTTCTCTTCATGAATAAGAAAGAATAACACCTCTTACCGTTTTAAAGAAGAGCTGAAATAAGGAAGTAGTTAAGTAGCAGAATACTCTTCTTCTCTCTCTCTATAGTTTCTCTCTATAGTTTCTCTCTCTAGAGTTCAGTGAATTCGTAAGAAATAATGAAGGAATGAGCTGCTATTTATAGAAAAATAGAATGCATAGTAACTAATCCATGAACGGTCCAGATTGATTACTTTAATCTGACGGTCCATATTTAAAGAAAAATCTTTTAAATAAAATATAATATATTCTATTTATAGAATAACTTTAATAAAGTATTCTGTTTTATATAAAAAGATGTTTCTGTTTTATTACGTTAATAATACGAATAAAACAAAACGTCATTATCGCTAAATAATTCATATTATTAACTGACAATAATTGAATCAAACTGAGTGACTTCTCACATAAGCATTAATAATCAATACCGTGTGCTACTATGCAACCACACGTATTACTGTACTTTTACTACCGAGTAGTTCAACAGTAACAATGGTAAAATTTTCGCCGTTATTTTTAATAAAATATTTTTGTCGTTTTCTCAATCCGACAATAATTCCGTTGTGGGGTCCACCAATGATTGTGTCGTTGTACGAATATTCCCTGTTAAAACGAATATTCCCCGACCAATCGAATATTATATAACAACTTGCATACTTTGCAAAATTTATAAATATTACCCACAACTATAACATTATATCAAATTAACTCCATAATATTCAAAAATGATATTTATAGAAAATTCATCTTTATTTATAAAAGTTGGGGTCTTACACCCTCGATACAAATCAGAAATAACGACAGAAGTCCCCATCGGGATAGAAATAGACATAACAGAATCTAAAGACTGAGATGGCACACCCAGGTGCCGAACAAAAGACTGAGCAACAACAGAATGCGTAGAACCCGTATCAAATAAAATAGAAGCCTCACGACTGCCAACTAAAAGAGTACCAGAAACAGTATCTGATGCACCTGCCGCCTGATTATGTGTCAAGGCAAACACCCGACCTCCCTGACGCTGACCTCCATTGCCACCATGATCACCGCCTCCACCATTACCACGTGGCCCGGTACAATCTCTAGCCATGTGATCCATCTGTCCACACAAGAAACATGCACCGGTAACTCTATGACACTGCCTCCCCAGATGATTAGCCCCACACATAGCACAAGGAACTATAGGAATAAGATTTGGGTTACCCCCACCAGCTGGTCCAGGATATCGACCCTGATTCTGTCCCTGCTGACGATTCTGACCATACCAAGGTAGCTGGAGCTGACGATTTTGCCCCTGCTGAGGCAACTGCTGATAACCCATGTTCTGATTCTGTCCACGCCATTGCCCCGGCTGGCCACCACGGTTCTTGTTCCACTGACCACCCTGATTCTTCTCGTGCTGACTCGAAGTTTGACCCTGCTGGTCATCTCTGTCCCTCTTTCGACTCCCTTCCGGTTTAGAAGACCGAAAGTCCTGTCGCTCCATCTCAATATTCTTGGCCGCATTGGCCACTGCTGACACGTCTGTAAACTTATTGTTAATAAGATGCTGACGATATCTATAATGAATCAGCCACTTGAACTTCTCCGCCTGTTCCGCTGCAGTCCCTGCAGAAGTTCCCGCAAAGCCTGCCAACCTAGTAAACCTCGTCATGAAATCCGTGATGGACTCATCATCTTTCTGTCGAATAGACAGATACTCTCTGGCATAGGCCTCTTTATCAGCAGCTGGGAAGTACTGCTGATAAAAGACCTCACAAAACTCTGCCCAGCTAAATGCCTCAACATAACCATTACCCTTTGTTGTTTTCAGCGCTTTCCACCACCTCTGCGCATCCCCTTCCAGCTTGTAAGCAGCTAGCAACACTTTCTGGTTATCCGAGCACCCCAACACATCAAAAATCTTCTCTAGGTGAGCAATCCAATTCTCTGCATCAATTGGAGTCGGAGCTGGATTGAATGCATGTGGTTTCTGCTTCTGGAACCTCTCCAACCATACATACATCGCAACCCCCTGCTGATCATGACCATCCGCATTCCCTTCCACTTTATTTGCCTGTGGACCATTATTTCTCGAATTCTTCTGTTC
The DNA here is from genome assembly GCA_016801055.1 of Panax notoginseng. Lineage (NCBI taxonomy): Eukaryota > Viridiplantae > Streptophyta > Magnoliopsida > Apiales > Araliaceae > Panax > Panax notoginseng. The sequence continues at coordinate 14,263,474 of CM029022.1, read as the reverse complement.
TGGAATTTCTGGTGGCGGCTGCTGCATTGCCTGTACAACCTGTGCCACCAACTGAGGTAAGGCCTGATTCACTACCTGATTCACCAAGGTAGCCAATTGAGCATTAATCTGATCATTAGGTTGCTCATTGGGCTGACCATCACTCCTTCCCCTATTGTTACCTCTCCTCCCAGCAACTCTAGCGGATCGACGAGCCATCTACGAACAGATCAACGAATATCAGCAAAAGAGATTAGAGACATATTTGACTATATCTGAACAGAAAATTAAACTGAATAAAACCTAACCCAGAAGTCTACCCATAACTCACAGGTCAAACCTAAATAGATTTTCTATAAGAAAGAACCTAAGCTCTGATACCAACTCTGTAACACCCCCTTTCCGAAATAGAAAGAGAGGTTACTCAAAACACAACAAAACTAATAAATTTAATAGCAAGGCTCTAATCCACAACATAATAGTCTTAAACTAACTAAATGTCTTAAGACAAACCATAATAAATGCCACACTGGCTCAAACCACAATCTAAAATAATTATTACAATTCCAAGTACTCGACTCATCAAGTCTAAACAGAATATTTCTAAATCATTGGAATGAATGGAGCTCTTATCACACTTGCCCTTGATTTCCCTGATTACCTGCCGAAAGAAAACACAGCATGAGCCAAACGCCCAGTACAGATATAGAATACAATTTAATGCAGCGAAATAACTAACTCAATTAAATGAAAAGAGACGAAACGAACTAAAACGAAATGAACAAAACTAACACAACGAAATAATAGGCTGAATCAAATGGCTGGGTGTTATTTCATACCGAGCTCAGAAATATACCTTGCCACACAGACAAGTCAAAATAATGCCACATAGGCAAGTCAAATAATGCCACACAGGCAAGTTACACACATTGGACCGCGAATCCAATGCATGTAAAATCGGAAGGCGTGTTTGGCATAAACATCACAAATCCGCAGAACAGAACAGAACAGAAAAAATTAGGGTCGACCCATACGCCTCCCACAACAAAACACCAAATGGCTAACTCCCAACGGAGCACAAAACGGAGACGCCGTGGACTGATCACACCGCCACGGAAGGTGTCATGCCTCGGTGCCAAGAGGACATGCCTGTGGTACCCCCACAGGTGGTTATAGCTCAAGTATACCCTACGGTATTCTAACAAAATATAATGTCACAACACATGCGACACAATAAAACGGTTCTAAAATGTACATGTTGAACTGAATCAAATCATCAACACAAGTCTCCAAAAATATACTAACATGTACATTACTACAAGATCAAAATAATTCAATAGACATGATACACAAGTCTAAAGAGTACAAATATGAGTTCCAACTATGAACGCCAAACGAAACTATCATAACGAATTGACAAGGAATAATTATGAGAGACAATACTAAATTTCGAAACGAATAACGAAACGAACAAATCAAAATTAAAGGATTATCGCGGAAGAAGTACGGAATCCGTACCTGGATTAAGCAATGTAATACCCAAATTTAAAATCCCAATATAGTTTGTTAAACTCCTTCCATCCGAACTAATTAAACAAAATAATGATTAACATAAGTACACTTGTAAAAATATTCTTTCACCTTTTAACCCATAAATAAACTCATTTTATTTTTTTTATATTATTATTATTATTATTATTTTCATCTTTCATGTATAGGCCAAACATCACTGCTGACTTTCGTTCCAAAAGTAATAAACATGATATTCATTCTTGTTTAACAATAAACCAATTTAAAGATCATATCAGGATTGTATATGCATACATGTGGTTGAATTTAATACCTACTACTTTAATCCCACCAATTCTTTAAAGTATCCAAGTTCACATGGCTGACAAAACAAAATCTCTATTGACGCCAATTAGTAATATATAGTACTCCAACGCATACTGAGGCTATGAATACCAACCCACCCATTCTAATAGTCAACATGTTATTCTAGTTACTGTATATGCATACATTTGCTGCCTACTTTTACCAATTTGGCTTTATGCAATATCACAATTACCACAGTTTTTTTTTTGAAGGAACACAACGGAAGTAACATTCAAACCTGTCAATTTCTTCCTTTTGTCTCAGATCAACTCCTTCTCGGCTACAATCGTTTTTTTTTTCTTCATGCCGCCGCACTACCTCGTCCTACTCAGTTCGTATCAATATGATGAAGTAATTAGGTTTTAGGTATTTATTTATTATTTCTCCTAATTATACTAGTATTTTAATCACACACAAATATAAGTTAGACTCATTAAGTTTTAAGGCCCAATTAATGTAGTCCACATAATTAAATACAATTTAACCCAAACACAAGAAAAGCCCAATTAAAATATTTTAAACAAAATTTTAAAATGTCATTTATTTATTTATTCATTTTCTGTGTATTACATAGTGCCTGCATAGTATTTGCATAGTAAAATCTTTTATAAAGTTTTTCGTTTTATTAGATTATAAATAGAATATATTATATTTTATTTAAAAAATTTTGCTTTAAATATGGACCGTCGGATTAAAGTAAATCAATCTGGACCGTTCATGAGTTAGTTACTAAGCAGTCCATTCTTCTATAAATAGAAGCTCATTCCTTCATTATTTCTTACGAATTCACTGAAACTCTAGAGAGAGAAGTTATAGAGAGAAAGAAGAAAAGTATTCTGCTACTGCACTAGTCATATATTCAGTATTCTTCTTCTTAAGGTAAGGGGTATTATTTCTTTTGTATTCATGAAGAGAACTTCTGTTATTCCATTATTTATTATTCTGTTGGAATAACTTGTATACGTGGGCTACCCTATACTTGGTGAAATTCTTCTGTTATTCCATTCTTTATTATTCTGTTGGAACATCATGTCTGTGCGTTTACGCCGGACCTGATTCTATTATTTATTATTTTGTCGGAATATCTTGTCTGTGCGTCTACGCCGGACCTGGTTCCGTTATCTATTATTCTGTTGGAATATCCTGTCTGTGCGGTCCATCGCATGCCTAGTGATTTTTTTTTATTTCATTCTTTATTATACTCAGTTGGTTAATGTTTTAGCTTTTATACTCCATAAAATTAATGGAATATCCTTGATATTTGCGCTTCATCCAGTATATTTTCATGGAAATATTCTTCTGAGCATTCTTGAATTTTACTGCACAAAGCAGTATCATGTTAACAATTTGGACGTTATTGGTTTTTAGATTAATTAATTCTTGAACTTGTTTTATTAAATTCTTATATCATTGTCATCATCCTCACGTTTATATTTTGTTGAAAGTCATCTATAGCATGTAGTGCATAGATGGACTTTGTATGATTATAACTAGGGATTATTCGGTGTAATCATGACCGTAATGTTACAAATGATGTGGTAAAAGTCCTCATTGGCCCGTAGTGCATTGATGGACAGTTGTTGGCATGATCATGACCATTGATGAATACACGAATATCCTTGGCTGTGATGCATGGATAATTTGTAGTTGTGATACTAATGAATATCATTGGTCGTAGTGCAGGGATGATGTGGATTATTTATTAAGCTGAGTCTCAGCGATAAAAGTAATGAAAAATATTTTAAATCATAAAAGATAGTAGATTTTATTCTCTACTTGACTCTTTTAATGGATTGCTTGTTCCGCTGCAATTAAACTTGATGTTTGTTATATTTTATTAGTTTAACACTGTTGAAGGCTAACGATAATTTATTCTGCATTATCTTAGTTATAATATCTCTTACTGGGCTAGTTGAGCTCACCCTTTTGCTTTCATTGTTCTCTTCAGAAAATGAGAACGTAGCAGGGATTAGTCGGGGAACGGAGTGACGATTCAGAGGATAGCATTAGTAGTCCTCACTATTCTATGAAATAGTGTGAAAATAAATGTAATGAGGACTTATTCTGAGAGTGAATATTGTCTAGAAAACAGTATTTATATTAAAACTCACAGCTCTCTTGTCGTATATTAACGATTGTATTTGTATTATGTACCATGTATTTGGTGACTAAGAATATGTGATGTATACCTATTTTGGGGGCGTCACAGATAATGTTGGTGTTGACTTGTTCACTTTGTATTTACTCCATTTCAAGCTCAAGTGAAGTGACTCTCAGTAAAATCATCTCTTCCGAAATATAGATGCTTTAAGGAATTTGTTAATCTATAGTAAACTTGTGAGATTTTTCAAAATATAAATGATTTTATGTTCACCGAATAGAAAAACACTCTTTAAATTAATAAATAATTAATTTATCGATTAAATAATAACTCTCTGAACTAATAAAAAATTTTCAGTCTCAATAATATTAATTTATAAAGATTCTACTGTATGTCTTCTTCGTTGAGTCCTTATATTGATTAAGCTAAACATAAATTTAGCTTTAAGGATTTTAATTTTTTTTCTCAAATAAAAAAGGTCACTTTGAAGTCGACTATGTTATAGTATTATACTAGTTGTAAGGCCTAAGAAATTGATATTTTCAATATTATTATAACGACCATTTTTATATGAAAAAATCATTTTACCTTATAGATTTATCAATTTTCTAAAAATATACAATATCAAAATTTTCAACTCAGCGGACTCTCCCTTGTGTGTTGTTCCTAACGTTTGCACCCTAAATAAAGGTCTTGGTTATCTTCCAAACTATTTTTTTTTTCTTTCTAATTTTCTTCAATACAAGCAATATATATATTCTTTCTAATTTTCTTCAATACAAGGAATATATATCATTTCATTGATCTAAAAATAAAAATAGCCCAACGCTTGTCATCATTTGATAAACACAACACAAGCCATTTTTATGACAATTTTAATGATAAAAAATTGAGTCTTAATGTATAAATACTTGCGATGATATTAATCTTTTGTAAAATTGATGTCATTATTATTAACATTTTTTGCCATTATTAACAAATATATAAAGTTAAAAATTAGTGTATTGGATAAAATTTAATTAAAAAACGTAATAAAGGATAGTCAAATCTAAACAATAAAAAATTTAATCTTAAAATGATAGACCATGAAAGTATTTATAATTTATTCAAAATATTATTTATTGTATACAGAAATTGAAAAAAAAACACACAATACCAATATTATTACTGTATTCTTCAAATATTAAATTTTGTTGTGTTTAAATTTTGATTTTTTTAAGTTTTCTCTAAATATTTAATTTTTATATGTAAATTTATTAATCATCCAAATAGATCAATAAAAATTTATAAGAAACATTAATCATTAGTTTGATTTGTGATTAGTCGTTAAACTGCGGTCTTTTTCCAAGGTGGAGGAACCATTTCTCCCTTCCCCCACCTCTCCTCTCTCCTCTGTCCTCTCTCCTGTCTCACGCACATACACACACCATCTAGCATAAAAAATATATAAAAAAGCCCTATCTTTTCCACTGAATACAGCAAGAAATGGGATCAGAAGGATCAAGTGTGGTCGGTAAGCTTCAAAATCTTAATTTCTCAACATATCTTTGTCTATTACATTGCGATTTGTCTTTTTAGCTGTAATTTAATTTCAATATTGGTACAATACCCCTTTGATGTTTCTGGGTTTACCAAAGTTAGGGTTTTTGCCCAGATTTGGATTTTAGGAATTTGATTTATATGTGTTGTGAAGTTATGTTTAAATTTGAAGATTGTTCAGCCTTCAAGTAGTTGGCCATTTCTGAAGTTTGTAAATCGTAATAAATTATTCATATACAAGGTTGTTAGTTGTTACAGAAGCTGTGAAGGATGAGCTGCGAGTTTCTTTTTATCCAGCCGAAACTAAAGTTTTGGTAAATATCACCGGTGGATTATATGTGGTTGTGTGCCATTATTGTAAAGTATGATCTCCGTTGAAGTAATTGCATAAGATGTGAATCACACAATAAAAAAAAAAGGAAGCCACTTTCCTCTGCATTAGGTTTTAGGGTTATTGGGTTTAGACTGCTTTACTCTCTTTTTTGATAGGTAAACATAACCCAGCAAACCATTCATATGTGTATATTACGTGTTTTTTTGTTTTGTTTTGGCTTAAATATGAATTAGTACCCTAAACTATAGACCATATTCCACTTCGGTGATCCACCTTTCAATTTTGTCAATTAGGTTATTAAACTATCAATTTTTTCCAATTACACAAATTGAACACGCCACGTCAGCAATTGCTGACGTGACTATCTGAGTAGGTCATTAGGCAGCTGATGTGTAAATAAAAAAAATTATTTTAATATCTATTTACACATTTATTATACATTAAGGGCAAATTCGTCAAATCACTTATATTAATCATTTAAACTAAATAAAAACAACAAAATTATTTAAAATCTATACCATCTCAGATCAAAAACAAAAAAAAATCACCACCTCCATAGCCACCATCTCAGATCTAAAATTTATACCACCGCCACCACCACCTCTATACCCACCTTCATGTCGGCCACCTCCTCCATCAGAACCGCCGCTGCCACCTCCATACACGCCTCCTCCACCTCCACCTTCACGGCGACCTCCTCCATAGCCACCGCCTCCTCCGTAACCACCTTCACGGCGACCACCTTCAGCTCCGCCGCCACCGTCGAGGTCCTGACCTCTAGATCTGCCTGTCTACTTCCGTAACCACCTTCATGGCGTCCCTCATCGACTTCTCAAGGATGAAGGTAACGAATCCGAAACCTCTAGATCTGCCTGTAGTGATGATTATCCAGATGGCTGACTGTTTGAGACTTGGTGCCGGTGAACATTGAATATATTTATAAATCCATGGGAAATAAGGTAATATTGAATTAGGCGAAGGCGGCGCCATTGGATAATAGCTTGGTGGACCGTAAGCAGGTACATTGTACCAAGAAGAGCAGGGATTTGGGACAGCTGGAGGTGGCAGTACATATGGCAGAGGCACCGAGGGAGATGCTGACAATAACGGAGAGACGGGGCGCAGTGGAGGTGTTGGAGTTACCGGAAGTGGTGACGGTTTGGTTGGTGGAGGGCATTTTAATTCGGTAGATGCGGGTGGTGGCGGTGGTGGCGGTGCTGTCACACAAGAAGGGCAAGGTGGGTTTAAGGATCTCTTGCGGTGGTCAAGGTGGATCGCAGATCTTGATCTTCAATATTTGGCTATTGAAGAGTTTTTGATGATTTTAGATTTTATTATTTTAGTTTTTGTTTTTGATGATTTTAAGGATGGGATGAAATATAAGGATTTATTTTATTTTAATTAATTATGTTATTTTTTGTTTTGACCATTTTGCCCCTATTAAATCAGACTTATTTATTTTATGATTAAAAAATTATTTTTTTTGTCACGTAAGCTTGTTACGACCCCACTTAAATTAGCCACGTCAACAATTGCTGACGTGGCGTGTTCGATTTGTGTAATTAGAAAAAATTGACAGTTTAATAACCTAATTGACAAAATTGAAAGGTGAATCACCGAAGTGGAATATGCCCTATAGTTTAAGGTACTAATTCATATTTAAGCCTTTTGTTTTTGTTATATATATATATATATATATATATATATATATATATAATATCTAAAAATGTAAGTTTGTGTGGGAGAATCTAATCTAATTAAGGAGAGTGAAAAAGAGAAGTCAACGAGAGTAACCATTCAATTAAATTGCAACAGAAAGTAAAGAATGATGGAGGGTTGGGGGATGGTTTTGAGGCTTACCAAGAGAGATTAAAAAGGACTGGAGAATGTGTCCGGGAGGAAATGAGGAGGAATAGGGGATGAAGTACTTAATCGTGCATAGCTAACCTATCAGTGTTAAATAAGCCTAGGATTTGTTTTTCAGTGTACCCAATGGGCCCTAAGATTGTTTTATACTGCAAAAGCATACCCACTTAAACACTTGTTTTCAATGTTCATGCTTTGCACAATGAATACAATTTTTTAATTTTTTATTCATTTTTGTGGGGAAACTTAATGACCCTGACATGTCTAAATAACAATACAATAATTACCCAGATGACATATTCCACACGAATTTAATAATCATAACATGTATATATAAGACTGTCATTTCTTCCCTTTCTTAATGCTGCATATGGAACTTCTTATAGAAAAAAATATATAGAACCTCAAGATGGGGGCATAAATAACTTATCAAAAAACAGAAAGAAAGGAGAAGAATCGAAACACAGATAAATGGCAGCCCCTTTTGTAGCATTTTAAGAAGTTTTCATTTTGAGGCTGTGGCTTGTGCAATAATGGGACAAAATGACAACCAGGTCAATAGATCCTATATGTGTAAGGCATTTCTGTCTCCGTTGTAATATCCTACTACCTTGGCAGAGTTGACACAATGAAAGACACTTGCGGCTTGTTTTTATAATATCGATGTGACGATGTCAACAAATAAGTACCTGCCTATATACCTGTAACTGATGTGCTCAATGACCAGATAAAAAACTACAGTGATTCAATTCAAATCTATAATGTCATCTTCACCCTCACTTCCATTTTTATTCTGAAGTGCTCACTTGTTAGACTGCAGTCATTGTTGGGACATTCCTAATTTTCTGGCTCTCCTTAGCAATTTTCTCGTAGACCGTAGTATCAAACTTTATGCCTTTGGACTGTTTGCAAAGCTGGTATACAATTGAAATGTATTTGTTTTATTACATTTAATCGTAATATGACTATGCATCTCATACAGACATGCTATGGAAATCTTCATTTGTCAACATATACTAAATTTTTCATCAGTATGAGTAGGTATTTTTGTAATGCATCTTTATATCACATGGTTATGGTGAATTTGTTCATTTCCAGTTCCAAGGAACTTTAGATTACTAGAAGAACTTGAGAGAGGAGAAAAGGGAATTGGGGATGGAACTGTCAGCTATGGAATGGATGACGGTGATGATGTATACATGCAGTCGTGGACTGGGACTATAATCGGTCCTCCTAATGTTGGTTTTCTTTTCCACTCTATTTACAGTGTGCTTTTAACTGTATAAATGAACTGAATTTCTTTTAAGTTGACATAACTTTTGGAGATTGTGACAGGCCTTGGTCCCATCTCTTTAGTATTGAAAATATGTTCACTTGTTTTCTCTTTGATCATAGACATAAATATCAAAATATTGACGTTTAAATTCTCAGTCTGGAAACTAGATATCAAGACTAGAGAGTGAGGTATAAAGTTACATATTCACATGCTTGAGTTGGAAGAGTTGGTGTGGAGATGCAATTCGTGTTTGATTTCAAATAGTAGGTTAAGAACTATATTATTCATATTGGTGACTTGTAAAATATAGTCTTTAAAGAGTTATTGTAGGCCAAAAGACATTTTTCACTTTCCATGTTTCTCCAAATTTTCACTTTGCATTCATATGTTTTAATTTGGTCTCATAGCACCATAGACTTTCATTTCAGTTTTTCTATTTGCCCGATTTTACCTGAGACTGGAGAATCTAGGAACAGATTCCTGCCAAGTTAAACCATGTGCTGTATGGTGGGCAGTTCAGGGGCACTGGAGGGAATAAAAGACATTTCTCACTTAAAAGGTGCTTCTCACTCACTTGACTCTGTCCTATATGAAGTCAAAGCCAACTAGAAAGATTAGTGTGTCAAGAGCAAGGGAAAACATAGAACAAAAAATTAGGGTTGTAAGGAAAATCTCACCATTAGTCCGTTGTGCTATTGTTTAATAATGGCCACGAGGAGAAAATCGTGGAATTCCCTCAACCCCGTGAGAAGATTTCTAGGCTGTAGTATTGGAGTAAGTTGTTGAATCTCCAATTCTCTTTTCTTTTGTCCTAATTCTCACCTACTTGGATATGAATCAAAATTGCAGGTAATTGGTTTTATTTATTTAATAGTATGTATGGATGGAACACCCCTCAAATATGATCGTGCTAGGCATGTCACTTCTGAGCTGTTTGCAAGAATTGAAAGGACAAAAGTTCAGAAGGAAAGACAGCAAGGGCAAATTCAGCTCGTCTGTAATCAATATGAATTGTGCTGTTTTATTGAACACAATTTCGGGACCTGAGGTCACATGTATAGTGAGTGGGAAAGTGTTTGGGGCAAGGGAGTGCTTATTTTCCGACTCTGTTTCCTCTAAATTGTCAACCGAATATCACTTTTGGTTTTTCTTACTGGAATATGTTAATGGATTCTCCCTGGTCGGGTGAAAATGGGCAATTAAGAAAGTATCTGAAAATATTTAAGACTGGTGCAATATGATCAAATTGAAACATGTGGGTGAAAAGTGGAATTCTGAGGAAACCAGGCAGGAATGCCTCTTGCCCATTATTGTCAGATTAAATTAATGAACACTTTCTTATAAACTCTAATATCATCACTACATCACATGTTACCTGCAAATCGAGCTCTATATATTTATATATTCTTAAATGATGCCATTTTAACTTGTTAGATTATGTTGGTAAATGGTATCTGCAGTTAGCTCAGGATTATACACACACACACACACGCACTATAGATATAACATTTGACTTGACCACAGAATTACCAGCTGAAGCCTTTTTACTAGCACCGGCAATAGTCCAAATAGATTGTATTAACAATAATAATAAAACTAGAAAGTATCAGTTGTAATATAGCTTCTTTTCTGTGCAATTATCCTCTATGTTTGAGATTAAGATCTTGATGATGGCATTGGTGATTGTTAAGAATGCACTACAAAGGATGGGAACTGATTTCTTACTCTTATTAAATGTATGCCAGACTGTTCATGAAGGGCGCATCTATCAGTTGAAACTTTTCTGTGGTCTGGAATATCCTGATAAACCGCCAACTGTAAGGTTTCAAACTCGGATAAACATGAGCTGTGTTAATCAGGAAACTGGTATGGTAAGTATTGTGTTCTCGGATTATATTTTATGCCATGATTTACTGTAAAATAAGCTCATGTGATACCAAATTACCAGGTTGATCCAAGACTTTTTCCCATGCTGTCCGATTGGCAAAGGGAAAACACGATGGAGGATATATTAACTCAACTGAAGAAAGAAATGACGTCTCCTCAGAATCGGAAACTAGCTCAGCCTCCAGAAGGTATGGTAATTAACTTGTGTTTTCTCTCATTGTTCTAATTTGAGTTTTGATCTCCTTCAAGATTGCAACTTTTGCAAACTAGGGTACGCGTGTCCTATTTTTTGGTTCATGAGATGTGATTTAGCGTCTCTTGCACCAGGAGGATTGGTTCGTCTATTATGATCATGAGTTAATATGCAAGACAGATTTGCCCATGAACTGCTTTACTTTTTTGCATAGGTGTGTAAATATCTTATTTTTCCAGTCAGGAAATTAAGATTAGAGGGTGCATTAAATGCTTTTAATTTTGGCCATGTACCATGGATATCTAAACTTTTTAGCCTGGAAAACGCTAGAGGATATTTGGTGAAATTATTGGCATAAGGCTTCAAATGCTGGCCTTTGGCTATTTGATGTATATAACTGAATGCTAGTGTAAGTTCCCTTTGAAAGGCATGCAATTGCGACTGCTTCATGCCATTAAAATAACTTTATTCTAATAACTAAATCAGTAGATATTTCTGATCATTAGTATAACAAACCACAATTAATGTAGTTACACAAGTGTATACTATTATTTCCTTTCACCGTGCGATGGAGACAGTAGAATACTTTTTTTTCTTCTCTTTTTTTTTTCAGGCAATGAAGAGGCAAGGGTTGATCACAAGGGGCTAGTGCTCAAGTGTTGTATAATGTAAGTGGGAGAAAAGTTGAAGCTGAAGATGTATATAAACTATATACACACTAGACAATAGCGGCTGCCAAGTGTAGTATCTTTAACATATATTATGTTTGTAATTGAGAAGAAAATGTGATTAAACAGATCCGTTCTCACTCTCAGGCACGTATAATATGCTAATGTCAAGAAATAAATTTGGACGAACTCTCTGTTGTTTGATATTCTCCTTGAAATTTGCCGGCAAAAGGGTGTGTGTGTTTGCTTTGCTGCAGGAAGAGCAAATACTATTTTATGAATTCAGGGTAGCTTCTTCATATAAGTTCTACTACGTCCAGCATTTAAATAGTGCTTTCACTCTCTTGCCTCTAGTTATACATAATTATTATGCTTTAATTTCCACTATCCATTTACTTTTCAAAGGCAGAATAATTAGGCGGGAGAAGCTCTATCTAATCCAGGAAGCAAGGCCTTTATAAGGAAAATTTGGGGAAAACCCAGGTTCAGGCTTTAAATTCTATTGAAAATGACTTGACAGAAGTATGGAATGGATTACTTGTTGAAGCAGTTTGGTTGTGGCCTCCTAATTAAGGAAATAGAAACACAGGGAGAGGAGAAATAAACAATGATGCTCAAAATAAAATCGGAACTAGTGAAAATCAAACACCAAACAACATTGCTTTTCCAATGCTTGCAGTGAACTTTTCCCTTCCATTGGCTGCCGCATCAGAAGAAATTTTGTATTCCATTCCATGCTGTAGACTGTAAGCTACTCCCTCCCTCCCTCCCTCCCTCCCTCCCTCCCTCCCTTACGCATAGAGTGCACATTTTAAACAATTTTAAAATTCAGATGATATATATATATATATATATATATATATATATATATATATATATATATATGATTTTGATTAATATAATACTAGTTGATATGGTCAATTATTTAAAAAATAATATTTATTATTTAAGTTTAAATTGAATTTTTCATAAATTAATTAAATACACTTTAAACTTTTTTGTTTTTTATACTTTAAACTTTAGTATTTTAACTTTAAGACACTAAACCGTAATGTCTCTATATTTTTATTAATAAATTTTTTTAGCTAACTGAATTAAACATTTCTTTTTGCAACAAGTCATGTGACTTAAAATAAAAGAGTAATTAAGGTTTTTAAGGGTGTATAGCGCTTGTATTGGCTCCAATTTTTTCTATTGTTTTTCCTTATCACACACTAATTAGGTGGCTATAATTTTTTGTACTTTAAAGATATTTAAGATCTTCTATTATTCTGAAAAATAAGTCTTTTAAAATAACAATAACATTTATATTATATTGACTTCAATTTTTTTATTTTTTTTATCATACTAATTACGTGTCTACATTTTTTTATATTTCTAAAGATATTTTGAAAAAACAATATTCAAAATACTTTCAATTCAGATCAATTATTACTTGTTATTGGCTAAAATGTTTAATTTATGAAAATCTAAAGACATTGAGATTTAATATTTTAAAATTGAAATATTAAAATTTAAGTTGTACTCCTCCGTCTCAAATTATCTGCTGTTCTAGAGTTCCACACAAATACCAATATGTGTGATAAAAATACTAAAATACCCTTATTAGTGGAAATATGAAAAATGTGTTTAAAAAAGAGTGCATGAAATAGTATGTAAAAAGAGGAAGAGAGAGAAAATATGAATGCATTAAATAGACAAATAGTCTAAAGAGAGAGAAAGTATGAGTGTATATATATGTGTAGAGAGGAAGAGAGAGAAAGTATGAGTGTATTAAATAGATAAATAGTATGTAGAGAGAGAAAGTATGAGTGCATATATATGTGTGGAGAGAGGATGAGAGTAATGACTATCAATAATTAGGTAAAGGGACAAACTTAGAAAATAAAGAAAAAAAATGCATTGAAATCTTGAAAAAGCAAATATTGTGGGACAAATTTTTTTTGCTAAAACAGCAGATAATTTGGGACAGAGGGAGTAATAAGTAAAAAAATTAAAACGTACTGAAGCCGTCAGTCTATGGCTTATCTCTTAGAGGCGGTTCGACAACTATTTATAAGTTTGTCAAATTAACTTATAAGTATTTTTTTTATTATTTGGGTGTTCATGTGGCTTATTTATGGCTTATAAGTCCTTTTTAGAAGTAACAATTTCTTACTTTTCAAAAATTAACTTATAAGTCATTTAAAAAAAAGTAAGTTTGACCTAATATAATAACTTTTTGCTCTTATTTTAGTTATCTTTACAATTCATTTTAACTTATAAGTCATTTTAGTCAAACACTATCATAACTTGTTTTAACTTATAAATAAAAATGATGACGAATACTTTTATTTATAAATCACAACTTAAAATAATTTATAAATTATTTTAAATTTTAATTTATTAAGTTATTTTAAAATAAGTCATTGCCTTAAGCAAGTATGAAACAAAAATATAGCACCAAAAATTGGATCATAATTATTAAATAGGAGCTACTCCCTCCGTTCCTAAAAGATTATCCTCCGTTCTTAAAAAATTACCGTTTTAGGAAGTAATTTTTATTCCAAAAAGATTATCGTTTTGAGTTTATCAATACATATTAGCTATTTTTTTCCTACTTTACCCTTATTTAAAGCTTTCTCTTATTTAAAGCTTTATTCCATTCTCAATGATTCTTATTCAATTCAATTCAATGCTATAATCAAAGTAGTAATTGGTTGAATTGAATAAGAAACATTGGGAAGAGAATAATTAGTTGATATAATTAATAAGGGTAGTATAATATTTTCGCTATGTATTAATTATCTTAATCTGTGTGCATTAATTTTAAATGATAATCTTTTAGTAACAGAAGGAGTATATTTATATATATATTTATATATATATATATATATATATATATATATATATATATATATAGTCCGATTCTTAAACCCACCCCTTATCTAACTCACCTGAGCTTACCCCGTTTTAGCAACGGACTCGGCGACGGTTCGGTCATACAACCGTTGTCTATACTTTTAGCGACGGACAACATATAGTGTCACTAAAAGTATAGATGACGGTTGTATGACTGAACCGTCGCCGGATCCGTCGTTAAAGGGGGGTGAGCTTAGGTGAGTTAAATAAGGAGTGAACTTAAGATCCGGACCGTATATATATATACGGTCCGGATCAAGTGCATACCCTTTATCTTACTCACCCGTGCTTATCCCCCTTTAGGCGACGGTTTTGGTCATACAACCGTCGTCTATACTTTTAGCGACGCTATATGTTGTCCGTCGCTAAAAGTATAGACAACGCTTGTATGACCAAAACCGTCGCCTAAAGGGAGGTAAGCACGGGTGAGTAAGATAAAGGGTATGCACTTGGTCATTGTTCTATATATATATATATATATCGCAGTCGATCCTACCTTCTATGTAGAGATGTGGAAATAGTGATCAGCTTATTAAATCCTTGGCATGATTTCCCCAACTCCTCCTCATAAAACCCAAAACATAAAATCCTTTCACCAAATCAATTAAGCTCACATTCCATTCCATTCCATTCCAGTACAGTACCTCTTCCCTCCATATTTCTCTTTTTCCCATGTACATTAGACATTAATTCTGAGAAGAATAACAAATAGTATATATATATATATATATATATAGATGGCTTCATCTCCCATTACTTCTAAAGCTCCGGCAAACAGAATTCAGTGCCAAGGTTAATTTCATTTTGATCTCTTAATTAATTAATTATTTTACTTTACTTTATTGGGGATTTAAATACATAATTAATAGTTTATATGATTATGGCAAAGATTAATTAAATTTGCATGCAGGAGGAGGAATGGCTACCGATCAGAACGTTCTTCAAAAGCACGTTGCTTTCTTCGATCAGAATAATGATGGAATTATCTATCCTTGGGAGACTTTCCAAGGTATCTTTCTTTTTTCCTTTTATAAAATTAATTAAATAATTCTTTTGGGTATTTGTTACATCAACATTTCTTCTTAATTTTATCCAGAATTCGTATTGATTTAATTTAATCAAATAAATTCTGGGTACTTGAATTTGTATTTTGTATTAGTAGGTTTTCGTGAAATTGGATGTGGACTCCTCTTGTCCTCCGTTGCTGCCCTTTTCATTAACATGGGTCTCAGTAGCAAAACTCGTCCTGTAATTATCTCCCTCCCTCCCTCTCTCTCGCTCAATATATCTATAAAATGTATATATGTATAATCATATACTTATATATATGAGTCCTATATACTAATATATTTTTAATTGTTGCAACTCCACACTAATTAATTGATGTTTTTACTCGCAACAAAAGTTCGTATATTTTTCGCAAGATTAGTCATTTTCCATATATATAATGTGTGAAAGCTACTTGTCTAGTACTGCTCATTTCATAATTTAGGTTAGAACCGGTTGAAAATGAAAAATATAAGGCTAAGCAACTATTAATTTTTTGATTGCTTTGTTAATTATTAAATTATCCGCTTGCTAAATTGAATTTTGATTCTTGTTTTGTTCTTTTCATGTTTTGTTTGTCTAATTTATTATACTTGGTAATACTTTTATTATTTATTTTCTACGGAACATGTTTAACGCTTTTGGTAAGACAAGGTTTTGGACTTGATAGTATATATCATGAGTTTCTCCTTTCTATTTTGGCCATACACGCAGTCTCGAATAAATATATATCCTTCTCAACAATGTTATGCCAACAATAATGTGATCAATAATTCAACTATAAAGAAAAGATGTAGGCCATGCATCAAATTCCTTTCCTCCCAAAATAGAACTCACAAACAGCCCCTTTAAGAACAATTAAGCATCAAGCTGTTGCCTTTTTCATTAATGGATAATTTGTAGTTATAGATACTTGGGTGTATTTGCAAGTTTTCGAATTTTGGAAAGAAAAATTGTAACTTTCTCATCCCCCATAATAAAACTCACAAAAGTTCTAATCTGAGCTGCTTATCTTTGTTTTCTTTGGCGTTTAAAGTTTGGTTTTCTCGACACAACTTGACCATGGTCATATACCCATTGTGTCCCTATTATTGGAACATCATGGTTGATGCTGATGGTGAAGTAGTCAAGTAGATCTGACAAATCCCCCACCCAAAATTTCCAGGCCAAACCAAAAGAGAAAATGAAACTGAATGAAGAAGTGGGGAGTTAATGTTGAAAATTTGTTTAGGCTATGAAATTGGTTTTTTAATTTAATATATTGAAAATAATTTTAATATCATTGCTTTGGCTATCAAATATCTTTATTCCACAGCCATATAAGTCCCACATGCTTCATGGTTTTTCTGAAGTGATAAATTTCATGTGGGCCTAAAGTAGATGGTAAGCAAGTAATATATGCTTATGCATAATTTTTGTGGTGCAGGGAAAATTCCCTTCTCTGCTTTTCCCTATTGAGATAAAGAACATTCACAAAGCCAAACATGGAAGTGACAGTGGTGTCTATGACTCTGAAGGAAGGTATATGCTCTTTTCACTCTCTCTCTCTCTCTTTACATGTTAGTGTGGATGTGTATTTTGTGCTGCTAATCATGTCTCAAAATGTGCCAACTTTGATGCGAATGGCTTAACTGCTATTTGAGTATTGACCTCTGCTAGGGCTATGAGTCTTAGGGCTAGGGCGTCTACCTTGTCCACTGTGGGACTTGGACCATCTGTTTATGGTTATGGACACATATTACTTATCAGTCTTTCATGACTAGGTAGATCAGCAAAAGGTGATCGAGACATATCATGTCTGAAGGCCCAACCTGTACTTTGGTATCATATCCTAACAATAAAAATATATTGTTTACATAAGTGGAAATTACTTGCTTGTGAAACAGTTTTTCACGACAGTGGTCCTCTTTAAGTCAAGTTTATAGTTTTTATTTTCACGTTTATAAAGGTTTGTGCCTTCAAAGTTTGAGGAGATCTTCAGCAAGAATGCACGCACAAATTCATTTGCTTTAACATCAGACGAACTGATGGGGATGCTTAAATCAAATAGGGAACCAAAGGACTACAAAGGATGGTTTGTTATTTTACACTCGGAATTATAATTCAACGATGGATCATGAATTTCCCGTAGAAGTTAAAACTGAAAATTTTTGAATGGACTATTGCACGCAGGCTTGCAAGTTATACAGAATGGAAGATATTGTATGTGCTTTGCAAGGACAAGAATGGGTTATTGCAGAAAGATACGGTCAGAGCTGTTTATGATGGAAGCTTGTTCGAACAGATGGCTAAGGAGAACGCATTGTCCAAGAAGAAAGCGTAAAATTTAACCTACATACATTGGTAATTAATAACTTTAATATTAATTTTTGCTAACATATGCGTGTAGATTAATTATGTTGTATGAATAAGAGAACATTATAGTGAAGCATTATCTTTGTATGTAGTGTTACTTCTTCCATATAAGAAAAGCGAACAACAATGTAATTGTTTCCTATTTGTTTGTTTGTTTGTTTCATTTGATCATGAAAGATGTTACTCATGGTGCTTTTGTATGGAGATTGATAAGGGAAATGCTCGTGGGTGAAGATTTTTTCTATTCTTTTTAATTTGAAGAATGGTAACTTTTATTATTCCTAGTCATTTCTTTTATTTTCCTAGTGCCCATGCGGTTCTTATTATGCGAATAAAGCATAATTTGAGATCAACAAAATTTAATTCGTTGTGTTGTGTTGTGTCCTCTGTATTAGTCATTTCTTTTAGACCCAATGTAATGTAATGTTTTGATTTAAGATTTCCGTTAGTTCTATTCGATGATTTGGTATATATATATATATATATATATATATATATATATATATATATCTAAAAAATATCCTTTTCACGCCGAATTTCTGTTTGTTCCAAATGAGATTAATGCTGACTGACTTGTGACGGACATATCTATTAGTCATCAATGGTTTTTTCGATGTTCTCGTTGGTGCATGAAGCTCGAATACTCTTTTGTTTCTGGGAACATTCCCAAGCTAGCTCAATACAGTCTATGCGTCGTTTTTCTTTTCTTTTCTTTTCTACTACGACGAATTGAAGGCATCGCAATAGAGAATCATAACATACAAACATGTACTAGCTAGACTGAATCAAAAATAGAGGTCATATATATATATATATATATATATATATATATATATATATATATATATATATATATATATACTCCTATTAACATTATGACGGTATAATTTTAGGAACAATTACATATTATAATACATTTTTAAAAGTAATTACAAAAATCATACATTTATAAAATAATTACAAAAATATGACACTTCATCATATATATTTACAATACTAATACAATTAAGAATCCTTAAATTAAGGGATTAATATTAATGAGATTACATAACAAATTAGTTTCCATCTTCCCTCGGTCTCTCTCTCTATCTACGCCATTAATATTTCTCTCTCTTCTCCCTTACTACTTCTCTCTCTCCTCTCGTCTCTCCTCTCGAAACCACTCGTCGTCGTCGTCGTCCTCCTCCTCATCCTCCTCTTCCGCCGCCGCCGACGACGCAACACCATAGTCTCTCAACTCTGACAGGACTTTCAGGCTAATACGTGATTTTCTCTCTCCAACTCTCTCACAACTGAAAGGATTCTAGTTTCTCTCTAAGGTATGCTTCTAATTTCTGTTAATTCTCATTCTACTAATTAATTGTTAATATGATCATATATATACGCTATGTTTCTAACAGAATGGGGTATTGATTGTTTAGATTTGTGTTATTTTTATGTTTTGTATAGAATGGTTGATACAAGGAAGAAGGATGGAAAGAGAAAAAGAATCACAGAGGGTGATTCTATTAAGGACTTAAAGAAATTTATTTATGTTTGTGCAGTTGGATTCTGATTTTGATGTTCCCGTAGTTAAGACAGAAGCTCAAGTTCATATCCAGAAGATATTTTCAACCCAAAAATTTTTAAAGGTGTGCTAATTTAAATTTTGTTATTGTTACTATCAAATAACTATTTGGTTACTTCTGGATTATGTTTTGGTTATTGTTAGCTTGTGATTCAGATACCATTTTTGTTAACTTGATTTGATATTTTGGTTACTTTTTTATGTTGTTATGGTTACCATGTAGTTGCTTAGTATACATGACTGACTAAGCTGATTTTAGTGTACATGTTATTTATGTATTGGTTACCATTAAAACATATTTTGGTTACTATCATATAAATATTTGGTTACTTCTTTAGTTTATTTTTGGTTATTGTTAGTTTTTTATTTGGATTCTATTTTTGTTTACTTGAGTTGGGATTTTGGTTACTATTTTTTGTTGTTCTGGTTACCATGTATTTGCTTAGTATATATGAGTTGACTAAACTGTGTTTGGTCTATATGTTGTTTATGTATTGGTTACCATTAATATATATTTTGGTTACTAACATACAATTGTTTGGTTACTTCATTAGTATATTTTTTGTTGTTGTTGGCTTATGATTTGGATACCATTTTTTTCCCTCAATTGGGATATTGGTTACTTTTATATGTTGTTTTGGTTACAATGTATTTGCTTAGTATACATTGGTTGACTAAACTGGGGTTGGTCTACATATTGTTTATGGTTTGGTTACCATTAAAACATGGTTTGGTTACCATCATATAACTGTTTGGTTACTTCTTTAGTATATTTTTTGGTATACATATTTTTGTTTTAGTGACCTTTAAATTAAATTATGTTATATTTCCATTTCCACAAACACATCATACATGGGTTCTATATTCACTAATCCCAAGGTATTTCTCTTCCTCCCACAGGTTCATAATGCAGAAGTCTTTTCTAGAGAATGAGAGCAACTATGAAGAAGAAAGTAGCAGCAGCCAAAAAGCTAAAATTTTAGAAAGATTTGTACCAGATTTTGATTAGTTCGGTTGTTGTTGCCTTGTCCTTTTGAATTGTGTTTCGTACTTTGATTTTTATTGGATATCTATAACCATTTGTTATGGTTAGTAAGTATGTAATGTTTATTGGAGCTTATGTAATTGGGATTACATATTTGATTATATTATCAATTATTTGACATTGTTTGTTGGTTCGTATTTGTTACTTCTAAGTTGTGTCTAATGCATTGTTTGAAAGGTGCAGTTGATAACCAAACATGCATAGAAGGGTAACCATTTTATTTTTTGGTAGTAACCAGATAGTTACAAGCTTGTATCATGACATATATCAAATGTTAAATGTACATGTGAGAGTATACATGGGTTGCCTAAACTAGGTTGGATATACAGGTTATTTTTATTTTGGTTACCATTAAAACATGTTCTGGTTTCTTTCATATAACTATTTGGTTACTTCTTTATTATATTTTAGTTACTGTTACCTTATGATTTGGCTACTATCATTGTGTCTTCAATGTGAGATTTTGGTTATTTTTATTTTTTAATCTGGTTAATATGTAATTATTTAGTATACATGGATTGCCTAAACGGAGTTTCATTACATGATGTTTCTGTTTTGGTTACCATTAAAACCTGTTCTGGTTACTATAATATAATTATGTGGTTACTGTTTTATTATGTTACATTATGATTAATGTTATTAATAACCAGATAGTTACAAGCTTGTATGAGGACAAACTTCAAGTGTTAAATATACATGTGAGATTGTCCTATTTACATGCTCATAAAAATTATCTGTAAATTGTACAATTGGTATTTAAATCTGCATATATAGGTAACTATTTTATTTTTTGTGAGTAACCAGATTTACATAAAATTGGTTCAGAATAGTATCCAAACCTGCATATAAGTGTAACCATTTAGTTTTTGTTAGTAACCAAATAATTAAAAATTTATATTAGAATAGTTATCAAGTGCTTAATGTACATGTGAGGGTTCACATTTATCTAGCTGATGGATACTTTTAAATTACGTAGTTATAAAAGTTATTTCAAAATGGTCCATGCCAGTTGGTAACTAAATATGAATATAGAAGTAACTATTTTATTTTAGATGGGTAACCAAATTTACATAAAGCTGTTTGAGAAGAGTTACCAATTGTTCAATGTATATGTTTACTTTATATTGACAACTCATGATGGAATCAAAAATTAAAATATTAATCAACATCAATTTTGGTTACTGTGCACCATCAAAACTGTTACCAACCATGTGGTTAATAGTTACTAAAAGTAAACAATTATATATTCATGTAAAGAATTAAATTTATTGTATTGGTTACTATCAGTCTCCATTGTCTAATAACTGGATAAACATTGTAAAGTAACCAACTTAATATTAAACAGTAACCAAATTACATAATCTTAGTAACCAGAATATAAACCAAATTTTTACATGTAATTTTAAAAGCCTAAATGATAGAATTTGACCAGAAAACCCTACAGTTCACCAGCAAAGCTGGTGACTTTTGATCGTTGAGCCCTTTTTAATGAAATTAGGCTCCGAAAACGTCAAAATTCGACACTCCAAACTTGACAAAAACTGCCAAATTGTCACTGCAACCAAATAAACAGTATACAGTAACCAATTAAATAGTATATAGCAACCAATATATATAATCAGATTAACAGCTGTATGAAGGTAACCAATGTAGTCAATAAGTAACCACCAATAAAAAAGAAAGAATTATAAAACACAATAACATTATACAGTAACCAAATAAACACCTTATAGTATCTAAATACATATTAGACAGTAACCAAGATATATGTAATTAGTAACCAAAATTATAAAAAATATTTTTACATTCATTTTACAACCAAAACAATCAGTAATGACTTTGTTACAAATTAAAGACAAACAGATGTATGAAGGTAACCAATGTAGTTAATCAATAACCATCAATATAAAAAAATCAGTATAAAACACAGAACATGAACTCAATGTATTCTGTAAAGTAACCAACTTAATGTTAGACAGTAACCAAACTACATAATGTTAGTAACCAGAACATGAACTGGGGTAATATTATGCAGTAACCATTGCAATTTTACACAGTAACCAAATCAGTATTATATACTAACCAAATCCAGATTAGACAGTAACCAACAGTTGCAAGAAGGTAACCAATGTATTTAATAAGTAATCATTAATATAAAAAATATCAGTAGAATAAACTTTAAAATTATAAAGCAAGCAAATAAACATTATACAGTAACCAAATCAATAATAAACAGTAACCAATTTATATGTATTTAGTAACCAGAGTATAAAACATATTTTCAAATGTGTTTTGCATTCAAAACAGTAACCAAATAAATAATAAACAGTAATCAATTTATATGTACTTAGTAACCAGAATATAAAATATATTTTTACATGCATTTTGTAATCAGAGCAGTCAATATACTGACTTTGTAACCAATTAAAGAGCGAAAAATTTAAGAAAGGTAACCAATATACGAGTATATAGTAACCACGGGGTAACTATATGCATATAAACTTTAAACTCAAATACCTTAGTATACAAATCTGTAACGAATCAATCAACAATCAACAATCAGAGTTGTTAAATAGGCTGGTTACTGATCTTGAAGTTGTTGTTGATCTTGAAGTTGTTGTTGATCTTCTCCTCTATTATACGATCTCAGAGTTGCATCTCGTCTTCATCGATATGTCGTTGCTGTTGATCTTCTCCTCCATGTCGTGTTCTCTGATCTCAAAGTTGTTGTTGATCTTCTCCTCTATGTCGTTGCTGTTCATCTTCTCCGATATGTCGTTGCTGTTTTCGTCTTCTCCGATATCAGAGTTGTGTCGTGACATAAGATTTTGTCTTCTCCGATTAATTTGGCGTTGATCTGTTATTGATTTGGCGTGGATCAGTTATCTCGATAACTGACGTGTAGGAGTTAATGACGTGATTTTAGCAACGTAATATTGTGTATGTTTTATTTTTGTAATTATATTGTGTGTGTTTTATTTTTATAATTATTTTTTAATTATTGTATATTAGTGTAAAGGACCCCTAATTTTATTTGAATGATTGGTCTTTTTTCCTTCATGTTTCTTCTTACCACTGAATAAAGTTAAATCAAATACAGTGGCTAGTGTCCTAACATATCACATTATTGTATCAATCACCACCTTTGGGGCCGGATCTTCTACCCATTGAACTCTAGACAACTTCTACTCTACTGGGAATCATTTATGTGTGGGCTACACTAAATTTGACAAGTGTTTTATTATTTATACATAAATACTAGTATATATTTATAGAGAGAGAGCATTAATCCACTAACCAAATACTTAAAAAAAATATTATACTCTTAAAAAATTATCGTTTAAAATTTTTACACATGAATTAAGAAAGTCATTGAATATTATTATTTAATAATTAAAATGTGTGAAATTTCATTACTATCCTTTTATGAGAAGTTGAAAATTATTAATACTACAAAGGAGAGAATTTCTTGAGACAATGAGAAAAGGTAAGGGTAATATAAAAAAATAAATAATTTATTCTTTTAGAAAGTTATAAACGTTAAACATATTGAAATAAAAATTATTTCATAAAGTTTTAATCTTTTAAAAATAGAGAGAGTAGTATATAGTAAAAATAATTATCGACTCCCCTTAATGACAGACGATTTTTATACAAATCCGTATTGTTTGTCAGTAATCACGGGGCCAATGATTCATACCAGTGTTGTGTCATAGTCTCAAATATTTTTGTTTCAAATGATATAAGTATTATATAATTTAATATTAATATTTTAATAAAAATTTATAACATAATCAATCCTACGAGACACCTAGTTAACCCTTTAGTCCAACTCAGCACAACCGCAATCTAGGATTAAAGCACTGAGAGGCTAAGCTCTCCATTGTTGAACTAAGTCCATCTATGGGGCCCAGTTCAGTGGTCCACCTAAAGGTTACTAAATCTCGTAATAAGCTAAGCACTCCCTTGTTGAACTAAATCCACTTATGGGGCTACCATATGTTAATTGGGTCTCCCTATGATCAATGCGACCGTGCAATGCATCCCTCACTTAAATAGTCCCAAATTTTCTGCTCCATTTCGTTATGCATGGAGCTATGGCTAAGAAACGAGGCAATTAAGTGTGACGGTGCAAATATAATTTTGTTTACCTAACTTTTGTAATTATTATGGTATATATTTTCAAGTCCCAAATAAAAATAAGGCCAATAGTCCATCTATACATACTACAAGAAAATTGGTTATCAGCGATTGTCCTTCTGCGCTAATAAGAAATTTGCGACGAAAATCCGTCGCACTTAAATTGGTTGATGAGCATGGTTTTGCGACGGACATCAGCGACCACATTATGTGACAACGTTGCTGTTCTGAGTCACCATATGTCAGGCTTTTAGATAACGTGTCTGAAGTGGAATAGCGATGGATTGCCCCGTCGCTAATGATATTTTTAAATAAAAAGGTTCTGTCACAAAAGGTAAATAACGACAGTACTGGCCGTCGCCAATTGTATGTATTGTTTGATTTCCTATCGCCAAAGGTCAATAGCGACAGAATCTATCACTAAAGGTAAAAATTGAAAATGCTTGTTATGTTTTTCCTTATTCTCCTATTTTTGTACTTGTTACAATCCCAACAACACAACAGTTATATCAAACTATCGGGACCATAAAAGGGTCTTGCAACCAAACAAAAATAACCAAAACTATCTAAAAGTAATCCATATAAACTAAAAACATCTAAACTACGTCAAACATAATCAAAACCAATTATATATCTTCAACCATCCATAAGCATCTAAAATGCATACATCTAAACAAATTCTAAACCAAGTATAAAATATGTACAGTCTAAACCAAGTAGTTACATCTAAAAGCATGATCAATGAAAAAGGAAAATGAAATGCATCATCGATCATGCATCCTTGTTCAAGTTTTTATGTACCAAAACAAAATCAACATATTCAGTACCAAATACTAATAACTTTAAACAAACTACTAATAACTTAATAAAAATATTAAAATTACCTCGTCTTGCTCCTCCGACTCCCCCTGTTGTCGCTGCGCTGCGCTGCAGTCCCTACTGCCTCAGATAAATCTTTCAGGCTCAACTCCTTAAGAAGCTTGACAAGTGTAGACAGTAGATTTCGATCTATAGCAACGGTTTTCACCGTTGTTATATATACACTTTTGTTGTATCAAAAACTGTTGATACTATAATAGTGACATTAAGTACTGTTTTAATTGATTAACTAGCTATCTCAATTTCCCCAATTGCTTTAATAAACAAAACCTAACATTTTAATCTCACAACTAAACATTTAATTGAATGTATACACTCCTAAATAACACATTATACATTCATACATTTATGTGCATCACTTATGAAATTTTATAGAGAGAAGGAAAATTTACAATGGTGCGTGGATGTGGGCAGAGGATGGCTTGACAGAGACAGCAGTGGGTGACGACAACGATGAGGACGGTTGTGGGTGGCAACGGCGGCGTGTGGCGGCAGAGGCGGCGGCGGCGGGCAGCGGTTCCTTTCTCCTTTTTTCCCTTTCTTTCTCCTTTTTACCCCGGCCTCTGCAAATGACCCGATAAGTAGCTCCTGTATGGATTTTAAATCCCACTAGCGACGGACCATCAGCGACCGCGCTACATCTGAGGTTTACTAAATGATGTGGAACCATCTGCGACAGCAAGTCCGTCGCAGATAATAATTCAGTCAGTGCTTTTGCGTCAAGAACCGAGCAAGATATTGGGCGGGAAAACTTAAGTAGCCACGGAAGAGTGACGGCCTTGCGTCGCTTACTAATAGCAACGAATTTGATCCTCGATAGCTGCTGGCAGTCACTAATGTTCTTATTCGCGACAGATTTCGTTGGTCGCTAACTAATTAATGGCCTTTTTTTGTAGTCCGAGAGAGACAGGGAGAGATGCATGAGGATTGATTGACTTTCCAATTGCAATTTGAACGCTTTTGCCCGTTTGAAAGTTATGAATAAGAAGAATTGATTAGAATCAAATGCATGAACTTACATATCAAAGTGAACGTACATATGTTTCTAGTATTGTCTCATTGTTAGCATATAAAATTTTCTTTTACAATGAACCATGTTTTGAAATTGGTTCCATCAAAGATAGCATAACTCTATTAAGTATATCCAGTCAGACATGAGTATACTTTAAAAAATTCGCCATTGATACTCTTTAATTAATCTTGTAAATTTATTTATATTAATATAAAGTGTTCATCACTAGTATAGTAAGTAGTCTTCTTGTCTAATTAATTAGCTGAGTGTATAATTCGAAGAGTTCAGGTAGCATAAGGATATTACTGGATATAGGTGAAACGTTGTAAATATTTATTTCTACGTACACTTTCCACATAAAACAATTGCCCTGTTTTTTTCATTTACCATATATTACATAGAATGAGTACGAATTTTCCTAAATTCGTAAAGCGACTAACCAGAAAACGTTTTTCAGTATTTCCATGTAATACAGATAGTCCATGCATAACGTAACCCACAATATTCATCATTATCTCCCCAAGTCCTAACTAACTAACTAGAACGTACTCCATCTCCATCGAGTTAACTCACTGACTCACGTAAATTATTTACCTAGCAACCCCTTTTCTTTCTTTCCTCCTTCTTCCCAAACTAGCTAGCTACTTCAGTTCCCAACAGCGTACATCTCTTTCTCTTTCAACTCTCTCCTGAGAATTAAAATATACAAACATGTCGGTTCGGGCATTTTCTCTCTCCTCAATCTTGGTTTACTTCCTCAACATCTCAATCTTCACTTACCCATCAACTTCTACTGTAGATACCTTCATCTACGGTGGCTGCTCCCAGCTAAAATACGCCGCGGGGACACCCTACCAGTCCAACGTCAACTCCATACTCTCCTCCCTCGTCAACTCCGCCTCCTTGTCAAACTTCAACAACTTCAAAATCTCCCTCCCCGGCACAGCCCAAAGCGACGTCGTGTACGGCCTCTTCCAATGCCGGGGCGACCTCGGCACCTCCGACTGCCGAGACTGCGTGTCCCACTCGGTGAGCCGACTCGGCGTCCTCTGCCCTGACTCGACGGGCGGCGCTGTGCAGCTGGACGGGTGTTTCGTCAAGTATGATAACGTTTCGTTTTTGGGCGTGGAGGACAAGAGTGTGGTGTTGAAGAAATGTGGGCCGTCGATTGGGTATGACTCCGATACGTTGACTAGGCGTGATGCTGTGCTTGGATATCTGACGGCTGAGGGGCAGTTTTTTAGAGTTGGTGGGTCCGGGAAAGTGCAGGGTGTGGCGCAGTGCGTACAGGATTTGAGTGTGAGCGAGTGCCAGGATTGTCTAGCGGAGGCGACGGGGCAGCTGAGGAACGAGTGTGGGTCGGCGGCGTGGGGCGAGATGTTCTTGGGCAAGTGCTACGCGCGGTATTCTGACCGTGGCCACCACTTGAGAAGGGGTAAGTCGTCTCATTATACCACCACAAACCACCGTGGTTGGTGGTTTATGACTTTTGGTGTTGTGACAACTAAATTATTTTAATTATTGCGTAAAATGAGATTAAGTTGAATTAGACATAAATTACAACTAATTAAATACTCTATTATTGGGTCTATGAAGAACATGGACTTATTTAATTAATTTCTTTATTGTGTTCATGAATTTGAGATTGTGATTTACTTGTACTAGCAGTAGCTAGTTTAATTCTGGGTATATAAAGAAGAAGGAAAGCTTAGCTACGTAGTAGTTTGTGTTTTATTTCTCATTAATGAAATCAATAATAGTATCTCTTTACTACTAGTAGTAGAATTCAAACTCTATGGGTGTGTGACAAATTAAATTCCTTGTAAGCAACGTAACATAATTGTATAGTTAGAGGATTCCAAATGGTTATCAAATTGTAGAGAAACGTACGTACGAGAGTCTCGTAAGAGATTATTTTTTTTATCTGAATCTCATTTAATTTACAACAACCTGAATTATTAAAACAAAATATGCATGGTTGGAGCGAGCTAGCTAGGCTATATAGTGGAGTATTTATTATCACTTGAGAGTACTATTTTATCCGATCCGATGATATTTAATCCATGCATGAAGAAGTAGCTAGTAGTAATATTTGTATATATACTAGTTCAACTAATTATAGTATAACTTAACTGATCAAAAATCTGATTGCATGCAGATTCTAATGATGAAACACAAAAGACACTCGCGATTCTCATCGGGATTATAGCTGGTGTTGCATTGGTTATTACTCTCTTATCTGGCTTGAGTAAACTTTGTGACGACAACAAAGGTGCGTGCGTGCGTGCGTGCGTATGGCTCGATCGATCTTTCATTTGCTAGTATCGTCTGGCCTCTACTGATTTCCATATATATACAACACTTGAATATATAAATAAAATAATGATAGTGTATATTGTTCCTATATTAATTAATGTTTCAATATTTTTTTGACTACATTGCAGATGGCAAATAAAGTTTGAATCTTTATAGGCCCTTTTTCCTGGAAATGTTCCCTCAAAACAGCATCTTGCTTTCTATCTTTTAGTAAAATGACTCGCATTTGGTGCTCTCTCCCCCTCTCCCTCTATAACTAGCTAGCTAGCTCTTCCTTTTGGCTTTTTGAGAAGTTTCTTTTATATTTTTCTGTAAAGTATAGATAGAGATAGTCAGATAGATAGATGTGTAGGGGAACGGGTACATTGAAGCAAGAGAAAGAAAGTAAGTAGTATTAGAAACAACAAGGTGATAAAACCTCCCACGTTCTTTCTTTTCAACGTTGTAATTATATATATATATATATATATATATATATATATATATATATATATGGTGCTGTTGTAATGGGTGTCATTGTCTTATAACGTTGAGTACCTTTAGCTAGCTAGCTAGTTTATCAGCTGTGCATTTGTTAAACTTTATTCAATTCATGTAAAATAACTACCTTCTCATACTTATAAAAGTTTTTAACATTTTAATACGATCCATTTAGGTGACTGAATCTTTATTTTAGTGAATATATATTATTCATATATGAGAAGAGATCCTCCATCTTTTCAACTAAACATACAAAATAGAAATTCAGCAAATTTGATGACCGTTACTCATTAAATATAATATCAAATGTCTATATTGTTCTTATATTAAAAAAAAATTATTATTTATTGAACAAAAAATAGTGAGAGAACCAAAATTATACTACTGTTTAATAGTTGAGATAATATTGAAAACTAAGTAATTAATACTTACTTGGAATTCTAAAACTTCATATACTAAGGGACAAAAAAACGTTTCTAAAACGTCTTATATTAACGGACGGATGAAGTAATTGAAAAGGGGTCGGGTGATACATAATACTCCACTTATAAAGAGTTTAAAATTTAAACAAATTAAGAATAGCGTCTAGTGGAAATTAATTGTAAATTTTGAGTAATGATCCGTGACACACGTTAATTATGAGCATTATTTTAATTAACTATTATTCAGTCGTTCAAATTACTAAGGTGAGGGGTTCAGCCACTAATCCCTCTAGTGACTAGAGAAATTATTTTTTTACTGACCACTACTCCCTCTAACGGCCAGGAGAAATTTTTTTTGTAGGCCACAAGAAAGAAGTAGAGGCCAAGAAAAATTTCTAAAATACCCCCACCCTTAGTTAAATTTAAATAGTTTCAATATACAAAATAGTTGTATAAATAATTTCTTAAATAATAAAAACTAACATTATCAACTATATATAAAGTATTTATTTCTATAAATAATTTTTATAAATATTAAATTTTAAAATTATTAATTATATTCAATGTATTTATTTGTATGAATAATTTCTTAAATAACAAAAATTAACATTATCAACTATATATAATGTATTTATTTCTATAAATATTTTTTTTATAAATATTAAAATTTAAAAATATTAATTATATTCAATGTATTTATTTGTATGAATAATTTCTTAAGTAATAAAAATTAACATTATCAACTATATATAATATATTTATTTCTATAAATACTTTTTATAAATATTAAATTTTAAAAATATTAATTATATTCAATGTATTTATTTATATGAATAATTTTTTAAGTAATAATTTTTTAATGTATTTATATTTTAATAATTATACTTAAGAAATTACTCATACAAATAAATACATTAAATATAATTAATAATTTTAAATTTTAATATTTATAAAATTATTTATAGAAATAAATATATTATATATAGTTGATATTGTTAGTTTTTATTACTTAAAAAATTATTTATACAACTATTATGCACATTAAAACTATTTAAATCTAACTAAGGATAGGAGTATTTTAAAAATTTCTCCCAACCTCTACTCCCTATTGTAGCCAGCAAAAAAAAAAATTTCCTTAGCCGCTGGAGGGAGTAGAATCATGATAAGTTCCACAAGTTCGATATAGAAATTAGATGCAATGTGAATCATGATAAGTTCCACAAGTTCCATATAGAAATTAGTGTTGTAGAGCTCGCACTCCTTAATTAACAATGCAATAAATTAAAGCAATATATAGATGTCAAGATCTTTAGAAAAGGACACATACACATATATACTTACCAAATTAGACTGAAGGGATTAAATAAATAAATAACAGGAACAACATTATTCTTATATTTCCCATTTTCTGCTCTTGTTGCCCCTCGTATTTTGTTAGGATAGCTCGTGCATTTGGAAGTATAATCATGTGCTAGCTTCCACTGGCTACAAGTTCACTGATAAGATTCAATACTCTTAAAACCTTATATAGTTCAATCTGGGAAGAGGAATTTCTTCATTTCAACAAAATAGAAGGAAGAACTTTCAGTTCCTATCGCTTCCCTTCCCTTCTATCACAAACAAGTTCTGACCAACTAAAGTATACAAAATGAAGATACCCATCTGACTCCTTGCATACCAGTTACCACCCTAATAGATCTTGACTTCAACTGAAGATCACAAGATCTGGTAGTTTATAACAACAGATTTCTACTCAATCATGAAGGACAACAGGTTTCTACTCAATCATGGTGTCATTCATATATAGGTGTCGCAGATTGCCATGGTCCTCTGCCATGGTATGAGATGATTACTCATGGTCTGAATTCTCAACACATCCGAGATATGAGATAACAAATTTAGAGGGAGACAGAGGTTCCACACTTGAAATTTTAAGGGTTTGTGAGCGAGCACGTGACTTACAGAACTTGTAAAGAACTGCACTACCCAGCACAAGACATAGGACTATAAACAACTGCTTGAAGCATGATCCCACTCCATTCTTTTAAACCTGGCTTAACTCAACTCACTCTATTCTTTTAAACCTGGCTTAACTCGACTCGAATTTGCTTAGATCTTTTGTCCGTTTAATTAAACAAGCCAAATCTTGACTTAACTCCAACAAGAAGCTTTGTCTATTTATAAAGGAGTCAAACTTGGATAATGCCATGTCCAGCTCAAGACAAACTTATTTAAGCCTACTCAAAACTATCTCGAGGCAGACTCGATTAGGACTGAGTATGTAATTCCATTTAACTATAAATCATAATGTATAATATTAATGAATAATGCAAGTCCAGCAAGCCTGGCTAAAGCCCGAGTAGTTCATCTCAACTAGTTCCCTAGTGTAAAACTCTACTAAACATGTTTGAATATTACAATTTTGAATTCTAAAAACCAAAGTAACTCTCTCTTTTCGAATCCTAACAATCTAGAGAAATAATCACAATCCAGACAACAGTTTCCTCTCCTATATGCCACAATAACATCACAAAACACTAAACCATTTATATATTTTTATATCAAAATGTCCAATTCATTTCCTTCCAACAAATATTTACATCACATTGATGAATATACAAATAAACTTGCGTCACCAAAAAGCCAAAACCTAATCATGAATAGCAAAAACAAATGAAAGTAATCAACGTATAAATGCAAAAAAAAAAAATCCAAACT
This sequence comes from Panax notoginseng, assembly GCA_016801055.1. Lineage (NCBI taxonomy): Eukaryota > Viridiplantae > Streptophyta > Magnoliopsida > Apiales > Araliaceae > Panax > Panax notoginseng. Next base: position 14,230,874 of record CM029022.1, on the reverse strand, counting down.
GACCATCGCAATAGACACATGAAAGCTCTAAATTAACGTACCATTGCATCAACAAGAAGTCAATAAAAAGATTAATCCAAAGTAGCCATAGCATTCGTCAATAGTTCAAAAAAGATACACCGCAATTACTTTAATAAACATCTAATACTAAATCATAACAAGGGAGAAAAACACAAATTAATCCTCAAGCGGAAATGCACTTATCTTCAAGATCATTCCTGATTCTTCAACTTCTCAACCCGCTGATTCAATTGCTCGATCTGGAGCACCAAACGGGTCACCGAGAAAAGCAACCAGTAAAACATCAGGGCGGCGGCGATCAACAGCGCGTTGCGCTGGCTCTTCATGATGGATTTCTGGTGGCGCAAGTGCTCGGTCGGTGTGCACGACTCGGCCGATTCGCAACTCGGGCGAGTCTCGTACTTCCAGTAGATGTCCATTAGCAAGAAAAGACAAAAGGGGAGGATGGAGAGGAAGGGTTTGAGGAGATTTCGTGTAACGGCGATAAGACCCTTCCGTAAACCATCGAGGCCCGGGATCGTGAGGAGGAGGACCATGACGGCTTCAGCGCCAGCGGCGTACCCTAGAACTACCCATTCCAACGCCATTGCTGACTGAGATTTTGGGAATGCTGGCCTAGATCTAGTGTTTGTTTTTTTTTTGGGAATTTCAATACTCTGATTTGATCTTTCTGTCTGGATTTCCTGATTTGCTATTCTATGGGATGAGAGAGGGGAAAGGGAAAGGCCAATAAATGGGGAAGAAAGAGTGACGCTGGAGATTGTGGGATGTGTTGACATGTGGCAAAAGTACATACAAACTTTACACTTTACTATACAGGTGGCATCTTATAAATTGTGGGAGTTGTATAAGATGAATAAATTTTAGAATTCAGAATATTATAAATTAATTTGTCGAAATTAATAAGAAAACAAAAGTTATGAGATTGGACTGGTTTCTGTATAAAAATGTAATTTTATTTGTGGCTTCTTCTTTTTTTCCATTTGTTTGGGTACCAAAACCAACTTCATTGCGCGCGCAGGTAGCAGAATGTGAATCTAGTTTCTCCAGACTCACTCGGATGTTTAGAGTAACAGCTTTTGGAATTGTTAACCAGATGGTGAGTTAATTACTCAAATTGTATTTGAGCAGCTGCAAATGGTATTAGAGCTTGCAATTTGGATTGAGGCCTCTTCTAGGCTGTCAAGTCAAAACTCAAACCTCAATATTAACTTGATTAGTCATTTTAAAGGTAATTTGGACACTAACTTATAATTTTTAAATACAAATTACATAATTATAATAATATATATTCAAATTCAATAAATATAACTATAATAATTTAAAGAAATCATAAAATTTATTAATGTCATATGTATATATAATTTAAAAGAGTAATTTATAATTGAATTATTCTGATAAATAAAAAAAATCTTAATCTTAATATTAATGGTGTACAATCAAAAATACACTCAAATACAAAATAATAAAATATTTCTCTTTCTTTGTTCTACAATATTTTTTCTCCTCATTTATTGTTATTTTATACTCGAATGTATGTGTTAGATTTATTCTTATTTTAGATGAACAAAAAAAAATGAGTGGGAATATTTTGATCACCGCCCCACCGGGAAATGGGAATCCAAACCGCTCCTATAAGTAGCTCCCACATGCCACCGTCAGATTATAATAAAAAAGTAAGGTTGTGTTTGATAAATTTGGGAATTAAGATCTGAATGATTATGATGTCTTAATAAATTAGATCATCTGAATGGTTACGATGTCTGAATCTAAAAAATTGTTTGATAACAAAAAAGTAAGTTGTCTCTTAATAACACTATTTTACCATTTTTAAAGGTAAAATTTTATTTAATAATTTTAAATATTCAATTTAATAAAAATGAGTACATAATATTGTTGAATATATTTATATAAAAAAAAAATTTATTAAGAGGTACCTCTTAATTATTAAAATTTCATTTTCTGTCTTACCGATTAAGAGACATTTAGAGGTTATAAAAAATAAAATAAACAGCATCATGCCTCTTAGCGAATAAGAGACAGTCCATTAAGAGGCAATTACATGTAAACAAACGGCACCTAAGCCTCAACCCAAACGCGCCATTGCTAAGCTTCCGATAAAGCTTTTGGCCGGCTTTCTTCTTCCCAAAAAGCCCTAGCTTTCCTTCCATGGTTTTCTCCGTAGCCCCTTCTTGTCTCCTTCACGGTCTATTTTTCTTATACAGGAAATAAATTCAAAAGTTTCCTGACAAAATTCAATCAATTTGTCAACAATTCTCAGCAAGCAAATACCCCATCAGACTATAATTTTGCCTCCATTTTGCGATTGCTGATCTTTGATTTAGGTTTAGAAGATGGATGATGTGAAAGATAAATTCAAGGGTTTTATGAAGAAAGTCAACAATCCGTTCTCATCTTCTCCTTCTGGTAAATTCAAAGGCCAAGGTAGAGTCTTGGGTTCTTCGTCTTCGTCTTCGTCTTCTTCTCCGGCTCCTTCCAATCCAATTCTCAGTTCTACCCCAAATCGCCAGCCTCATAATTCTGAAAATTCGAAGCCTTTGCCTCAACGAAGGTATGATTCCAATAATCAAGTCCAGAGTAACTTGAGTAAATTGGAGCCAAATGCTAAACCATCAAATGGGTTTGTAGCTTTTGACTCAAATAACACTAAGCCGTTGCCTCAAAAAATCAACAATTCTGACATTCAAGTTCAAGGTAAGTCGGATAATAAGAGTAATTCGAACTCTAATCCGAAACCAGTTGATGGATTTGATCCATTTGACTCGCTGGTCACTACTGGGAAAAGAAACAAAAATGGTTATTCTTTAGATAATGTGTTTGAATGTCCTGTATGTGGTGGAGGTTTCGGGTCCGAGGAAGAGGTTGCAGCTCATATTGAACATTGTCTGAGTAATGTAGAGTCGAATAATGTGGTTAGTGAAAATAGTGTGGAGGATCAAAGTGAATTGGAGGCTTGTGTTGGTGCATATGTTTCTGGAAAGCCTGCAGAAGGGTCGGTCAGTGTTGTGCTTAAACTTTTGAAGAATATAGTTAAAGAACCAGAGAATGTAAAGTTTAGGAAGATCAGAATGGGGAATCCAAAGATAAAGGAGGCCATGGTAGATGTTGTTGGAGGCATAGAGTTGTTGGAGTTTTTGGGGTTTGAATTGCAAGAGGAAGGTGGGGAGATGTGGGCAGTCATGGGAGTTCCTTCTAGTGAGCGCATTGGGGTAGTTAAGAATGTCATATCATTCTTGGAACCACCAAAGCTTGAAGATTTGTCATCTCCAGCTCCAGCTATAAAGGACGAACTGGTGGAGCAGAAGCAAGAACCAATGGAACATAAGCAAATCGACAGACAGGTATATCTGTCTTAGCTCTTATTATGTTGTGTAATATCGTTAATTCGTTATGACTTATGAGTGATTTGTCGTTATCAAAATGTACTTGCTTTCACCTTATGCTTAGGATTATCTGTATCATTGGCTCTTATTATATTGGGTAAGATAGTTAACGTGTTATAAGTGTTTTGTCGTTATCGAATGTTCTTGCATTCACTTTATTTTTGCAGTTATCAGTGCCTTTATATACTTTGGAGGCTTCTGTGTATGTTTTGTCTGATAAAACTTGAAATTTATTGGGTGTCGGCTAGATAGAATAGGAGCTTAGAAACTGTCTGAACACGTGTTTTCAAATTTAGTTCGACATGAATCATAACTGGGAAAAAAGAAAAAAATAATAAAGGATTGAGAGAAATTTTCCTTGTAGAATAAAGGGTTAAGAACAAATTTATTTAGGAACAGTATTTCTTATGAAGACATCAATTTTTTATTTTTTTTAAAAGTCATATTTTTTCTCTTCTTCTACTAGTCATACTTTGAACATCTAATTAAGTGTGGCTTCGTGATAATTGTCTAAGTAGGATCTCTTTGAACCCATGATTCAGGTGTATCTCCATAGAATAAAGTTCAAAATGTATTAAAATCTTTTATGTGAATGTTAATTATTAGAATTGAAGATGAACAAGATCAAATCAGATCCCTTACCATCATTAATCTATCTGCAAATATGTTCATAAGTTCAAAGCTCCGTACATTCCATTTCAGATGTTGTCTTTTGCAATTTTGAAAATCATTCCTTTTCTCTTTTCACATCATTTAAAATGTATTGTTTTACATGGATGTATATTATATTTGATTCTCTCTAATAAAAGGATCTTTTCTTTTGATAGAATGAATAATTAATTTTCTTCTTTTGGAAGGAAGGGGGACTATGGGCAAGCAGAAGATAAAAATACACACAAAAAAATGAGTGTATTATTAACCTCTGGACTGTGGATCAAATAACTGTTTTGTGGTTTTCTTCTTCTTTTCACTAAAAATAAGACCGCTTGGCTAAACTAGCAGCTTCTAGAACTTCATTATGTACTAACCAATTTAAAAAAGGCACACATCCCAAATTGAGAGAAAATAGAAGCAGAGGCCTATCACTCAGAACATATGAAATACTTACTCAGATTAAATATCTATGAATTGGATCAATCAATGGCAGTTACCATTATTTTCATATTTTCAATCTTTTCATCTATTCTTGTTCAATCAACAATCGTTTAAAAGCTCATAGATTTACTATTTAACTGAAAGATTTCAAAAGATGATAGATAAAACATTACCTCTTGATTTGCTAAGCAACCAGCGGACAAATTTATGAGTTCTCTCCAACATAACACCCATTGATGCGAACTAATAATAATACATTGGAGATCTTATCTTATCACTGCAAATGTGATGAGGACAAGTTTTGATAATGCATGCCTAAAGTGAATACTGTTAGATCTAAACTCTAGTTCTCACACTTGACAGCTTGATCTTTTATAACGTAGCAAGGACTGATTATCTCATAAAAGAACATGTAACTTTCTTATTTATTGTAACTTATTGATATGGATTTGCGATTATTAAAATTTTAAACTATCAATGCCTTTTTGCAAGTACAATCCATAGTATCGTGATTGTAAATTTTATTTTATTTTTATTTTTTTGATAAAGACGAGTTTCCCGACCTTTCGACCAAACTATGTCTCCCCTCCCCGAATACGACTTTCAATAACAGGCTTACGCTTGCGGTCCGTGGCCTTTATGCTTGATGTCATTCGAACTCAAGACTTTCGGATTTACGGCTGATCCCAAGTTCTTCCTTAAACCACTGAGCCAAGCGGCGGGGTTGCCTTTTTTACTTATTGTTTTTATAAAACAAAAGTAGATGCTTTTAAATTTATAATGAATCATCAGTTGGGGATTTCAATGTGTTTGGTTGTTTGTGGTGATTGTTATTAGAATTTGGATTCGTAGTTAAAGATTTATTCATGAATCTATTAGCAATATTTTATTACTCTTGTTCTTTCTTGTTATAGTTAGTATGCAATCTAAGTTTTGTGTTTCAAGCTTCAGCCATTAATTTCTCTGTTATTTTTAATAACAGTATCTGATGGTTTCCAATTTTTTAACATACTAGATCCGGGTGTTCTTTTCTGTTCCTGAGTATGAAGCTGCAAAAATTGTGTTGCCAGATTCGTTTTATAAGCTCTCGCTTGACGAAGTGAAAAGAGAAGCTGATATGAAGCGGAAAAAGATGGCAGAATCCCAGCTTTTGGTTCCCAAATCATACAAGGAAAAGCAAGTAAAAGCTGCAAGGAAGAGGTACACAAAAACTGTAATCAGGGTACAATTTCCCGATGGAGTGGTGCTCCAAGGGGTATTTTCTCCTCGAGAGCCAACTACTGCACTCTATGAGGCAAGTTCTTGAAGAATTTTTCTTGTTTTTTAATTGTTCATTGTAATGTACAAAGCAATGTTAACTAGACGAGGTTTGATGTAGTACATGGAACAAAATCGTGGTCACAAGTCTTATTTGTCATTTGAAAAGTATTTGGAGAAAGAGCATGAAATGTATTTTTGAGGATAGGTCTTGCTGATAACAAAAGCAAAAAATTAGTAAAAAAATTCTCTGTTATTAAAGTTTCAAGGGGTAATATAATTCCTTTGCACTAAAGTTGAAAACTCAAAGTTTGTTCCATATGCAAGTTTATATAAAGTTTCTCTGTTAGCAACTGCTACTTTCTTCTAGGAGAAGTCATTACTAGGTCCTAGTCTTGCCAATGTGGCATGCTGGGAGGGATGGACTACATATAGAACTAACAATATTTGACAAAGAGCACTTTTCTCTGTCTTAACATTCCAGTTTACCTCACTGTACTCGACTCCGATTTACAAATGCACTGGACTGAAATTTTTAACAGTCAACTCATTAAGCTGCTTATTTTTTACAAACCTTCGCAAATTCTGTTTAAACAAGTTACTTTTAAAGGAAAAATTTTAAAAATATTATTTTTATCCAATTGTCCACGTGGACACGCCAAATAATAGCCAAGTAACATCTAGGTCCCACAAATTTTTCCGTGGCCATCAAATTAGAAAATTTATATGTTAAAATTAATTAAAATTTTGTAAAACGTTAAAAATCTATCCAAAAATATTTAAATAAATTACAGAGTTAGAAAAAAAAACGTGAAGTGTTAAATGAAATACAATAATAGAACAAATTAACTTAATTAAACAAATTAAACACTTTAAATTTAAACCCTTCTTGTTTAATGGGTTTTATTATACTATTTAAATTGTTTAATCAATTTGTTATATAATTACATATTGTTCTTTATTTTAATTGATCGAGATATATTTTATTTTGTAAATAAAATTTCTTCCATGTTTTTCTCAAGTTAATAGAATTATTAAGATATATGTTTTTCTTCCGTGATTTCATTTATTTAATTTGTTTCAACTTTTAGATTTACTTTTATTTTTCACATTTTTTTAATGTGTGGATATTATTTGACAAGTCCACGTGGATAACTAACTTTAATTTTTTTTATTTTATCATTAAAAGTCAATTTGTTTAGACGGAATTTGTGACGGTTTGTAAAAAGTAAGCATTTCGGTGAGTTGACCGTTGAAATTTTCAGTGATGCATTTGTAAATCGAGATATAGTACAGTGCGGAAAAGTGGATTTAACCCCTTAACATTCTCGCGCTTGTCAGAAAAACTTTTATGGGTAATTGAGGCCCCAGTTCTTTAACTTGCATGTTGAATTCCTAATTCAGCATATCTGCTACCTTTCTGGATGAATAGTTTCATTAGACTTATAAATTGTCATTATATTACTCCTATTATGCTCGTGCTGATCTTTTTGGTAAAAGTTCTTGCTTTTAAGTTATTAGTATATGTCCAATAGTACGAGGATATGTGCGATGTTCATTGTGCATTGGATTATTATTTACTAATTTGTGGTCTTGTTGTGTTCTTACTTGTTTAGTTTGTTAGCTCAGCACTGAAAGATCCTAGCTTGGAATTCGAGCTTTTAGATCCTGTTCTTGTCAAACGGCGGGTGATTCCACGTTTTCCTGCAGCAGCAGGAAAGAGAGTCATAACTCTTGGGGAGGAGGATTTGGTTCCTGCAGCTCTTATCAAGTTTAAACCTTTGGAAACAGATTCCGTTGTATTCACAGGTCTTTGCAATGAACTCCTTGAAATAATGGAACCCTTTGTAGTTGATTCAGCAGTTGCTCCTATAGAAGGTCTCTAGTCTCTACAAGTGAAAACTAATTGCTTGGGATGTAGTTTTTCAGTTTGTGGTATTTCAGATGTCTAAAACTGTGTGAATCACTATGTAAACTCCCTTGTTTGTTGTTTTGGTACTACAGAATATGGTTTGTTCTTCTTGTTTCTTTCATTTTGGTTAATTACATGGGGAATGAATATACCTGTAAATTTGAATCGCACTTGCCTTGAGCTAAAGAATGCATTTTGATTTTTGACTATCAGTCTTTACTGTCGCATTTAATTCAATGGAGCATATATGTTGTCCCACAAATCATGTGAAGTATGAAGCATGGGACAGGTCCAAAAATGAAGTGAATTATTATTGTGTATGAACAGAACATGGTCTGCCGGCCCCGTAAGACCGAAAAGACAGGCTCACAGGAAAAAAAAAAGTAATGGTGATCATGAAATTAAATCGGGGTCACATCTGCATGTTTGTACTCTTCTTTAATTATTATATGGAGTATGTGGGTGAGAAGAAGTTAAATGACGGAATCAAAGAGAATAATGAATCGTTGATGGAGACTGGTAACATGCATGATATATGAATTCCTGGATGGATAAGCTCTTAATTTAGACTACTAAAATATTGTTCCAAGATTTTACGCCTTTGCTTCAAGTCATTAAATTTAGAATTATTATTTGTCCCACGCAGCACATGTATATATATATATATACACATTAGAGCTCACCAAACTAGACCGGAAGAGTGCTATATATCCTTTCCTTTTTCACACAACAGAACACTTGACACCCTGTAAACCTTCTTATTGAAATACTCTTCAGATGATGGCAGTTACCTCCATCATACGTTTAAAATATCTAAAATTAAATTTAATCTTGTATTTTAAAAGTTAAAACAAATAAAATATTGTATCTCTAGGGGTAGGGGTTGGGGTGGGGGTGGGGGAGAGGGGGTCGCTCTCCTCCGAAGGTGTGAATCTAGTAACTGGTCAACTTTGCACCACTACGAGAGAAATCAACTATTGGTAGAGTTGGGCATGCATGGTAGGGTAAGATGGGGCATTTTTTATAATAATTAATCAAGCTGGTTAGCCCATAGTTTTCGTACAAACAAGTTGTAGACGTGTTTGCTAATCACCAAACTTTATAATCTTACGACATTATATACTACTAAACAGTAAACAACCGATACATATTGATTTTCTCCTTTACAATCATACAAATTATGTATATCACGCGATGCTTGTATAAGTTATGTGGAGGTAATATTAAAATTTAATAAAATTTGAAGAACTAAATAACAATAAATAAATTAAAAGGTCAAAATAATAATATAACTAAAGTTGTAAGGGTAAAAGTGTAAAAAAGAAAAAAAAAAGAAAAAAAGAAGGCCCATTACACAAAATCACCAAAGCCTAACACGGATGCTTTATTTTATTTATTCATATATATATATATATATATATATATATATATATATGTGTGTGTGTGTGTGTGTGTGTGTGTGTGTGTGTTTGTGTTTGAAGTGTATATTATACAATAAAACCTCTATTTAAAAATAGATTTGAGACCAAATTATTTGTATTCTAATTGAGAGGTTATTACTAAATAGAGGTATTGATACAAAATATTTTTCGAACACCAAAAAATATTTATTTTAACAAAAATATTAATAAGAACTCCCTATTTAGATTTTCAAACTAGGAATGTAAGATCCCAACTTTTATAAATAAAGATGAATTTTCTATAAATATCATTTTTGAATATTATGGAATTAATTTGATATAATGTTATAGTTGTGGGTAATATTTATAAATTTTACAAAGTACGCAAGTTGTTATATAATATTCGATTGGTCGGGGAATATTCGTTTTAACAGAGAATATTTGTACAATGGCACAATTATTGGTGGATCCCACAACAGAATTATTGTCGGATTGAGAAAACGACAAAAATATTTTATTAAAAATAACGGCGGAAGTTTTACCATTGATACTGTTGAACTACTCGGTAGTAAAAGTACAGTAATACGTGTGGTTGCATAGTAACACACGGTATTGATTATTAATGCTTATGTGAGAAGTCACTCAGTTTGATTCAATTATTGTCAGTTAATAATATGAATTATTTAGCGATAATGAAGTTTTGTTTTATTCGTATTATTAACATAATAAAACAGAAACATCTTTTTATATAAAACAGAATATTTTATTAAAGTTATTCTATAAATAGAATATATTATATTTTATTTAAAAGATTTTTCTTTAAATATAGACCGTCAGATTAAAGTAATCAATCTTGACCGTTTATGGATTAGTTACTATGCATACTATTTTTCTATAAATAGCAGCTCATTCCTTCATTATTTCTTACGAATTCACTGAACTCTAGAGAGAGAAACTATAGAGAGAGAGAAGAAAAGTATTCTGCTACTTAACTACTTCCTTATTTCAGTTCTTCTTTAAAACGGTAAGGGGTGTTATTCTTTCTTATTCATGAAGAGAACTGTTGTTATTTCATTTCTTATTATTCTGTTGGAATAACCTGTATACGCGGTCTACCCTATATTTGGTGACATTCTTATATTATTCTGTTGGAACATCCTGTCTGTGTGTTTTACACCGGACTTGGTTCTGTCTTTATTATTATGTTGGAACATCCTGTCTGTGTGTTTTACACCGGACCTGGTTCCGTCTTTATTATTATTCTGTTGGAACATCCTGTCTGTGTATTTTACACCAGACCTGGTTCCGTCTTTATTATTATTCTGTTGGAATATCCTGTCTGTGCGTTTTACGCCGGACCTGGTTCTCTTATTTATTATTCTGTTGGAATAACCTGTCTGTGCGGTCTATCGCATGCATGGTAATTTCTTTTGTTATTCCATTCTTTATTATACTCAGTTAATTAAGTTTTGACTTCTATACTCCATGAAATTCATTGAATATCCTTGATAATTGCGTTTCATCCAGTATCTTTTCATGAAAATATTATTCTAAAGCATTCTTGAATTTTACTCCACAAAGCAGTATCATGTTGACAATTTGGACGTTGTTAATTCTTGGATAAATTAATTCTTGAACTTGTTTTATTGAATTCTTATATCATTGTCATCATCCTCATGTTTATAAAATGTTGAAAGTCATCTGTGGCCTGTAGTGCATAGATGGATTTGGTATGATTATGACCAGGAATTATTCGGTATAATCATGACCGTAATGTTACAAATGATGTGGTAAAAGCCCTCATTGGCCCGTAGTGCATTGATGGACAGTTGTTGGCATGATCATGACCATTAATGAATACACGAATATCCTTGGCCGTAGTGCAGGGGTGATTCGATGATGTGGATTATTTTATTAAGTTGAGTCTCAGCGATAACAGTGTTGAAAACCTTTTAAATCATAGAAGATAGTAGATTTTATTCTCTATTTGACTCTTTTGAAGGCTAATGATAATTTATTCTGCATTATCTTAGTCATAATATTTCTTACTGGGCTAGTTGAGCTCACCCTTTCTTTCACTGTTCTCTTCAGGAAATGAGAATATAGCTGGGACGAGTCGGGGAACGGAGTGATGGACCAGATGATAGTATTAGTAGTCATCACTATTCTGATAAATAGCGTGACAATAATTGTAATGAGGACTCCTTTTGAGTTTGTATAGTCTCTAGTAGATAATATTTGTATTCAAACTCACAGTTATGTTTTGTCGTATTGTACACGACAGTTGTATTAGTAAGTTGTATTTGTATTCTGTACCATGTATCTGACGACCCAAGATGGGTGATGTATACTAAATTTTGGGGGCGTCACAGTTGGTATCAGAGCTTAGGGATATGATCCCTGGCTAAGATGTGAGAATAGAACTAGGAAGGGAGAGACGGGGAATTCCTTCGCTAGGATGACCTACCTAAGTTTATTTGTATGGTATTTAATTGGTCGGTCAGAATATAAGGATAATATATGACATATCAATTAATTTTTGTTTTGTGGCAGTATCTGAAAATGGCATATGAGAATGTTGAGAATAGCAATGGAGCACATGCGACTGTTGATTCACCACATATCAATAATCAGGATAATGTGCATCAAGAAGGTGACAATCCTCGTGTAAACAACAACACTGGCGAGATGATGAATGATGGAATGTTCAGAAGCTTTATGCAGTTCATGCAACAGCAGGCGAGAGCGGCTCCTGTCCAAAATGTAGGTGGAAACACTGAAAACTTTCGGACGGTCACCGCTAAACAGTTCAAGGAGCTGGGACCACCGGAGTTTAAGGGAGAGCCAAAACCACTTATAGCGGAAACATGGATAAAGCAGATCACCAAGATATTTGATGTCTTGGGATGCTCCGAGGAGCAAAAGGTTCCCTTTGCTGCCTTTATGTTGCGAGGAGAGGCAGATTATTGGTGGGAATCGATTAAGCGTACTCAACCTGCCGCACTAAAGATGTCTTGGGAGAAGTTCCAAGAGCTGTTCAATGACAAATACTTTCGCGAAAGTGTTCATCACATGAAGGAGGTGGAGTTCATCAAATTGGAGCAGAATAATATGACTGTGTCGCAGTATGAGACTAAATTTGCTGAGTTGTCCCGGTTTGCGTCCCACTTGGTGAATAATAAAGAGCGAATGACACGAATATTTTTGCGAGGTTTGAAACATGAGATACGTCAATATCTTATTTCTCATAAACTGTGTTTGTATTCAGATGTTGTGAATAGGGCTCAGTTAGTGGAGTGCGATAACGAGTCAACGCAACCAAAAGAGAGCAGTCGGCAAAATGATAATACCAGTGAGAGTAGTCATCGAAGCGGTGACAACAAGCGTGGAGAGAATCAACAGGCCAGAAATGGTAACCACTTCGGTGGTAATCAGGGCTAAAACAATAAGAATGGTCATTTCAAGAAGAGGAGATTCAACAATGATGGAAAGACGTCATCACCAGCACCCGTTGTTAAGGAAGGAGAACGACCACCTATCATATGTTTCAAATGCGGAGAGGAGGGGCACATCAGTCCAAACTGCGCGATGCCGTCTAAAGCATGTTATAATTGTGGAAGAGAAGGTCATTTAGCTCGATTTTATCGTTTACCAAAAACAAGTTCAGCCAAGATGGAAACACCAAAGGCCGTCCCAGAAAAGTCAAAACCGGTAGTGCAAGGGAGAGCGTTTGTTGTGACCTCCCAGAAAGCAAGGAACCTGAATGAGGTCATCACGGGTAAGCTTATCATAAACTCTAACGAAGTCTATACTTTATTTGATACCGGTTCTACCCATTCTTTTATTTCTCCTACTTGCGCTCATCGATTAAATTTGACTCCGGAGAAATTAGATTTTGACTTATCTGTTGAAACTCCATTGGGAGAAACCTTCATTACATCCACGGTTTATAAGTCTTGTTTGGTTCAAGTTGGTACCCACACATTACCTGTCGATCTTATTTCATTAAAAATACTTGCATTTGACGTGATTCTAGGGATTGATTGGTTAACTACTCATCATGCAAAAATTGATTGTTTTCGTAAGGTTGTTAGCTTTCATATTCCTAATCGACCTATTATGCGAATTCAAGCAACCAAACCATTAAAATCAATCGCTGTCATCTCAAGCCATAAAGCTATTCGTTTATTGAAAAATGGATGTCAAACTTTCTTAGCTCATGTCACGGATCTAAACAAAAATATGTCAGTTTTGAATGATATTTCTATTGTTAATAAATTCCCTGACGTATTCCCTGAAGAACTTCCTGGCCTACCCCCAGAGCGTGAAATTGGATTTTGTATCGACCTTGAACCCGGTACAAAACTCATTTCTAAAGTCCCATATCGAATGGCTCCTATTGAACTTCAGGAGTTAAAGATCTAACTGCAGAAATTGTTAGACATTGACTTTATTCGTCCTAGTACTTCTCCTTGGGGTGCTCCTGCGCTATTCGTGAAGAAGAAAGATGAAAGTATGCGACTTTGTATTGATTATCGGGAGTTGAATCATGTCACCATCAAAAACAGGTACCCATTGCCACGTATTGATGACCTGTTTGACCAGTTGCAAGGAGGACAATTCTTTTCAAAGATCGATCTTCGTTTTGGATATCATTAGCTGAAGGTTAGAACTGAGGATATTCCAAAGACGACTTTCAAAACTCGGTACGGGCATTATGAATTCCTAGTCATGTCCTTTGGATTGACTAATGCTCCTGCTGCCTTCATAGATATGATGAACCGGGTATTCAAGGAATATGTGGATCACTTTGTGGTCGTCTTTATTGATGACATCCTTATTTATTCCAAAAGCCGTGAAGATCATGAGCAACACTTGAGGCTGGTACTCCAAAAACTTCGTGAATACAAGCTTTATGCCAAGTTGAAGAAGTGCGAGTTCTGACTGGAGGAGGTAGCATTCCTTGGGCACGTAGTATCAAGTCGTGGAATATCTGTTGATCCGACAAAGATTGAAGCTATTCAAAGATGGGAGCAACCTAAATCAGTGACCGAAGTACGTATCTTTCTTGGTTTAGCTGGTTATTATCGGAGATTCGTGGAAGGATTTTCTCGAATCGCTACTCCATTAACTCAGCTAACTCGGAAAGATACAAAGTTCAGCTGGAACGAAGAATGTGAGAAGAGTTTTCAGGAACTCAAGAGGAGACTCATTTCAGCACCTGTTCTAACAATACCATCTGGTTCGGAGGGATTTGTCATCTACAGTGATGCTTCGAGCAAAGGGTTGGGATGCGTTCTCATGCAACATGGAAAAGTCATAGCCTATGCATCAAGAGTCAAGACAACTCAAGGAATATGAGAGGAATTATCCTACTCATGATCTAGAGTTGGCAGCTGTTGTCTTTGCACTTAAAATTTGGAGGCATTACTTGTATGGGGAGAAGGTGGAGATCTTTACGGATCATAAAAGCCTCAAATATTTCTTCACTCAAAAGGAACTCAACATGCGACAACGACGTTGGCTTGAACTGTTGAAAGATTATGATCATACCATTCAATACCATCCTGGAAAAACGAACGTGGTAGCTGACGCATTGAGTAGAAGATCATATGCAAGTACGAGTGCGATATTGTCAACACAAAGGCCTATTTTGTGTGACATGCAAAGGATGGAGATAGAGTTAAAGACTCCAGGGACCCATGTGATGATGGCAAATATACTAGTAGAACCAACTTTAATCGATAAAGTTAAAACTGCTCAAGCTACAGACCTGGAGCTGATGCGTATGAGGAAGAAAGTGCAAGAATGTGATATGCCGGAAGCAAGAATCGATGAAGAAGGAATACTTCGAGTCAACTCCAGACTTTGTGTTCCTAACAACCCTGATTTAAAGTATGAAATCATGATGGAGGCGCACAACACACCGTTTGCAATCTATCCTGAAAGTACCAAAATGTATCATGATCTTCGTCATACATTTTGGTGGAGCAATATGAAGAGAGAGATAACGCTATTTATCTCAAGGTGTCTAACTTGTCAACGAGTTAAAGTGGAGCATCAAGTACCAAAAGGTCCATTGCAACCACTTGAAATTCCAGAATGGAAGTGGGAGCACATTACCATGGATTTCGTTACCGGTCTTCCTAAGGTTTCTCAAGGTATAGATGCGATTTGGGTCATTGTTGATAGATTGACCAAGTCTGCTCATTTCTTACCAATACGAGAAACTTATACACTTAAACGTCTTGGTCGTATGTACATAAACGAGATTGTAAGACTGCATGGTATGCCAGTATCCATAGTTTCTGATCGAGACCCAAGATTTACTTCAGGATTTTGGGTTAGTTTACAAAAAGCTATGGGCACGGATTTACGATTTAGTTCGGCATATCATCCTCAGACGGACGGACAATCAGAGAGGACTATTCAAACTCTAGAAGATTTATTAAAACTCTGTGTCCTTGACTTACCATTGGTGGAATTTTTCTACAACAACAGTTATCAAGCAAGTATTGGCATGGCTCCATTCGAAGCATTGTATGGAAGAAAATGTCGTTCTCCAGTATGCTGGGATGAGGTGGGTGAAGCAACGTTATTGGGACCGGAGTTGGTACGTATGACTACAGAAAAGATTCAAGCGATCCGACAACGTATAAAAACCTCACAAGATCGACAAAAGAGTTATGCTGATCTTCATCGAAAAGACGTGGAATTTGATATAGGAGATCATGTGTTCTTACGTGTTGCTCCATGAAAAGGAGTTACGAGATTTAGAAAGAGAGGAAAGCTCAATCCTCGATTCATCGGTCCATTTTTAATCCTCGATCGAGTAGGAACTGTGGCTTATAGACTCGCTTTACCGCCAAGTATGTCTCGTGTTCATAACGTTTTTCACATATCCATGTTACGTAAATATGTGGAAGACCCGAACCACATTATTGAGTTAGAACCGGACGAAATAGCGGAGGATTTGACGTATGAAGAAGTTCCTGTTCAAATCTTGGATAAGAAGGAACATATTCTACGCTCCAAGGTTATACCTCAAGTCAAAGTTTTGTGGAGAAACCACGATGTTGAGGAAATGACTTGGGAGTTAGAATCTGAAATGAATTCAAGGTATCCTTACCTCTTCGACATACCAGGTACGTACCCTAATTTCGAGGGCGAAATTTCATAAGAAGGGGAGGTTGTAAGACCCCAACTTTTATAAATAAAGATGAATTTTCTATAAATATCATTTTTAAATATTATGGAGTTAATTTGATATAATGTTATAGTTGTGGGTAATATTTATAAATTTTGCAAAGTACGCAAGTTGTTATATAATATTCGATTGGTCGGAGAATATTCGTTTTAACAGAGAATATTCGTACAACGACACAATTATTGGTGGACCCCACAACAGAATTATTGTCAGATTGAGAAAACGACAAAAATATTTTATTAAAAATAATCACGGAAGTTTTACCATTGATACTGTTGAACTACTCGGTAGTAAAAGTACAGTAATACGTGTGGTTGTATAGTAGCACACGGTATTGATTATTAATGCTTATGTGAGAAGTCACTCAGTTTGATTCAATTATTGTCAGTTAATAATATGAATTATTTAGCGATAATGAAGTTTTGTTTTATTCGTATTATTAACGTAATAAAACAGAAACATATTTTTATATAAAACAGAATACTTTATTAAAGTTATTCTATAAATAGAATATATTATATTTTATTTAAAAGATTTTTCTTTAAATATGGACCGTCAGATTAAAGTAATCAATCTGGACCGTTCATGGATTAGTTACTATGCATTCTATTTTTCTATAAATAGCAACTCATTCTTTCATTATTTCTTACGAATTCACTGAACTCTAGAGAGAGAAACTATAGAGAGAAACTATAGAGAGAGAAAAAAAGTATTCTGCTACTTAACTACTTCCTTATTTCAGTTTTCTTTAAAACGGTAAGGGGTGTTATTCTTTCTTATTCATGAAGAGAACTGTTGTTATTCCATTTCTTATTATTCTGTTGGAATAACCTATATACGCGGTCTACCCTATACTTGGTGACATTCTTCTATTATTCTGTTGGAACATCATGTCTGTGTGTTTTACACCGGACCTGGTTCCGTCTTTATTATTATTTTGTTGGAACATCCTGTCTGTGTGTTTTACACCAGACCTGGTTCCGTCTTTATTATTATTCTGTTGGAATATCCTGTCTGTGCGTTTTATGCCAGACCTGGTTCTCTTATTTATTATTCTGTTGGAATAACCTGTCTGTGCGGTCTATCGCATACATGGTGATTTCTTTTGTTATTCCATTCTTTATTATACTCAGTTGGTTAAGTTTTGACTTCTATACTCCATGAAGTTTATTGAAAATCCTTGATAATTGCGTTTCATCCAGTATCTTTTCATGAAAATATTATTCTAAAGCATTCTTGAATTTTACTCCACAAAGCAGTATCATGTTGACAATTTGGACGTTGTTAATTCTTGGATAAATTAATTCTTGAACTTGTTTTATTGAATTCTTATATCATTGTCATCATCCTCATGTTTATAAAATGTTGAAAGTCATATGTGGCCTGTAGTGCATAGATGGACTTGGTATGATTATGACCAGGGATTATTTGGTATAATCATGACCGTAATGTTACAAATAATGTGGTAAAAATCCTCATTGGCCCGTAGTGCATTGATGGACAGTTGTTGGCATGCTCATGACCATTAATGAATACACGAATATCTTGGCCGTAGTGCAGGGGTGATTCGATGATGTGGATTATTTTATTAAGCTGAGTCCCAGCGATAACAGTGTTGAAAAACCTTTTAAATCATAGAAGATAATAGATTTTATTCTCTACTTGACTCTTTTAATGGATTGCTTGTCCCGCTGCAGTTAAACTTGATATTCGTTATATTTTATCAGTTTAACACTGTTGAAGGCTAATGATAATTTATTCTGCATTATCTTAGTCATAATATTTCTTACTGGGCTAGTTGAGTTTACCCTTTCATTCATTGTTCTCTTCAGGAAATGAGAATATAGCTGGGACAAGTCGGGGAACGGAGTGATGGACCAGATGATAGTATTAGTAGTCCTCACTATTCTGATAAATAGCGTGATAATAATTGTAATGAGGACTCCTTTTGAGTTTGTATAGTCTTTAGTAGACAATATTTGTATTCAAACTCACAGTTATGTTTTGTTGTATTATACACGACAGCTGTATTAGTAAGTTGTATTTGTATTTTGTGCCATATATCTGACGACCCAAGATGGGTGATGTATACCAAATTTTGGGGGCGTCACAAGGAAAATGTAGTCTTTTATAGAAAATATAGTTTTTTATAGGAAAATGTGGTCTTTGATCGAAAATGTGGTCTTTTATAAGAAAATACATTCCTTTCTAGGAAATGTAATCTTTTATGGAAAATATAGTCTTTTAAAATTAATATTGTCTCTCTCGTATGTATATATATATATATATATATATATATATATGGACTATATGTATATACACAGCTGTGTACAGTAGGGCTATGACAACAAATTTTTTGAGCTATAGCGACGGTAAACTGTCGCCATAGCCCAGAATAGCTATGACGAAGGGTGAAACCGTCGCTATAGCCCAAAAAACTGTCGTCATAGCCGACTGTGTAATACACAGCTGTGTACATACTTTTTTCCCTATATATATACATATATATGAAATTATTACTATATAGAGGTATAGTTTTTTAATACGGGACTTAAAAAGTATATAACATATTACAATTTAGAGATTATTCCTATTTATAACTGGCCCAAATTGGGACCAAATTTTTTTATAATATTGTAGAAGTTATTCTTATATAGAGTATTCCTAAATAGGAGTTTTACTGTATGTTTATTAATCATGGATGTATTGAATATATACTCCTAATACATATTTCTCCATATTTGCATCTTTAATCGCCCTGAGATTGCAGCTGCTATATACTCCCTCCGTTCCTTAATATAGGTCATTTTAGAGAAATATTTTTGTTCCTAAATATAAGTCGTTTGAAAATTTCAAGTAAGCATTAATTGCTTAGTTTCTAATATTACCCTAAATAATAAATATAATTTTGGTTCTCTAACTAATTTTTGTCCAATAAATAACACTCGCTTTTTCTAATACAAGGGCAATATAGACAATTGATAGTATATTTAATGTTTTACAATCATTTCCTTAATACTTGTGCACAACTCTAAAACGACATATATTAAGGAACGGAGGGGGTATTTAATAACAATTTATTATACATGTGGTTGTCAACTATGCTTGTACAATAATTGTAGATACAGCAAATTTTGTAAACTTAGTTCTCTATGCGGTCCTATGTCACCCTGTGGACTTGAAATAAGCCAAATAGATAGTAATATCACTGCACTTGTTAAGCTATGATCTGGCCTCATCGAACAAGATTGAAAGCTTGGAGCTAAGAGAAAAAAGAGAAGGTTTTTTTAGTTTGATTGATTTTGCTTTATAGACCAGCTATATATATATATATAGTACGTATCTTAAGCTTACCCCTTATTCATCTCACCCGAGCTCACCCTCTTTTAGCGACGGATCCGGTGACAGTTCGGTCATACAACCGTCGTCTATACTTTTAGCGACGGACAACATATAGCGTCGCTAAAAGTATAGACGACGGTTGTATGACCGAACCGTTGCTGGGTCTGTCGCTAAAGGGGGGTGAGCTCGGGTGAGTTGAATAAGGGGTGAGCTTAAGATCCGGAGCGTATATATATATATATATATATATATATAGCATGACACAAGCTCAGAAAGTGATGAAATGGTGAATAATGATAAAATGGAGGAACAAACTGATGAGTCCGATGAGGGAAATCTACAAATGTCTAGGGCTGTTGATATGCCCGTGGAAATGTCGTCGCGCCTCACGGCGTGCTTTGCCATCTGCATGCTTCTGGCACTGGCCTACTAGAAACCCCATTCGGTCCGTCTTGAAAGAGAAGAGGTGGTATTTGGGGGTTTTGTTTTGGTTGACTTAAATCGTGAGAGAGAAGAAATAAGGGGTTTAAATAGGTATGTTAAATAAGAAGGTATGTTATTACTAGGCATCGTGCAACCATTGGCTGGTTGACACTTCACACACACACAACACACACACACACACACACATATATATATATATATATATATATATATATATATATATATATATATATATACGGTCCGAATCTTAAACTCACCCCTTATATATATATATATATATATATATACGGTCCGAATCTTAAACTCACCCCTTATTCAACTAACCCGAGCTCACCCCCCTTTAGCGACGGACCCGGCGACGGTTCGATCATACAACCGTCGTCTATACTTTTAACGACGCTATATGTTATCCGTCGCTAAAAGTATAGACAACGGTTGTATGACCAAGCCGTCACCGGGTCCGTCGCTAAAGGGGGGTGAGCTCGGGTGAGTTGGATAAGGGGTGAGCTTAAGATCCGGACTATATATATATATATATATATATATATATATATATATATATATATATATGACGAATGTAAAGTATACTTCTTAAATAACATGTCTTTCTTAAATAACATATCTTTATTAAAACTATGCAGTTTTGGAGATTTTTTTTTAAAAATAAAATAATATTAAAAAAAGGTGGTCCTACTTGCTTTTCTTTTATTTACAAAATTGTCACCCGCATCACAACTCGTAATTTTAATAAAAGTATGGTGTTTAAGAAATGCATGTTATTTAAGAGATATATATACTTTAGATCCGTAACCAAATGGGTTTGGGAACCTTCATCCTTCTAACCCAATATTTGTTGTTGATGAAATAATCCAATGGTATTTTAGACAGATCTGCAGGATAATTATTAGGAAGACAAACAATAATCATATGGAACATGGGCTCACAAAGGAAATAACAAAAAAATCATACTTTCATTATCATGGCATCCACGGGATAATTATGCGGATGTTATCTCATCCGCATAATAATCATGTAGTAATTTTACCATTCGCATGATTATTATATATGCGGTGCATGCATCCCCCTATCTGAAACCTTATCTTTATTTTTTTTAGATCTGTTGTTATATCCGACTCCATTGAAAAACATAGCTTCGATAAAGAAGGGCTCTCAAAGTTAGGGTTTTGTCATTTACAATTCACAACATTGACAAGTAATATATCATTCAAATTACATTTTCGTCTTAAATATGAATTTATTTGATATTGAATTGTGTTATTCCATATCACTTGTTGGTGAAAATATTTGTGATAACAATGATGATATGGCCAACGTGTTGAAAATATTTGTGATAATAATGTAATGAAATCTTTTGTTACGTTAGAAGAAGTTGAGAATTTTTATAGAAGATATGCCCAGCGTGTTGGATTTGAAATTATAATTAAAATTAGTAGGAAACATACGAACTCAAATGAGTATTGTTCTAGGTTAAAATTTGGGTGATGGTGATGGTGATAATGATAAGAAGATAAAGAGGATGAGGGATTCCGTAGGTAGAATTGAATGCGAAACAAGATTATATGTTTGTTCATAATAAAAATACAGATAATTGGTATGTGTTTGAGCTAAATCACAATCATAAATTTGTGTAACCAAGTAAATCTTCTCAAATACAGATACATAAGAATTAAGTGGGGTCGCTAGAAATTTAATTGAAAGGTTAAATAATGTCCGAATTATTATGCAGACGAAATAACATATTATGCGGATGGGATAACACCTGCATAATTATCCTGCGGATACCATGATAATGAATTAAATAAAACTTTGGTTCTCATTAATTTTTGTAGAATAAATTGTGAAACCCCAGATTTTATGAATAAATATTTAATTTTTCTCGAAATAAATTTTTTTTATTATTGTGTGGATTTGATATAATAGTTATGGGTAGTATTTATAAATTTTGTAAAGTATGCAAGTTGTCATATTATATTCGATTGGTCGGAGAATATTCTTTTTGTCGGTGAATATCCGTACGACGGTACAATTATTGGTGGACCCCACAACGGAATTATTGTCGGATTGAGAAAACGA
Organism: Panax notoginseng; assembly: GCA_016801055.1. Lineage (NCBI taxonomy): Eukaryota > Viridiplantae > Streptophyta > Magnoliopsida > Apiales > Araliaceae > Panax > Panax notoginseng. The sequence continues at coordinate 14,208,698 of CM029022.1, read as the reverse complement.
CAAAAATATTTTATGAAAATAACGGCGAAAGTTTTACCGTTGATACTGTTGAACTACTCGGTAGTAAAAGTACAGTAATACGTGTGGTTGCATAGTAGCACACAGTATTAATTATTAATGCTTATGTGAGAAGTCACTCAGTTTGATTCCATTATTGTCAGTTAATAATATGAATTATTTAGCGATAATGACGTTTTATTTTATTCGTATTATTAACGTAATAAAACAGAAACATCTTTTTATATAAAACAGAATACTTTATTAAAGTTATTCTATAAATAGAATATATTATATTATATTTAAAAGATTTTTCTTTAAATATGGACCGTCAGATTAAAGTAATCAATCTGGACCGTTCATGGATTAGTTACTATGCATTCCATTTTTCTATAAATAGAAGCTCATTCCTTCATTATTTTCTTACGAATTCACTGAACTCTAGAGAGAGAAACTATAGAGAGAGACTATATAGAGATAGAAGAAAAGTTTTCTGCTACTTCACTACTCTTATATTCAGTTCTTTTACGGTAAGGGGTGTTATTCTTTCTTATTCATGAAGAGAACTGTTGTTATTCCATTTCTTATTATTCTGTTGGAATAACCTGTATACGCGGTCTACCCTATACTTGGTGACATTCTTCTATTATTCTGTTGGAACATCCTGTCTGTGTGTTTTACACCGGACCTGGTTCCGTTTTTATTATTATTCTGTTGGAACATCCTGTCTGTGTGTTTTACACCGGACCTGGTTCCGTCTTGTTATTATTCTGTTGGAACATCCTGTCTGTGTGTTTTACACCGGACCTGGTTCCATTATTTATTATTCTGTCGGAATATCCTGTCTGTGTGTTTTACACCGGACCTGGTTCCATTATTTATTATTCTGTCGGAATATCCTGTCTGTGTGTTTTACACCGGACCTGGTTCCATTATTTATTATTCTGTCGGAATATCCTGTCTGTGCGTTTACGCCGGACCTGGTTCCATTATTTATTATTCTGTTGGAATAACCTGTCTGTGCGGTCTATCGCATGCATGGTGATTTCTTTTGTTATTCCATTCTTTATTGTACTCAGTTGGTTAAGTTTTGACTTCTATACTCCATGAAATTTGTGGAATATCCTTGATAATTGCGGTTCATCCAGTATCTTTTCATGAAAATATTCTTCTAAGTATTCTTGAATTTTACTCCACAAAGCAATATCATGTTGATAATTTGGACGTTGTTAATTCTTGGATAAATTAATTCTTGAACTTGTTTTATTGAATTCTTATATCATTGTCATCATCCTCATGTTTATAAAATGTTGAAAGTCATCTGTGGCCTGTAGTGAATAGATGGACTTGGTATGATTATGACCAGGGATTATTCGGTATAATCATGACCGTAATGTTACAAATGATGTGGTAAAAGTCCTCATTGGCCTGTAGTGCATAGATGGACTTGGTATGATTATGACCAGGGATTATTCGGTGTAATCATGACCGTAATGTTACAAATGATGTGGTAAAAGTCCTCATTGGCCCGTAGTGCATTGATGGACAGTTGTTGGCATGATCATGACCATTAATGAATATACGAATATCCTTGGCCGTAGTGCATGGGTGATTCGATGATGTGAATTATTTTATTAAGCTGAGTCTCAGCGATCACAGTGTTGGAAAATCTTTTAAATCATAAAAGATAGTAGAGTTTATTTTCTACTTGACTCTTTTAATGGATTTCTTGTTCCGCTGCAGTTAAACTTGATGTCTATTATATTTTATCAGTTTAACATTGTTGAAGGCTAATGATAATTTATTCTGCATTATCTTAGTCATGATATTTCTTACTGGGCTAGTTGAGCTCACCCTTTCTTTCACTGTTCTCTTCAGGAAATGAGAACGTAGCTGGGGCAAGTCGGGGAACGGAGTGATGGTTCGAATGATAGTATTAGTTAGTAGTCCTCACTATTCTATGTAATAGTGTGTTAATAAATATAATGAGGACTCCTTTTGAGTATGAATACTCTCTAGAAGATAATATTTGTATTCAAACTCACAGTTTATGTTTTGTCGTATTGTACACGACAGTTGTATTAGTAAGTTGTATTTGTATTCTGTACTTTGCATCTGACGACCCAAGATGGGTGATGTATACCTAATTTTGGGGGCGTCACAGTTGGTATCAGAGCTTAGGGATATGATCCATGGCTAGGATGTGAGAATAGAACTAGGAGGGGAGAGACAGGAAATTCCTTCGCTAGTATGACCTACCTAAGTTTATTTGGTATTTAATTGGTCGGTCAAAGTATATGGATAATATGTTATATGTTAATTAACCCTTGTTTTGTTGCAGTATTTGCAAATGACATCCGAAAATGTTGAGATAAACAATGAAGCACATGAGACCATTGAATCACCAACGATCAATGCTCAGGGTAATGTGCAACCAGAGGACAATAATCCTCATGAAAATAATAATACCGATGAAATGGTGAATGATGGGATGGTCAGAGACTTTATGCAATTCATGCAACAACAAAATAACTCTCGGACGGTCACCGCTAAGCAGTTCAAGGAGCAATTCATGCAACAACGGGCGAGAGTGGCTCCTATCCAAAATGAAGGAGGAAACAATGACAACCCACGGTTGGTCACCGCTAAGCAATTCAAGGAGCTAGGACCACCGGAATTTTTGGGAAAGCCAGAACCACTTAAGGCGGAGACGTGGTTAAAGCAGATCACCAAGATATTTGATGTCTTGGGATGCTCCGAGGAGCAAAAGGTTCCCTTTGCCACTTTTATGTTGCGTGAAGAGGCCGATTACTGGTGGGAATCTGTAAAACGTACCCAGCCTGACGCACTCAAGATGTCTTGGGAGAAGTTCCAAGAACTGTTCAATGACAAGTACTTTCCCGAAAGTATTCGTCACATGAAGGAGGTGGAATTTATCAAGTTAGAACAAAATAACATGACCGTGTCGCAGTACGAAGCCAAGTTTGCCGAGTTGTCCCGATTTGCATCCCACTTGGTGGATAATGAAGAGAGAATGACGCGGATGTTTTTAAAAGGTTTGAAACCTGAGATACGTCAACATCTTATTTCTCATAAACTGTGTTTGTATTCAGATGTTGTGAATAGGGCTCAGTTAGTGGAGCGCGATAACGAGTCAACGCAACCAAAAGAGGGCAGTCGGCAAAATGATAATACCAGTGAGAGCAGTCATCGAAGCGATGACAACAAGCGTGAAGGGAATCAACAGGCCAGAAATGGTAACCACTTCGGTGGTAATCAAGGCCAAAACAATAAGAATGGTCATTTCAAGAAGAGGAGATTCAACAATGATGGAAAGACGTCAGCACCAGCACCCTTTGTTAAGGAAGGAGAACGACCACCTATCATATGTTTCAAATGCGGAGGGGAGGGGCACATCAGTCCAAACTGCGCGATGCCATCCAAAGCATGCTATAATTGTGGAAGAGAAGGTCACTTAGCCCGATTTTGTCGTTCACCGAAGACAAGTTCAGATAGGATGGAGGCACCAAAGACCGTCCCAGAAAAGCCAAAGCCAGTAGTTTAAGAGAGAGTATTTTTTTTTCGTGACGAGGAACCTGAATAAAATTATCACGGGCATGTTAGTCATAAACTCTTGCAAAGTCTATACCGTGTTAGATACCGGTTCTACTCACTCTTTTATTTCACCTAGTTGTGTTAAATGTTTGAAGTTAACTCCGGAGAACTTAGACTTTGATATGTCTGTTTAAACTCAGTTGGGAGAAACCTTCGTTACCTCTACTATTTATAAATCTTGTTCAAATCAACACTTTCACGTTACCTGTCGATCTTATCTCTTTGAAAATACTTGCCTTTGATGTGATTTTTTTAAACGATTGGTTCACTACTCATCATGCTTCTCGTAAGGTTGTTAGCTTTCATACTCCTAACCAACCTGTTATGCAAATTCAAAGTAACCAAACCACTAAAGTCAATCATTGTCATATCAAGCCATAAGTAAAAATCCCCGTTCCTTTCATTGTTGACTTCCTGGTGTGGAATGCACCGAAGCTAGACTTTCCGTAGGAGACGTTGTAAATGACGATGACAAGTTGATAGGTATCAATGTGACGTGTTATCCAAGTCTTGGATGAGGGTCACAGTTTTGAACGATATTTCTATTGTTAATAAATTTCTTGACGTATTCTTGAAGACTTCTTAGCCTACCCCAGAGCGTAAAATTGAATTTTGTATTGACCCCAATACAAAACCCATTTCTTAAACCCTCAAAAATTTCTTCAACTAAAACGAACGTATTATGCGCCAAAGACGTTGGCTCGAGCTGTTGAAGATTATGATCGTACCACTCAATAACATCGTGGAAAAGTGAACGTGGTAGCTGACGCGTTGTGTAGAAGATCGTATACGGTTATAAGTGCGAATATTCGAACCCACGTGAAGATAACGAATATACGATTAAAATCGACTTTAATCGATAAAGTTAAAGCCGCTCAAGCTACATACTAAGAGCTGATAAATGTGAAGAAGAAGGTTCAAGAGGGCGTTATTCTAGAAGCAAGAATCAACGAAGAGAGGAAATCTCAACTCTCGATTTAATTGGCCCATTTGAAATCCTCAATGAAGTAGGAACTGTGGCCTATAGACTCATTTTACCGCCAAGTATGTCGCGTGTTCAGAACATTTTTTTTTTCGTATCGATGTTACGTAAATATGTGGACGACCCGAACCGCATTATTAATTTAGAACCGGACGAAATATTGAAAGATTTAACGTATGAGGAGATACGTGTTAACATCTTGGATAAGAAGGATCATATTCGATGCTTAAAGATTATACCTCAAGAGTTAGAATTTGAAGTGAAGTCAAGGTATCCTCACATGTTCGGCATACCAAGTACGTACGTAAATTTCGATGTTTGGCATACCAAGTACGTACGTAAATTTCGAGGGCGAAATTCCATAAGGAGGGGAGATTGTGAAACCCCAGATTTTATGAATAAATATTTAATTTTTCTCGAAATAATTTTTTTTATTATTGTGTGGATTTGATATAATAGTTATGGGTAGTATTTATAAATTTTACAAAGTATGCAAGTTGTCATATTATATTCGATTGGTCGGAGAATATTCTTTTTGTCGGGAAATATCCGTACGACGGTACAATTATTGGTGGACCCCACAACGGAATTATTGTCGGATTGAGAAAACGACAAAAATATTTTATGAAAATAACGGCGGAAGTTTTACCGTTGATACTGTTGAACTACTCGGTAGTAAAAGTACAGTAATACGTGTGGTTGCATAGTAGCACACGGTATTAATTATTAGTGCTTATGTGAGAAGTCACTCAGTTTGATTCCATTATTGTCAGTTAATAATATGAATTATTTAGCGATAATGACGTTTTATTTTATTCGTATTATTAGCGTAATAAAACAGAAACATCTTTTTATATAAAACAGAATACTTTATTAAAGTTATTCTATAAATAGAATATATTATATTATATTTAAAAGATTTTTCTTTAAATATGGACCGTCAAATTAAAGTAATCAATCTGGACCGTTCATGGATTAGTTACTATGAATTCCATTTTCCTATAAATAGAAGCTCATTCTTTCATTATTTTCTTACGAATTCACTGAACTCTAGAGAGAGAAACTATAGAGAGAGACTATATAGAGATAGAAGAAAAGTTTTCTACTACTTCACTACTCTTATATCCAGTTCTTTTACGGTAAGGGGTGTTATTCTTTCTTATTCATAAAGAGAACTGTTGTTATTCCATTTCTTATTATTCTGTTGGAATAACCTGTATACGCGGTCTACCCTATACTTGGTGACATTCTTCTATTATTCTGTTGGAACATCCTGTCTGTGTGTTTTACACCGGGCCTGGTTCCGTTTTTATTATTATTCTGTTGGAACATCCTGTCTGTGTGTTTTACACCGGACCTGGTTCCGTCTTGTTATTATTCTGTTGGAACATCCTGTCTGTGTGTTTTACACCAGACCTGGTTCCATTATTTATTATTCTGTCGGAATATCCTGTCTGTGTGTTTTACACCGGACCTGGTTCCATTATTTATTATTCTGTCGGAATATCCTGTCTGTGTGTTTTACACCGGACCTGGTTCCATTATTTATTATTCTGTTGGAATAACCTGTCTGTGCGGTCTATCGCATGCATGGTGATTTCTTTTGTTATTCCATTCTTTATTGTACTCAGTTGGTTAAGTTTTGACTTCTATACTCCATGAAATTTGTGGAATATCCTTGATAATTGCGGTTCATCCAGTATCTTTTCATGAAAATATTCTTCTAAGTATTCTTGAATTTTACTCCACAAAACAATATCATGTTGACAATTTGGACGTTGTTAATTCTTGGATAAATTAATTCTTGAACTTGTTTTATTAAATTCTTATATCATTGTCATCATCCTCATGTTTATAAAATGTTGAAAGTCATCTGTGGCCTGTAGTGCATAGATGGACTTGGTATGATTATGACCAGGGATTATTCGGTATAATCATGACCGTAATGTTACAAATGATGTGGTAAAAGTCCTCATTGGCCTGTAGTGCATAGATGGACTTGGTATGATTATGACCAGGAATTATTCGGTGTAATCATGACCGTAATGTTACAAATGATGTGGTAAAAGTCCTCATTTGTAACGACCCCAAAACAGGTCCATTCCATCCAACCCATTCTGAGTCGTCAAATACATGGTACAGAAAACAACTACAACTCTATTACAACAATTGTCGTACAAAATACAACAACACATATGCTGTGAGTTTGAATACAAATATATACCAAATGTGACACATGTCCCAACCGTGGACAGCACCTCACAGTAACACCTTACATAAGGGTATAATCAAAAACTGTTTTAGAAACTAGAATATTTGGGAAGTGCTCAAGGAAACCTTCGTACATGGGAGGCCATGCTTCTAGGTTATGATAGATATCATATGGCCACAGAATTATCCTTGGTTGACCCAATAGACCCCAAAGAAAAACGAGAAGATTACTATCATATTCTTCCCAATGGTGAGTCTTCTCTTGACTTATCATTATCTCCACTGTATCTAACTGAGAATTATACTTTAAACAAACACCAAGATTATATAGGTAGTGCTTGTAGATATACTCGGCAAGTGGATGAGCACAACCCTGTCTTATGATGACACGAGGTTGTATGTCATTAGACATCTTGTATGATAGTAACAAAACACCCTTCCAACGTTGGGTTCGCTTCACCCTAGATGATTCACCAAATATAACTATTAAATGATGACCAACGTTCTATTCCCTTGTTACCCCCACTCGACCCAGCTACACTCTTATTACCTGAAAGGAAATGTGAAGCAAAAGGGTGAGCACAACTAGCTCAGTAAAGAATATCATGACTAAAGATAATTAAATTATCAATAGCCTTCATCAATAATAAATCAGAGATTTAGAACATATGGTAAATGATAAAAATTTCAACCATAGTTGCAGCGGAACATGCAATCCATTAGAAGAGTCAAATAGACCATAAAGTCTATTATCTCTTCCATGTTAAAAATCCACCAACAATGTTTTATCCATGTAATGTAAGACCCCAAATTATTAATAAATGAAATTTAAATTCCCTCTATTTATTATTTTAAAATAGTAAGTGTTAAATTGATTAATGAGGTTAGTTATGGGTAAAATGCGTAAATATTTTAAATAAGCAAGTGGTTATAAAATATTCATTGTTGTCGGGAAATATTCGTTTGGTCGTGGAATATTCTTCCTGTCGGGGAATATTCGTACGACGGCGCTGTCTTTTGTGGGCCCCATAACGGAAAGCGATTGGATGAAGAAAACGACAAGTATATGTTTTTTATTAATAACGGCGTAGTTGTTACCGTTAATACTGTTGGAATACCCTGTGGTTAAAACACAGTAATACGCGTTGTTACACAGTAGCACACTGTATTGCACCAATTATTGATTCTTACGTAAGAAGGCACTACTCAATAATGGTTACAGTAATTACTGTTCAGTATTTTATTTTATTGATTCAATAATTGCTGCGTTGATATTTTATATTACTGTTGTTTCAATAATTGTCACTACACAGTATTTCCCATTATCAGATCAATAATTCATATTATTTGAATAATATTATTAGATAACATTATTGGCAATGTCTAGAAAGTTCTGTCTAAGGAGAGGTTTGGTCATCTAATTGCGCGCCAGTAAGGAGAAATCCTTATTGGAAAGCCCCCTCTTTCCTGGGAACGGCCTGGTTGTCATAAATGTGATTCTGTAATATTATTTGTAAATAATTAATTATTGATTCATATGATAAGGAAATATTTATTTTTGTGGATATAAATGAGGGATATATTTTTGTGGTTAAAAATGAAGGAGTTAATGTTGAGGTTTTTATCAGTATTTTTGTCGGAATGGAGGTATTAAAAATCAGGGTTTTTGAGATATTTTGCGGGAGTTATAATTTTTAATCCGACCGTTGGATCGTGGTAATTTTTGGATATGTTATACATATATAAGTTGAGTATATGTCCATAAATTTTGAACCGTTAAAAATGAACGTATGATTTATTATGAATTTTACGAGATAACTGGTTCAGAAATTGTTGAATTTTCGGAGTTAATCATTTTGGTAGAAAATTCTAGAATTGGTGGGCCCCACTCTTGGTTGGTGAAGAAATGTGCTGAGATTTTTATTCAAATGTGGTGGGTGGGAATAGTAGCAGGTAAAGCCATCAGGTTGCAGGTTAAGTCTGCTTCGGCGTGCTAACATTTTCCTATAAATAGAGGGCTAAGTTAGAATTGAAAATCACACCAGAAACAAGTTTTCTCTCTTTCTCTCTCTAGATTATTGAGTGTATTTTGTGAGTATTTAGATACTTTGAGAGTTTCTATTCATCAGAGCAAGTGTCTTTCAGCCTTATACCGGTATTCCGACCAGAAGTACTGTCTGTACGAGGTAAGGGATGTTATTTTATTCAAAAATGATATTATTTCTTCAATATCATTATGCCGAAATATTGGTTGGAAATTTTTATCAAATTTGGAACTTTTCACGTCGGGGTTACTATTCATGAGTTACTATTCACGAGTTACTATTCACGAGTTACTATTCACCGAAAAATAAAATTTTCTTCTTTTCGTCCAAAATATCTATTTTGGGTACTAGCTTTGATTGTATCCATGTTTTGATCATTCTTGAATTCTACTTCACTATGAATAATTATAAGGTATTTTTGGACATGAATAAATCGAAATACGAATCCTTAATATTTGTTATTTTGTTTCACTGGATTCGTTTTCTTTAATATATTTTTCATCATCCTCAGTCCTAAATGATGATATTACTGAATATCTTTGGCCGTAGTGCAAAGATGAATGATTAACTGATGAATATCTTTGGCCGTAGTGCAAAGATGAACAGGTGTTGAGATGAACATGACCGACTGGTGATACAAATGAATATCTTTGGCCTGTAGTGCAAAGATGAATATTTGATTAAAGATGGTTATTGATTGTTGTTACAGGGATAAAATATTGATGATGGACTTTTAAATCTTAGAAGATAGTAGAACTCATTCTCTACTTGACTCTTCTAATGGTTTGCTGTTTCCGCTGCAGTTATTGATTTAAAACTTGTTGTCTATTGTATTCTATTAGATTTTTCCCTGTTGAAGACTAACGATAATTTGTTCTGTATTATCTTAGTCATAACGTTCTTTACTGGGCTAGTTGAGCTCACCCTTTTTCCTTTTTGTTCCATTTTTCTCAGGAGGCGAGAATGTAGCGAGTACTAGTCGGGGTATGGAATGATGGTTCTAGAAGTTACTTTAGTAGTCCTCACTATTTTTGTAAAATAATGTATCAATAATTGTAATGAGGGCTTATTTGAGTGTGGATATTGTCTAAATGACAATATTTGTATTTAAACTCACAGTTCTTGTGTTGTAATAATAAAGATGTAGTTGTTTCTGTACCATGTATTTTGGCGACTCAGAATGGGTGTTGTATACCTATTTTGGGGGCGTCACATGTAACATCACTCAATAGTTCCTTTCCACAATCATATGAATAACTCATAATCATAATTGTGACTATAAATTTTTCTTCGCACCCAGGACGAAGAATATTTTCATCACCTGTCTTTACCTGAAACATCAAAGATCATGGTTATACCAAATCACAGTTCCTGTTTATAATCATACTAACAAATCCATCTTTGCACTACGGGCCAAAGATATTCATCAACAAACCATCTTTGCACTACAGGCCAAAGATATTCAACAACAGTTCATCTTTGCACTACAGGCCAAAGATATTTATCAACAGGCCATCTTTGCACTACATGCCAAAGATATTCATCAACAATTCATATTTGCACTACAGGCCAAATATATTCATATCTCAAAGAAATATATAATCATTTCAGAATTTATATAAACAATAATTATAACCATGTTGATCAATTCACCATTGCACTTAAGCTTAAGATATTCAATTATAAATTCAATGGTCATGATCATACCAGTCACAATTCAACTTTGCACTACAGGCCAAAGAGAACCCTAGTCATGATCATACCAATAATCTATCCATCTTTACACTCCAGTGAAAGAGAATTTCAACATCAGGGTTATAAAAATGTTATATATGATGATAAAAATAATATGATTAACATATTGTTTTAACCTCAAGAGTAATATTCGTAACTCATGAATAGTAAATCGTGAATAGTAACTCATGAATAGTAACCCCGACACAAAAGATAAAAATTCCACAATAAAATCCATTACTATCCCTTACTATCCCTCACAATCCCATACAATCCCTTACCTCAAAAGAGCAGTACTTCTGACTGGATATCGGATATGATGCTGAAGGAAACTTGCACTGATGAATAGCAACTCACCAAGTATCTAAAAACTCACAAAATATGCTTCATAATATAGAGAGAGAATGAGAGAAAGCTTATGTTTCTGGTGTGATTTTCAATTCTAACTTAGCCCTCTATTTATAGGAAAATTTTGGTAGGTTTGACCTGCAACCTGATGGCTTTACCTGCTACTATTCCCACCCACCACATTTGAAATATAATTCAGCACATTTCTTCACCAACCACAAGTGGGGCCCACCAATTCTAGAATTTTCTACCAAAATGATTAACTCCGAAAATTCAATAATTTCTGAACCAGTCATCTCGTAAAATTCATAACAAATCATACGTTCATTTTTAACGGTTCAAAATTTGTGGACATATACTTAACTTATATATGTATAACATATCCAAATATTACCACGATCCAACGGTCGGATTAAAAATTATAACCCCCGCAATATATCTCAAAAACCCTGATTGATTTTTAATACCTCCATTCCGATAGAAATACTGATAAAACACCTCAACATTAACTCCTACATTTTTTATCCCTCATTTATATCCACATAAAATAAATATTTTCTTATCATATGAATCAATAATTAATTATGCACAAATAATATTACAGAATCACATTTATGACAACCAGGCCGTTCCCAGGAAAGAGGGGGCTTTCCAATAAGAATTTTTCCTTACTAGCGCGTAATTAGGTGACCAAACCTCTCCTTAGACAGAACTTTCTAGACATTGCCAATAATGTTATCTAATAATATTATTCAAATAATATGAATTATTGATCTGATAATGGGAAATACTGTGCAGTGACAATTATTGAACAACAATAATATAAAATTTCAACGTAGCAATTATTAAATAAATAAAATAAAATATTGAACAGTAATTATTGTAACAATTATTGAGTAGTGCCTTCTTACGTAAGAATCAATAATTTCAAAAATACTATGCAATACCGTGTGCTACTGTGCAATAACGCGTATTACTGTATTTTAACCACCGGTATTCCAACAGTGTTAACGGTAACAACTACGCCGTTATTTGTAAAAACTTAAATTTGTCGTTTCTTCACCCGACAGTTATTCGTTATGGGGCCCACAAATAGCTGCGCCGTCGTACGAATATTCCCCGACAGAAAGAATATTCTACGACCAAACGAATATTCCCCGACAACAATGATTATTTTATAACCACTTGCTTATTTTGAAAAAAAAATTCATATTTCACCCATAACTTTAAAATTTTATCAATTTAACCATTTACTGAATAAAAAAATTGAATACTTTTATTTCATAAAATTCGGGGTCTTACATCATTGGCCCGTAGTGCATTGATGGACAGTTGTTGGCATGATCATGACCATTAATGAATATACGAATATCCTTGGCCGTAGTGCAGGGGTGATTCGATGATGTGAATTATTTTATTAAGCTGAGTCTCAGCGATCACAGTGTTGGAAAATCTTTTAAATCATAAAAGATAGTAGAGTTTATTTTTTACTTGACTCTTTTAATGGATTTCTTGTTCCGCTGCAGTTAAACTTGATGTCTATTATATTTTATCAGTTTAACATTGTTGAAGGCTAATGATAATTTATTCTGCATTATCTTAGTCATGATATTTCTTACTGGGCTAGTTGAGCTCACCCTTTCTTTCACTGTTCTCTTCAGGAAATGAGAACGTAGCTGGGGCAAGTCGGGGAACGGAGTGATGGTTCGAATGATAGTATTAGTTAGTAGTCCTCACTATTCTATGTAATAGTGTGTTAATAAATGTAATGAGGACTCCTTTTGAGTATGAATACTCTCTAGAAAATAATATTTGTATTCAAACTCACAGTTTATGTTTTGTCGTATTGTACACGACAGTTGTATTAGTAAGTTGTATTTGTATTCTGTACTTTGCATCTGACGACCCAAGATGGGTGATGTATACCTAATTTTGGGGGCGTCACATAAATAATACTATTTTTTTTCAATATAAAGGATAGTATAGATAATTGACATTAAATCTATAATATTTTTTATTATTTTCATAACAAAAGTATAGGTGTGGATTTAATAAGTAGGGAGAGTATTTTAAATTTTTTGGATTATACAATTTGCTCATAAAAGTTTGAAGTCTATGAAAAATGGACAAATTCTCCTGGTATATATATATATATATATACAGAAATGATCAAGTAATGGATCCCTCACTTTCTTAAAATGAGGGACTCTTTTTTTTTTTTTTAAACAACTAAAAAAAAAGTTTAATATTTTATGAAATTGAAATTTTTTCATAATACAATGTTTTGGGCGTGTTTTGAATACCTATACCAAAAAGTGGTGGTACAGTCTGCCCAGACTGTACATATATGTTTTGTTATACGTACCCAAATCATACCTAAAACACTGTATTATGAAAAAATTTCAGTTCCATAAAATATTAAACTTTTTTTTTAGTTGTTTAAAAAAAAAACAAAAAAAAAGAGTCCCTCATTTTAAGAAAGTAAGTGATTCCTTATCCTGACCCTATATATATATATACTTGGATCTGCACAACAACATAAAAAAAAAAGATACTATGGTAGTAGTAGTAGTAATATTCCCTCCGTTCCTTAATATAGGTCGTTTTAAAGTTATACACAAATATTAAAAAAATAATTATAAAATATTAAATATACTATCAATTGTCTATATTGCCCTTGTATTGAAAAAAGATTGTTATTTATTAGGTAAAAAACAGTGAGAGAACTAAAGTTATATTTATTTTTTGGAGTAATATTAAAAATGAAGTATTTAATATTTATTTAAAATTTTCAAATGACTTATATTTAAGAATAAAAATATTTATCTAAACGATCTATATTAAGAACCGAAGGGAATATAATTAAAGAATGGTTTAGAGAAGAAGAAGAAGAACAACGTAGTTTTATTAGTATTATTATAAATAGGATTGTGGGCTCCACAATTCCACTCACTACCACACAAATAACCCACGTGCCTACATAGAGAGTAGAGTGAAAAGGACAGGACAAATCCAAAAATGGATTGGACCGCTTCCCGGCTGACGCGGTCACCCTCCACAAACTCTACTTCACACGAGATCTTCGTGCGCCTATCTTCCATGGCCCCACTTTTATCCTATCTCTATCTAGTGACTGACTGACACCCCTCCCCAGCTCTCTCTCTCTCTCTCTGTTTCACTGTTCTCAATCTACATTTGAGAATACTACTGTACTGTTTTTGCTAGAGACATTTTAAAATGAGGTACGTAGTAGTAGTAAAACTCTATAAATAAACAAATATTTCTTTATCGGCAAGGCTTCGTAATGCCCATTCCTCCAACTCACAACTAGGGATGGCAATGGGGCGAATACAAATAACATTAAAATAATGTAGTAATATATACATACAGTCATATAATTTTAATTATGTAATATATAATAATATAAATATTAATTTAATTAGTGTATAATTATTTGGGAGTGAGGATTGGGGTAGTAGAAACAAATAGAGAATTATTAAATTTATAATATTTTTTATCGTAGAAATAACAATTTTCAAACAAATATTATCTCCTCATTTCTATAAATAACATTCAATAATATCCTATTTTCGGGATCGGATCAGAATCAAAATCACCGTCTCTATTTGAGATAGCACGTAAAGATCAGTGTGAGAATGGAACAAATTAACATCCCACTCACAATGTTAGAATCTGTACGGTGTTCATCGATCCTAAAATTCTTCCTGTATTTGACCTGACCTCATCCGTGACCAACTTATGTATGGGATTTGGTCGTCCCAAAAAAAAAACCCAAAGTCCTATTCATTGTTACTTGGTTATTAGACAGATATCTTTTATGATTCCTAAACATAATTGATATTGAAATTTAAGTCAATGGACTAAAGAATGCATAGTGAGTTTTTTTGGGTATAATATAATTGATATTGAAATTTAACTCAATGGATTGAAATTTTTTCAAAAAAAATAAATTAAAAAATTTAAATAAACAATAATTATAATCTAACAACACATTTTTCTTCATCATTCTTCTTCTGACAATGGACATTTTATCACTGCTGTCAGTCTGCATACGTGATACGTAGTACTCCTAAGAGGCATTGGTTTGGTCACGTGAAATCTCGTCATTATTTTAGTCACGACTCACCACCGAGCGGGCTGTTAAACGTGTCAAGTTGTCAGCATACACAATTGCGCTACAACCGACGGTCGTGTGCAAATAGGTACAGCCGGTACTAGTGTTCAATTGTGGTACGTTACCCAACCAGCCGGTAACCCTTTACCCCTCAACACTCAAACACAACATTTTTTTATTTATGAAACACATACATACATACAGAATAAATTCTCTCTCTCTCTCTCCCCCTCTCCCTCTTGCTGCAGTTGAAAGCATTTTGGCAGATGAGAGTTGCACTTTCTCTCTCTATCTATTTTCTATCTTTTCTTTTCTTTTTTTTTTTTAGAGAATTTGGTTTAAGGATTAGGTATTGAATAAGTTGAAAGCTTCTTCTTTGCTTGATCTGCATATTTTCAGGGATCTTGCTAAAAAAAGCAATCTTTGTTGCTTCTTTTTATTCCTTTCAAAATTTGGGGTGTTTGGAAACTAACTAATTGAATTCTGAGATGGAGAGGGACTTCATGGGCTTGAATTCTAAAGATTCTGTTACTGTAATCAAGGAAGAAGCTGCTGAAGGACGCAAAGACTCGGGTATATAAATTTAATTATGGGTATATGCGTGTTTTTGTTAAAATTGAGCTACTTCTTCATCTTAAATTGTACTTGTATTTCAATTTTCATGGCTTGACACTCATTTCCTTTAATGCATGTGCTGCTCTAAACTTTCTTAAGTTCTTAACATTTAGGAGTTATTAATTTATAGCCATATCACATACGTGAGCTCTCGACTGTGAGTTGTTAGCTATTTATATTGTGATATACTTTTATAGGTTTCAATGCTCTGGTATAAAGGTCTGGCAGGGGAAGACCAATTTATGGTAGTAAATGATTCGTAAATTGATAAAAAGTAGTAGTAGTAGGTAGGATTTATTAATTTGCCTAGTTTAGATATGCTTCTTGATATAATCAGTCTATAAAAATTTATTGCATCTAGTTGTGTTATTAAATGTTCTCTAGTATTCATTGATCATTTCCTTTAGGAGAGTCTTAGATTCTCCCAATTACTCTTAAAGGCGAAGAAATTAGGTTAGAAAAAAAAAAGTGAGATGTAAAATGAGGTGCTATATGTGGCAATAATGTCTTTGTAAATCTTCTTTTGTTTCTGATGTGTTATACGGTATGACTAAAAATTTGTACTTGATGGGGCCACTATCCTGCGCCAAGTTTTTCCTGGTTCTTATAACCAAGCATTTCTACGCGCTTTCTTAGCTAGGTTGTTTTAAATTTGCTGTGTGTTATAGTGTATCATTGTAGATTTGTCGTTTTAATGGAAATGTTAAGAGATTTCTTTTTGGGTTCTAGTACTGACAAATTCATGCTAACGGTCTTCCCAATTTTGTTCAAAAGTGTACCTTTTGTTTTGTTTTTGGTGTGCGCTTTACTGTGATTTAAAGATTTATTTTTGACCTATTAAGAGAGGCAGAGGGAGAGAGTGAAAGAGAAGATTTTGGTATATTCTAGTATGTTTGCGGTGTGGGTAAGTAGATTATACAGGTTTTGTAAGTTGAGCTGTTGGAGAACATTCAATACTTTCAAATATAATAATCCGATTTCTTTAATGGTTAGATAAAGATTGCAAAGCACAAGAAGTCAATGGTGTAATCGTTGGAATTCAACCCTTTATGAACCGTTATGAACAAAACAAAATTTTTGTATAGAGTCGAACACTGTTTTCCATGATTAAAATAGAAAGGGAAAAAAAAATCTAAATTGCATCACAACATGGGGCTTCCAGAATACGTGAGAGATTTTATTTGGTTCCAAGTATAGGGACAAATAAGGTTTGGATCATACCAATTTTGCTTGAAAGCGTTGTGGCTTTACCTTTTCTCCCCTTTTCACCATTTTGGCTGGTGTTCCTTGTTTCTGTTTCGGATTAATTGTCAATCAGGTTGAGTATGATATTTAAGTTTACCAAATTACATGAATCTGTTGGTACTGAAATGCATGTATACTATCTAACTGGGGCATTGTTGTCCATCTTTTTGGGTCTTTGTAGCATTCTTCAAAGGTCAGCAAGTTCAGTGGCCCTTGCGAAGTAAGCTTCCCTTCCTCATGTCATGTTCTTTATGGTTGCTCAAGAAGAAAAGACTTGGAATATCATGTCTGATTCACTTGTTTAGTCTAAATTTATTTTATCTACATTGCAGATACTTTCGATCACTCTAACAAGCTTCAATCGGATGACAACCAGGTTCGATTTTATCCCTATTCTGATTTTTTGTGCATTAGTAAAACTGTATGTTCCCAGGTCATCTGCAGATGTAGACAATTTAGCTACATCCACATGCTCTGCTTGAAAATTTCAAATGAGGCCTTTGTATTTATTCTACCACTCACAGTTAATTAACACCATGAACTTGAGTATTTAGAATTTCCTTAAATAGATGAGGTCAGTGGATTGGACTGACATTCGATGCAATTAAATTAAGGGATAATTTTGCTTTGAATGCTATGTTATATATAATCTGATAATAATATTTCCACGTAAGGTTAAATTACTTCTGCATTGTTTGATTAATCAATGAAGTTTTAGTATCTATAAAATCAACTTGTTTCCTCATTTCTTTTTCACTTCAATTCTTTAAAAAAAAAAAAATCTTTTTCCTTTTCTCTTGCCTTCATGCTCTATGTTTTCCCATGTGATTCATCCTTAGTTTGGATAAAAGGCATTGTTGAGACGTATTTTTATGTAGTTCTGTGTCAGACAACTGATTATGTTTTTTGTCAGTTCGTCTCTGAAGTTTTTCACTATTTACTAACCCCTTTCAACAGAATGCTCATTCAGTGCATCTTCCCCATGACGTGAAGGTGCTTCCGGGCTCTAACCAAGGAGTTTCACTTTGCATGAACAACCCTTTCTTTAAGACGCAATTTGCTGGTGCTGGTCAGAATATAGTTGCTGCTTCCACGAAGCCACATTTTCTTGGAGGGATTCCTATCACAGCCCCTCATACAATTCTTCCTACTATTGTCTCCATGGCAGGGAGCACTGAACCATGGTGAGGATAACCTTGTGATTTAATCTATTATTGTTTCTGATAAATATGTCCATAGACATATAACTAAAACTATTAGGGATTAAACTGACATCACATAATTGAAAACAATTATTTAGTTGGACTTTTCTGTTTCTTTAAGGTTGAATTTGAAGACCTCCCAAGCTCCTACTCAGTTGACAATCTTTTATGGGGGTACTGTGAATGCCTTTGATGATATCTCCCCTGAGAAGGTTCTCTCTCTCTCTCTCAGTCTGTGCGTGTGCGCACGTATACATATTGAGTCATATGTGTCTTTGCAGTTAGCTGAAAACTTAATTCTTTCTATTACTGTGGCAATCTTATCCAGGCTCAGGCAATTATGTTCTTGGCGGGTAGTGGATCTTCCTCTACTTCTAATGTTGGACAACCTAGACATTCAGTTCAGGCACCTATCTCCAAACCTGTGGCGGAGGATGTTTTTTATGTGAGCCAGCCTGTGAATACACCACCATGCTCTGGTCTCTCAAGCCCTATATCTGTTTCATCACATCCTGTGGGGCAGTCTGGTGGTGGGTTGACTAAGAATGATGGATCAGCTAGAACTAGTGGTGGTTCGACCACTCCCGTTAACAAGGTGGAGGCTCCAAAGATGGTCACCTCACGCGGACATGCTGTTGCGACTACCATGATACAGTCAGGTACAGCATCAATTCCAGTAGAAGTAACCCTCTTTTTATTATTGGATGTCCCAGTTTAAGTTGCACAATTCCATATAAAATGCATTAATTCTCTAATTTGACTCGACTAGATTTCCATTGCATATATCATGGATTACTTTAAAGGTATAATGGGAACCAAAATTAAATTAAGAAATTCTTGTCAAGACTCCTTTGTATACCATGTGCCAAGTGAAGATCTTCATCACTTTAATTGGGACGTACTAGGTATAAGTCATGACATGCTTTACTCACTTTCTTTTGCTGTCATTTATTACCGAGTATTACTTTTTGATAAGTTAATTTTTTTTCTTCCTATTTTACAAATCTATCTGGCCCTAGCTGCAACATGTTCAATTTATTACAATTTTAAGTTTGGATCAGCCATGTGAAAATGACAAGTTAGGTAATCCATGCAGCTGTACCACAAGCTCGGAAAGCATCCTTGGCTAGGTTTCTGGAGAAGCGCAAGGAAAGGTAAGCAGTCATTGAAAATTATTATTCCGAGTGTAATGTTGATGCCCAATTTTCCGCCAAGTAAGATGTCGCTGGACGTTCATAGTATTTTAGGCATTCAACTGTATCTCGAGGTTTATTAGGGTAGAGAGAGATTACCTTTTCGTTTGTGTATGATGGATCATCTATATATATGGAGTTAGTATAGGTCAGAATAATTGAGCTTCGCTTATTGGGCCCAGCTTAATAAACAACCATAACCTAACATCTAGTTGCTCTTTTTAAAATGATAATTAATTTCCTGAAATTTTAGAATTATAGTTAGGTCACGGGTTTGCAAGTATTAGCATTTAGAATCATCGGAATTGTGTGTGTTTGACGCCCTAGGGGATGAACTTAATCCTAGGACACAATGATGAGTTTTAAATTGCTTAGCTGAATGAGTGGAAGTGTTTTATGTATTCAGGGTGATGAGTTCAGCACCTTACAACAACCTCACCAAGAAAACTACCGAGTGTGCCACTCCAGGATCCAAAGGTGTTGGTTTATCTGGTCTGGGGTCTCTGTCCATCCCAACTGGCAAGGAGAACAGGCAGTTGCTATGATTGTACTACTATTAAGGGCCGGGCTAGAGAGTAGTAAGAGAAGTTATTCACATTTTATTTAGCAAGTTAAAGCTCTAAGACTGCAAGTAAATGGGCAGTCTTAATTTTTATTTGTAATCTCAACTTCTTGGACCCGAACAAGTTTATTATATAGAGTTGGTTTTATTAAATTTCTTATGTATGTATGTATGTTCGATATTACGTTCTTCACTTTTTACTCAAAGAAGAACCTTTGTTTATTTGTATGGCATTTGGAGGGTTAGTAGATTGAATTTTCATAGGAAAAAGAGAATTGTTTGTTTGTGAAAAGAATCTCGTACTTTCATTTGTTTTGATGATAGATTAAAATGAACCACCATAATTTTATTATCAATGCATCATCATTATTATTATTATTTTAAAAAATTGAGGGAACATTGGACGAAAAACAAGGGTTACTAGTCAAAAACCAATACCATACAACTTAGGTTGTGTTTGATAAATCTGGGAATTAAGATCTGAATGATTATGATGTCTTAATAAATTAGATCATCTGAATGGTTATGAGGTCTGAATCTAAAAAATTGTTTGATAACAAAAAAGTAAGTTGTCTCTTAATGACACTATTTTACCATTTTAAAGGGTAAAATTTTATTTAATAATTTTAAATATTCAATTTAATAAAAATGAGTGCATAATATTGTTGAATATATTTATATAAAAAAAATTATCAAAAAATTTTCATTAAGAGGTACCTCTTAATTATTAAGATTTTATTTTCTGTCTTACCGATTAAGAGTCATTCAGAGGTAACAAAAAACAAAACAAATAACAACATGCCTCTTAACGAATAAGAGACAGTCCATTAAAAGACAATCAGATATAAACAAACAACACGTTAATCTCAAATGCACTTGACCCCAGCACTAAACAAATCACTTGCAGTCAGACACAGCTTTGCTCAAACATTCGTATAATAAATATTTTTTATTTTTTGAGAACGTGGTGGAAGTGGTTAATCATCAGTTATTATTATTATTTAAACTACTTTACATCGATTGCAACATCATCTTTCTTTTAAATAGTTAATTTTTCTTGGATTTATTTTTATTGACTTGCGAGTTAAATTACTTTAGCAAATAATTATTTAAGGTGAACAAATCTTTATATTAAAATAATCTTACATTTAACTAGTACATATTTAAACAAAATTACTTCAAAATTGTCAACATAAATTTAATTTATAAAACTCATTAAAAAGTTTTTGTCTCAATATATTTTAAGTAAAAAACTTTAAAAATAAATAAGGGTTTTTTTGGAAATTATTAAATCCGCAAAAAAAAATATTATTTTCACAACAAAAGTGTCGCTATAGATCCTATAGCGACGATTTTCATCGTCGCTATACATCTACAGCGACATTTTTGTTATAAAAATAACAAAAAATAGTATGAATTTAACAATTTTTTTTTTTGACTCGTTGACTTGAGCACTAGTTTTCTTCCCTTAATAATTTCTTCTTGCCCGCACCAGCCCGACCATCCCCTCTCGGGTCATTAAACTCGAGTGAAAACTGAATAATAACCCACGTGGGTGCGTTTTTGATGAATCCAAACAGGTGTCACTGTTTACTTCACGCGTGTCAGAAGCGCGTGGTTGTAGAAAACCTGCTTAGCTTGGTAACGTGACAGCTTTGGTTAAAAGAGTTAGGGCTGTAGGTTTAGTTTAAAGTCTTTTAACATCATCAGATTCTGTGGTCGGTTTCCCCAATTCTCTAATATCTTCATCTGGTAAGCACCTTCTCTATATGTTTGTATACACTGTTAGTTATTTTCAAATTTGTTCATTTGGAAAGAAAGCAGCATAAGTTCATATTTATCTGTCGATTATTGGAAGAAGATTTTGTATCTCAGTTGTCAGCTGTGAAGTAAATCGAATTGATTTTAGGATTATTGAAAACTATGAATTTTTTAACTTTCTTCTGCAGTTATTGAAATCGAAGCTTCAATTCTGAATTTCTTGAAAAATTATTGAATTTTTTTATTTTTTGTGTTTCTGATTTTTGGCGTATGTTAATTTCAATTCCTTCTTTTCCTTACATCTGCACTTTTATCTGCTGTTTAAAAAATGTGTTACCCACTCAGTGGTATATTAATTATTATGCATTCTTTAATGTTGGGTGCAAAATTTTATTTTTCTGTTTAAATCGATTGTTGGTTTGTGTAGATATAGCTGTGTCTAGACTAATACTTGTAGTTAAGGCATCGGGTGATGGATACTCCTAGGGTCTTTGGTTAGCTTGTGTATGTCAATATGACGCTCACACATTGTCTTTAGAAGGGTATAACAGTTGAAATATGTTGTCTAGTAATTATCTTTTACTATTTTGATGAGGAATGGATAATGATCAGAGTAGTTGTTTCTTGTTTGTTTTTTTATTGTCCTCTATATTCAGGACCTGAGTGGCTGCTATGAGCCACTGTGACCCTGTATTCTGGTTTTTGAATGAAGGGTTTTCGTAATCGGACTGATAGTTCAACGTATCATAATAAAAGTTCTTCTGAGTCCTCAAAAGAAATTCCGGGTTCCATCTGTGCAGAGCCCGGAACAAAAGGAAGTAAGCATTTCAAGACTTCCTTATGGTCAGGATTACTGGGGTCTGCTTTCTCGATTTTTGAGACGTACGGACAGTCAAAAGATTGTGGAAAGCAGGAATCCAGTGCTAGAAGCCATGGTTGGACTGCAGCAGTGAAGAGGGTAATGATCGGTGCCACAATGAGGAGAATTCAAGAGCGCGTGCTGGGGCTAAAGAAGTCTGACATTTCTATCTCATCTAGTGACATATGGCTTCTAGGCATGTGTTACAAATTATCTCATGAAGATTCATCCGCAGATCCAGCTCATAGCCACGGATTTGCTGCATTTGTTGAAGATTTTGAATCTAGAATTCTAATGACATACCGTAAAGGTTTGTCTTATGGATAGCTATTGCTTTAATATATGGGCTTGCTTAAATATTATACTTCGGGCAATTATGAAGATTAAGATTAAGGGTTTTCTTTTTGTCGTTAACAGGCTTCACTGCCATTGGAGATTCGAAGTATACCAGTGATGTAAACTGGGGATGCATGCTTCGAAGCAATCAGATGCTTGTTGCTCAGGTATTGTGTTGTATGGTCTGCTTTTGTAGTAGGTTGTGTTCAACCTTTTTTATTAGAATTTACTGATTCATATTTGTTTCTGATTGTCAATAAAAGACCAACTTACTTATGTGACAGGCCTTGCTTTTCCATCGGTTGGGCAGAAATTGGAGAAAACCTCTACACAAGGTATATATTAGATGGTGTAGGATTTGATTTTGAATAGTTAATTCTGAATTATACTTTCTGATTAAATTTTGTGATTAATGTTCTCATAAATCTTGATATAAAGAGTCTCAATCACCGTTTAACCGCCCATTTTGTATGCTCAAGTTGCTGCCTTTCTAATGATGCAGCCACTGGATCAAGTCTATATTGAGATCTTGCACTATTTTGGTGATTCTGAGGCATCACTTTTTTCTATCCACAATCTTGTTCAAGCTGGAAATGCATATGCAGTCTCTCCTGGATCATGGGTAGGCCCATATGCCATGTGTCGCACTTGGGAAACTCTAGCGCGCAGTAAAATAGAGGAAAGTGAACTTAAGTACCAGACATTGCCGATGGCTGTTTATGTTGTTTCTGGTGATGAAGATGGGGAGCGAGGTGGAGCTCCTGTTGTATGCGTTGAAGATGCTTCTAGACATTGTTTTGAATTTTCAAGAGGGCAAGATGGTTGGAGTCCTATTCTTTTGTTAGTTCCATTGGTTCTAGGACTTGATAAAATCAATCCAAGGTATGAAAGTTTTGGTTCTTATCCTTATGATAGTTCATAATTCTTGCAAGAATTTGGAGCCTATTGAAATTTTATGGAAGATAAACTGAAATATTTTCTAGTCATTTTCTCTTGTGAATTCAGATGTACCATGTCGATGTTAATGATGTATTTTGATCAAAATTTTGTTATATAAACATATTTTTTTTCTTCGTAAATTTGTTTCCCCTACTTTCCCATCAATTTAAGTCAGTCGGTTTGGTTGGTCATAGTTTTAGGATAAGTGTTATGAGTACTTTACTTTTTCTTATAACGATAATAATCATTTGGATAACGATAATAATCGTTTGGATAAATATATGATGATTAGGATAGAATGAGCTCGCTAATTTTTGGACAAAATATGAAGGACCTAGTTTGAATTGGGATTAAGGAATTATCATATTGTATTATCTGAACTGTTCTCTTTGACCTGTCAAAAATTTGGAAGCAGAAATTTCTTTCCAGTTGTAGTGAAGATCTGCTTTATGTTTCAATTAGGATTAATCTCTCATTTCTTATTAGGTACATTCCATTGTTGGCTGCGACATTCACCTTTCCGCAGAGCCTTGGGATTTTGGGTGGTAGGCCTGGTGCTTCAACATACATTGTTGGTGTGCAAGACGACAAAGCCTTTTACCTTGATCCACATGAAGTTCAGCAGGTGCAGTAAAATCCTAACTTTTTTCCACTATGAAGTTACTTAAAATATATATAGTAGCTATTAGATGGCAGTACCTAAGCAAGTATGTGCATAGGCATCTGAACTGAACATGCAATTTACGTAGACTATGGTGCTCAGTCTTAATTAACTTGAATGAAATTAAAGGCCTTCTTTTGGTGGACACTTGCACTAATGTCGCCATGTCGGTCACTAATTTAACCAGCGTGAGGATTATGGTTGTTGGACATTAATAGTTAATAGATATGGCACTGCCATGTGTTCATCTCACCCTTGGATGGATTTCTTTTCTTTCACATTCGGTTTCACTTGTTTTCTCTTATGAGGGTGTAATTGGGTCCTTGTTCATCTGATGTGGTTATGTTTCTCTCTTATCATAAATTAAAAACAAATCTGTTTCATTTTATCATTCTCTTTAAAACACACAATGTGTTCAAACCCATTTTCTCGGGTTTTTGTAGCTTCAAGCTGGCATGTATGCTTTTTAAGGGTAGCATCATAAATGTAATTACCAGTAATTATTTTGGCTTGTTACTTTCTTAATCTTTTTTTTTTTTACTTTGATTTTTATTCCTTGTCTGGTAGTGTGTTTTTTTTCCATTTATTTGCTAAGCCATGAATGCGCTTTTATTGCTTGGTGTGAATATTCTAGATTTGATTCTTTAATATATTTTGTCTTTTTGTTAAAAGAAATGGTAAGAATTATTAAGTATACTTTCTATTAGCACTCTTTTGGTAACCACTGTTTGCACTTGCTGGTTGAATCATCAGGTCGTTGATATCAGGCGAGATAATCTGGAGGCTGATACTTCATCTTATCACAGCAAGTAAGTATCTTGGTTGAGACTTGAAATCGGTTAGCTTTATTCATATTTGTCGACTTTGCCGCCTTTGTTTTTTTGAATCTCTGTATTGGCTTACCGATGAATTCTTTCTCTTATCTACTTTACTGTTCCAGTGTCATACGGCAGATTCCCCTCGACCTAATTGATCCATCCTTGGCAATTGGATTTTACTGCCGAGACAAAGGTATGTTTGATTCTCCGGATTTCATTAAAGATCCTTTAGCGTGTTTGAAATGGATTTGAATCATTTAATGCATATTTGTATAAAGAGAACTGATGAATAATGGGAAAACAGTGAGAAAAGTATAATAAAATAGAAGATATATTCTGAAGAAAGTGAAGAGGATGAGTGTGTGGACAAATGATTATCAGTCCTTAAACAGTAATGGAGCATTCTTGTTAATTGAGTTTACGTCACTTGTAAACATTTTCAGAAGATCCATTGAATTTCAAATTTTTTTTCCCTTTTCTTCTATCTGAAAGTTGCCTAGGTTAGAATATCTTAAAATGAAGTTCTTACAATTGTTTCCTGTTTCTGCTTTTCAGATGATTTTGATAATTTCTGTCTCCGAGCTTCTGAGTTAGCAGATCAATCAAATGGTGCTCCATTATTTACTGTTACTGAGACTCCCAATTTGTCGAAGCCGCCGCCGGGAGAACATGAGATATTGTGCGACAGTGGTGGGATTCAGGAAGATGATCCATTTGATGTGCCTACAGGGGATGCAGAGAACAATACACATGAAGATGACTGGCAAATCCTTTGAACTTCAGTAGGATTGTGAGTTTGAAGGCTATCACTCCGGGGACAAACTTATACATAATTTTCTGTGCTGTTAATTCTATTGGTACTTAATGCGGGCCCCATCGTCACTGCAGCCACAATTGAAGGGCGTTCGTTCATCATGACTGCATTGATATGTGGCTGTTCTTTTACTCTTAAAATGTATGTTCGGTTCGGTTCGGTTCGGTTCAATAATACTTGTATGAGATTAAAAGTCAGGTTCTCTCACTCTTATAATTTTATTTTCTTGTTAATTTGAAGATGTTCATATAGATAACCAATTACAATTGTGAAATAGGGCTGCATTGCAAGCTTTTTCTTTTTTAATTTTTTAACTATTTCATACTATTTGAGTATCAATCACAAATATAATATCGTTAGAGAGATTCTAGGGAGACCGGAATTTACTGAGCGGTCTCCCTCCCTCCCTGGTAACCAGATCCTGAATTTTTCAGCTCCTCTAGAGTTGTTGCTCTCTTTAACGATGAATTATTTCGTGAACTATAATATAAAAATATTAAAATAATAAGTAAATTCAAAAAAAATTCAACGGTTAAAAAATAAATTAGGGAGAGATATTATCAATAAAAAAACAAAAATTACATATAATAAAAATATAAATTATTATTAACAAAAAACTTACAATTGTTAAAGGTTGAAGTAGTTAATTGAGATATGGTAAAATGTATTGAATTATTATACATATTTATAGATTTTCTAATTAACATTTTCAATTTCTATCCATTACTATTATTACCGTTCTGATCAAATTTTTTTAATCGTTCTGATTAATTTCTATCCGTTGCTATTATTACTTCATTTTTTTTTATATCTGTTGTAGCAATCATGCCCTCTTCATCTTCTTATTCAGTATCTTCTTCTTGCCTTCATCTCCTTCTTCAAAAAATCCCTTCATTTCCTTTTATCTTTTTTTTCTGTCATCTTTTTCATTTAAATATATTTAAAATTATAGTTCACTAAATTTGATTCCTTGATTTGGTCATTTTACTCATCGCAAAAATCCCTATAAACTATTTATTGTCTTACCACCGGAGCCAAATATGTATTCTAGACTATATTTAGTATAAAATTTGTTCACCTCCGACGTGGTAGGGTTGCTCTTAGCCTCTTACTCTCATTACATGATTCCTTTCTTTTGCTATACCAAGCCGTTTCCCATTTAAAAATTTTGCGACTATTCTCCATGTATATTTTAAAAAATAATAATAAATTATTAATTTTATATTGTAATTTATTAATGAAATTATAATAATAAAGTTGAAAACGTTATTTTATTTTATATATTTATCTCATTTTAGTGGATCTTTTTGTGGATTTTTTCCTGACAATTCTTATTATTTTTAAGTTTTAGTAATTGACACTTTTGTTTTTTTGGGACAGAGGAGAGTATTATTAGAGATTAGTAGTAATAATTAATATTGATAAGTAATTAAAATGCTAAGTTAAGGAGTAATTAATGATAATTAATTACTAGTAATAAAGAGAGGCGTTAGAGAAAAAGAAATGTTTGGAAAAGCAGAATAAATAAGCGTTGAATGGAATCCAGCTATGATGCCATGTCAGCTCTGACACTACTCCCTCCTCGTAGATCGCAATCTTTGGACAGAGAAAGAGCCTCCTGGGCGAGTCCCCTGCTCTTCTGGCAGGGTAACTCACCACCCAGGTTAAGGACGTAATTTCAGATGGAAGAATACTTGTATAGCAATTACTTTAATTTCAGCCGTTGGATCTCTAACCCAATTAAAAATTTCCCCAAAGTCCCCACCTTTCCACACTCTCAGAGCTTCAGTCTCTCTCTCTTCCTTCCCCTTGTTCAAAAGAGCCCCCTTCTCTTTCTACATTTCCTTTCTGGGTTTCTTTGAGATTTTTGAATCAGTGGGGTTTTGTGGTTTTGGAAGATTGAAGGATTTGGAGTTAAAAAGGCAATGGGTCTTCTATTGTTTCTTCTGCTTTTCGTAGTCTCTGCTGTTAACGGTGATCAAGGTAAATCTCTTTTTTGCTTCCATTTTAAGCATTAATCTTTGTGGGGGAAGATTTTATCTTCTAGTTGCTTCTTGTTCTGTATTCAAGCTCAGCTTTCCGATTTGCGCATATCATATTTTACTTCCTGGAGATTTTTTGTTTTTTTTTCCTGCATCCATTGACGATTTCTCTCTCAGCTTGGGTTTTTGTGTACACCATTTTGGGCATTTTATTTCTTAGTTAGTTTGCACTGAGTTGTTCTTTTATGATTACCTGTGTTATGCACGGGCTGCTTGTGGAAAAATGAAATCTTTGGGGTTTATTCGTTTGAACTATTTAGATTTTTCATCTATTTTTCTTTTTTCTGATGGTCATTTCCTCTATTTTGTGGATTTATTTAGCGGTTTTCCTGAAATAAGATTGCTTGTACTCTGTAGAGTTAAAAGTTCAGAAGAAATCTTCAATGACTAATTTAAAATTGACTAATTAAACAACAATAATAATAAGACGATATCTATTGACCTCTGTCTAGAATTATTCTGTAAAAAAAGCCTTCAAAGTTCAAAGGTGACTAGGTTTCTTGTCATTTTCTTTATTTTATAACCTTTGATGCTCTAAAAGGGATTGTGGGCCATGAAAGGAGATACTACACTACATATAGTTTTGGAGTGTCACCCACATGCAACCTGGAACCTGTCTGGAGTAACTAGACTGTTCGTCTTGTCATGTACCAAGTGATGTATGTGTATATGAGTTCAAAGACCATCATTTAGGTCGTTGTTTACTACCCTGATTTTGCTCCTTTATTTTCCGGAATACATTTGTATTTTAGTTTCCTTGTATGGGTGCTCTATGTCGTCAGTTCAGGTCTTATCACAATTTGTTTGATTGTACCTTCCAGCTTTAATTGCAACAAAATGTCCGTCACAGCTTTTGACTGGTCTTTCTGTGTATATATTATGGCAGAAAAATAATGCAACTATTTGTTTGCATAGAATATGAATTATTGCTTCCCTTAATAAATACTGTGAAAAGAAAGCTGATTATAATGCTAGACTCTCATAAAAGCCCGGTTGTCCTCTCTCAATAAAATTTTAACTGGCCCCTTCCCCACCCAACCCCATCATGGATTTTCTCTTTCTTTTGATCTGGACTCAATATTTGGGAGCTCTTATGTATTTCATCAAATTGAGAACCATGAGTGCTTGAGACCCAGGGACCTAAAAAATAGGTTTTTCTACATTTCCCTAAGCACGACTTTTGCATATGCTACTCATATTTTATCTAGTATTAGTGTAAAATAGTGTACACAAACCTTTTACTGGTCTTCCATATTCAAGCAGTTTTAAGAGCAGTTCATTTAGTGTTTTTTATTGAATCAAATAGTGTGGTCAAGTATTTGAAAATATGGCATGCTTTCTTATTTCCACTCTAGATTTTCCTTATGTCAAATCTATCTGCTTCAATACGTTTATGTACTTGGTAACAGATAGAAGTAGTTCATTTAATGTAATAGTTTGTGTTCTCTCATTTGCTGCAGATGCTTTCATTGGTGTGAACGTAGGCACGGACCTCTCTGACATGCCAAGCCCCACGCAGGTAGTGGCTCTTCTTAAGGCTCAGCAAATCCGACATGTCAGGCTATATGATAGTGACAGAGCCATGTTACTTGCGCTTGCTAACAGTGGAATACATGTTACTGTTTCGGTTCCCAATGACCAGCTACTTGCCATTGGTCAGTCCAATGCCACGGCAGCCAACTGGGTTTCTCGCAATATTCTGGCACATGTCCCTGCTACCAACATCACATCCATATCTGTTGGATCTGAAGTCCTTACCACTCTCCCAAATGCTGCTCCGATCCTAGTCTCCGCAGTAAAATTCATCCAGTCTGCCCTAGTTGCTTCGAATCTTGATTCCCAAATTAAAGTCTCCACCACACACTCTTCTTCCATTATCCTCGACTCATTCCCTCCCTCACAAGCATTTTTTAACCGCTCCTGGGACCCAGTCATGGTTCCTTTGCTCAAGTTTTTACAGTCCACGGGTTCTCATCTTATGCTCAACGTTTACCCATATTATGATTACATGCAATCAAACGGTGTTATCCCACTGGACTATGCTCTCTTTCGTCCTCTCCCTCCAAATAAAGAAGCTGTGGATTCTAACACGCTCTTGCACTATACTAATGTTTTTGATGCAGTTGTTGACGCAGCCTATTTTGCAATGTCCTATTTAAACTTCACTAATATCCCCATCATTGTGACTGAATCTGGTTGGCCATCCAAGGGTGACTCCTCAGAGCCGGATGCCACTATTGATAATGCTAACACTTACAATAGCAACCTAATCAGGCATGTCCTTAATAATACAGGGACTCCCAAACACCCCGGAATTGCAGTTAGTACTTACATTTATGAGCTTTACAATGAAGATTCAAGACCTGGATCGGTCTCAGAGAAGAATTGGGGCCTTTTTGATGCCAATGGGGTGCCAATTTATATCCTTCATTTGACAGGGTCTGGAACTGTGTTGGCAAATGATACTACTAACCAAACCTACTGCGTAGCGAAGGATAATGCTGATCGGAAGATGCTGCAAGCAGCCTTGGATTGGGCTTGTGGCCCGGGAAAAGTGGATTGCTCTCCTTTATTGCAAGGGAAACCATGTTATGAACCCGATACTGTGGCTGCTCATGCAACCTATGCTTTTGATGCATACTATCACCGGATGGCTTTGGCTGAAGGGACCTGTGACTTCAATGGGGTGGCTACTGTTACTACCACAGACCCAAGTATGAAAACAATTCTAGCTCACAACACCCTAAACTTGTAATTTTTTGGATGTCATAGGGATACTGATTTGATTGGTCTTGAGGTGTGGGTTTCTTTACTGAATGTTAACTCATTCACGGAAGATCAGGAAACTCAGTCACAAACATTTATGTGTTAGATTCTAGGTTTTACGTGCATGTACATGATCTGCTTTTCTTTGGTGTCAAATACTGATTTTTAGCGTATTAAGATTCTGATGTTAGTTTCATTGTTGGCAGGTCATGGTGCTTGTGTATTTCCAGGAAGGTAAAAATAGTATCTCTATCTAACATTTATTACATGGGTAATATATTGGTTTGTTTTCAGCTTAACATATCTTATTCTGTTATGTTCTTGTCAATGATCTTCTTTCACTCGTAATGTTCTGGATATGATGGTTTGGATGGTCTCCTGGAACTTAAATTAATTGATTGAATTATCATGTAGCCGGGGGAGAAATGACACCTTCATAAATGGTACATCACTTGCGCCATCTTCAAATTCGACTACATCAGGCAGCTCATCACGATGTGTCCACAACACTGATGCATTAATGAGATCCGTCATTGTTGGTGTTTTACTCTGCATTGCAGTTTTATTGTAAAGTGACGAGTTTTTTTTTTTTTTTTTTTTTGCAACATCGAAACTGCATTTGTACCTCTGGAAACATTTGGTTTCACTTCTGCTGGATAACTTCTAGCTATACTCAATTTTGCTTCTTGAATAGAGGATGGGGAACGGTAAAGGATGGCGATTTTTTCTTTTTTCTTTTTTCTTTTTTCTTTGAACATATAGCTGGGCTGGCAGCTTTACGGTGAGTGATCCATTGATTTGTACAAACAAGCCAAAGAAATTATTTGGGATCGTTTATGTAACAACCTTGTTGCAATGGGAATTGTTTTCATGTAAGTTTTCTTTGAACTTGTTCCAGAGTTCTGGTTGGCATATGATGACTGTCATTGGTCATCAAATGTTGGAAACTTGTCTTTTGCATGCCTGCTAAAAGTTGAACTAGAGTTGGCTTCTAAGTTCTAATGGAAATATCTTATGGACATACAATATTGGAGTAATTGATTATGTAATGCATTATCTTGAATACTCATAGATTTTCTGCATTCAGCAGTTGCAAGTTGTGGAGTGCATTTTTATTAGTAATTGGCAGTAATCTTCATTTTTCCGTAGATTTATGATAATTTGATCCTTTACTCATCATTGTGGAATTAAAGAGTATACAGGCTGATGGGCATTTGTACTTTTTCAACGTCCTGAGCAAAGTTGTAATGTATTCTTTATATTGTTTGGATTTCTTCTTCCCTAATTCTCTCCATATTGAATATTTATCTTTCGACTAAATGGGTGCTGTTCAGGTAATAACATAGAACAAAAACTATGTTGCTGGTAATACCGAGTAGATTTATAGATTGATCTCCCAGCCATCTACAGAACAAGGAACAAACTTACATAGCTACATTCCTGTATTGCTTACTATATGCAACCTCAGTTATTTGAGGTTTCCATGAACTTTGAATGACAAACATCACATACAAAACCAGAAAGGCCTGGAAGACTGCACTGCCGTTGAGCATGTTGGTTGCAGTAAGGCTTGTTACAGAAATTACATTTTGGTAACTGGAGCCAACACTCTGTGCACAAGATATCTGCACAAGCTGCCTCGGAGTCATCCTGCCCTTCAGCATCTACGCATTTGCCACACACTTCACACCTTGGAATGCAAAGATGACATCCACGGCACTCGGTCAGTTGTTTCTCCCTGTTCCTCATGCATGTCTGTTGTGGGCAGTCGAACACCATTCTTACTTCACTGCATTTTGGGCAGATATCGACGTCAATTGCAGGATTAATTTCATGTTCTTGCCTGAAAGTTGAGTAATGCTTGTGCTTGTTATGATAGAAGTTACACAACTGTTTCCTGTGTGTTTGATTCACTTGAATTAGAGAGCGAAGCATCTCGAGATGTTCTTTGTTTATGTTGTAGATGCCATTTATTTTTAGGCATATTGGTCTATGGCTGTGGTCGGATAAAATCTCCACTGCTTTAATGACTCCCTCTGGGGTTAGGCAAGTGCATCCTGGTATATAGAGCTGAAAGAAATCAGATATTGTTAGAGAACTCCCAACCAATCATATCTCATCTTTTATTATATCCCTTTTCAAACCAAAAGAAAGTGTTTGTTATTAAGGTAAAAGATAAAGGGGATAAACAGGTCTGTATATATATATATCTTACCTTGTTGATGAGAGGATTGTTTGCTATGACAGCTTGAAGTCCATCATCTGTAATCTTCACACAATCTATGAGTCCCAAAGTTTTGAGACGACCGTTGGCCTTGGATGTAATTTCCATGAGAATATTATCGGAAACGCGAGAATTCAGAGGGTTTTCCACAAGGAGATTGAGCCATGGCAATATATCATTGTCTAGAGCTTGTTTTATGGGCTTGCAAACCTGACCCATGGAGAGAAGCTCAAAAAGTGGAAGGTAAGCTAAGACGAGAAACATGGCTTCATGGGGTGGTTCAGGCCCTGACCCTGGCTGTATAAAATTATTGTCAACTTCTTGCTGCTCTTTGTTATGTTCCGGACATGAAATTTCCATAACCAAAGTTTGATATTTGCTTAATCTCAACTGTACTGAATATTAGAAAGTTTAGGATGATGAAACTTTGAAACTTTGGGGAGAAGAAGGATAGCGTAGAGCAATTGCTTGGTTGAGACGAGTGTGTTTTCACACCTTCATAGTGGACTCTAATTGATCGGTTGGGTTTCTTTTTGTTTCAATTTTTCTTTTTTCTTTTTAAAAAAAAATAAACAAAAATAAAATTATTTACAAACACGAGGGATTTTAGGTGAAAATATAAAGGTACTTCAATTTTGAAATATTAAATTGGTTTACAATGGCACAATAAATTAATTGAAATATTACAACAACAATAAAACATTGAAAATAGTGGTGTACTACATTAAATCTCAAAACACGCATAGTAATAGCTTATTCAAGGTACAACCCCCGAGCGAGCACTCACTTTATCTTCTCATTCCTCCTTGTGGTATTGGCGCCATAGCCGCTCCTCCACCATTCTGTCTCTCCACATTCTCTTGCCATCCTATATATACAATTTTACACAAACAATTAAAATCCAATCCAATCCAATCCAATCCAATCGAATTGAATAAAAGAGACACATAATTAATTTATAAATAAGTAGTAATTAAAATTAAAATTAATTACCGAGGGACATGTCAAATCCACGAATTCGGAGCTCGCGGTGCTCTTGACACAAGGCGCATGGCTCGCAGCAGAAATGAAGTAGACAATCCCCACAAGGGCTTTCGGCCAACATGTATTGATGCCTCATCTTTGAGCGATAGAAACATGAATAGATGCATCCGCACCCAGTTATTAATGATATCAGTGCATACAGAGCCCCACTCGTACCACAAGCTGCAGCAATAAGCCCAAATAAATTATTACAAACTGTACGTTCCATAATAATAAGTAAATATCCTATTTTGGTTATATAAAATTAAACCCCATTAAAAAAAATGTACAATATATATTTGTTCTGTTCTGCTCCGTTCTATGATTTTTTCTAAAAAAATTATTGATGGTTAAGTAGGTAACAAATTTGAGTATATCGTGTTATTTTTGTAAGTGCAAAAAATTGAAATATTTTCTCGAAAAAAAAGAAAGAAAGACTATTAGAACGCTTCTTGTGGGCCGGAAGTAGACAAGGAGTAAATTCATGCAACAATATATTTAGTCCCTCTTTTCAAGAAAAAAGAGTATTATATTATATTTTTTCTTCTAATTAATTTATAAAATCCTAAAATTCAAATTTAATGCGAGTTAATTTTAATTTTAATTGACGTGCAAGTTAATCTTGTTATTACTTAAATAACAAACGGGTAAATGTACTCACATGTGGATCCTTTGTCTACAATCTCCGCAATCTGGCCAAAAGTAATGCATGGACACCAACATGTTAAGCAACCTGTAAAAAAAAGGGATTATCATATTCAGGTCATTCCTTCAAAATTTGTATGCATATTTTTTAACTCACAATGTCAATAATGGTTTTTTTTAAACATACTGGGTAGGCAAATTAAGATACATATATATAAATAGAGAGAGAGAGGAAGGATCATGAACACTCCTCTTATCTAGCATTCCTTTATTAAAACTACGTCGTTTTGGAGATTCTTCCCTGCGGTACGATACAGAGTTTCTGCAGGTACGGCGCGGGGGGCCGGTGCAAGGCTGGGAGTGGCGCGGGGTGCGCCAGGGTCGGTGTAGCTACTGCACATGTGGCGCGGGACGCGCCAAGGACAGCTAGAGAGCGGCGCGGGCCGCGCCGGTTGACGAACTGAAGTTTAATGGTTTATTTTTGAGAGGACATTATGGGTAATTAAGACATAATATGAAATAAGGTTAGAATATGATTAGTGGTTATAAATATCCTATGTAACCAATGAATCATCAATTAAACAATAAGCCGTCTGTGGATTGGAACCACGTAAATCTTTATGTGTTAATTTTCTATTGTCGTGTGCGTACGTGATCCTAATTTCTAATACTTCCTATATATATATATTTATATATATTTCTTGTTAATTTGAGGATCGACCCTATAATGAGCAAAGTGTCGAAATTTCTGTACTTTTTTTTCTTCTTTCATATGACATGAAAAACAATTAATCAAAGTCAACCAATTAATACAATAACGGTTAGCTGGATACTAGAGTTAAAATATACTACATAAGTAGCAGATGAAATATACGTACAATTTGGGATGTCGGAGAAGCAGTCACAGAGACCGGTGGACCAAGATGCAGGAGTGGTGGAGTTTTGAACTGGAATTCCAGTCCCCGGGGGCTTACCATAGGAATATGGTGGCGGCGGCGGTGGTGGTGCAGACGGCTGTGATTTCTCGTAATTATTTTGGTTTGAGGAGTACATGATTGATTGATTGATCACTGTTAGTTCACTAATAATAATATATAGATTCTAGATAGATGGATGCAAAAATTAGAGAGCAAATAATAGTAGTACTAATAATAGAGAAAATAGAGTGCTCCTCTTCCTGTTTATATATATGCACAAATTAGATGTGATATATACATATAGTATTGTAGTCAATGTAGATGGCCCAATACGCCAGCCACGAGTAAATCTTGGTGCGTCGGAGTCGGCACTTCTTTGAAACTATCCTCAACGCGTTGGCGGCAAGCTATTGTTTAAGCATATTAAAGCTGGTATTTAAAGGTCTGAGCTACCCACCCACAAGCTAGCTATATTCCCCCATTTTTTCATGTAATTTATAAATTATAACACGCAACGCCCGTAGACATACACAAAATAATTACAACTTGTGTTACTCCGAGTATTATTGTTAATTCGTATTAACACCCATTCTCGCAAGACAAAACTTTCTAGCTCAGACACAACAAATACAACATAATGCATAGAATAGCTGTAACATGTAACCATATATATATTACCCATTTGGTTTGTTAACGTATTGGTTCAAATTAAATTGTACAGCTGATCCACATATGATGATGACCACACCATCTTTTATTTATTTTTTGCACATACAATTAATGCCTATGCAATAGGAAGCAACAAATTAAGTGTCTAATAATTTTCATGCCTTTAGTTTTGAAGGTTGTATGCCTTTTCTCCGAATGTTCCATTTATCTCGTCATTTGACAAACTAATAATAAAATATCAAGGCATTAATTTTTTTTTCAATTGACAAATTAAACCAATTTTATTTAAATAATAGCAAAGATTTGAATAAGGCCGGCCGGCGGTAATGCACTTAATGTGAAAACGTGACATACGAAGTTAAATGACTTCTTCATTACACTATTATTTAACATTTTGATGCAGGAGGTTCTGAGATCGATTATGTCGAACTGACAGATAACATATTGATGACCTTGGAGTATTGAGGATAGTCGCAAGCGTGGGGGTAAAATATGCCTTTGGCATCGGGGCATCGGGGCATCGGAGCATCGGCTTCTGGAGATTTGATGTCTTTGGGCTCATGGCGTCTTGGCTTCGGGAACTCGACATATTATTGGTTTTAGAATTATTGTTATTTAGTTCTGTTAACGTCAAGATCTTTCTCCACGTCCCAATCACGTAAGACGTGTCCGATATCCTGCACAGTAAACACAACAACACCAAAAGCTTGACGGCTTGACCGTCGGGGGATAGCTCCTGCGTGAGAGTCAGTACAGGCGATCACAAGGTTAACAATGGAGGAAATAATATCTAGTGCTTGAGAGAGAAATAATTCAGTTAAGTGTCGTTACCTTTAGCTTGTGTGATCCTTGCCCCATATACACTTGGTCCGATTTTTCGTGCCCCCCACTACCTCCTGATCTTAGTCGAATATCAGTAGCTCACCTGTTCCATCCCATCACTGTTTGCCACCGCCGGCCGATCAAGTCCAATCCTCATTAATTCATGGCAGAGATAACAGTCAACTGATATCTTTTGTGATCATTACCGGTTAAAGCTAAGGTTTAGATATTTAATTATATAATGGACCGGTCCAATAATGAAGCCAAATGCATTTAAAACATAATAAATAGAACCAAGGGATGGGCCCATTCGGTCTGGCCCACTGTGAAAGTATCATGGCCCAACATTGCCCCCCAGTCTTTTGTTAAACATGATGTTTAACGAAAGAGTATAAGTGTCAAAGGTCCATGATAAAAAGAACTGTGATAAAATTAAGGGAGGTCCAATAATGAAGCTAACTGAGGCCCAACTGGTAAGTAACAGCCAGTAATTTAAATAAAACCGGAGGTCCACTTGAAAAGCCCAACTCAATTAATGACTAGGACCAACAACGGACGCTGCCCATTCTAATTCACCATCATTTCATGTAATTAATGCGCCGCCCTCGATTTTGTAAAAAATTAAAATGACCGCCTAGTATGAAAGGTACTTTTCCCCAATTTCAAAGGTTTTACCTGCCATTTTGAATTTCAGACGCCCTTTCGAGCTCTAGACTTTTCTATTTCTCAAATTTCTTTCTCTTCTCTGCAAATTCTCAGCAATGGCTTCCCAGAGCTTTAATAACCCAATTCCCATCGTCGCCATTCCCCCCATCACTGTTCCTCCTCCACTCAGCCCTACCAAGGCAGTTGCGGGGTCAAACCCTAACTCATCTGGTACCCCAAGCAAGAATACACTGAAAAAACCACCTCCAAACCCTTCGGCGTTCTTCCAAAGTACAGAACAGTTCCCCCATGCCAACACTCCATCGACTTTGTTTGAAAAGGATGTCCAAAATGCTCAAGATCGGTACCAAATTCCGGCGACTTACCAACTGAGACGTCCTACTGCCACTGAAAGGATGTATCAGTGCCCAGAAGGCTGGACTGCTATGCCTCTTACCCTTCTGGCGAAAGGAGTTTGATTCCCCCTCCATGTCTTTCTGGTTACCCTCCTGGGGTTCGTTGGCGTCGGATTCGCCCAACTGGTCCCAAACTCTTAAATCCACATTTTGGCGTTCATCGCCTTCTGTCATGAGGTAGGCGTCGCTCCTACTCTGGATTTCTTCTTCTCCATCTATACCATCACCAAGTCCAGAGAAAAGGGCTTCAAGGTTCTGAGCAAGATAGCTACAAAAGTCGGGGAGAACTTTGAGAGGCGATCTCTGGTCAGCGCTCCATCCAGCAACCGAGGATGGCATAATCAATGGCTCTTCGTCAAAGGGCCTGAAATTGCCTCTCTTTCTGATTGAACCACCTTGGAGAAGGTCTCCGTAGACTTCGGGGATATAGCCGAGGAGCGAGTCAAGGAAATGATTGAACTCATGGACAACTTTCCAAAAAAGGAATGGAGTTACGGTCTTCTTACCAAACAAGCCTGGTTATATGATCACAAACGTAAGTCCCGAACTCATAATGAAGCATAATCTGTTGAATTTCCTTTTAGTAAATTGATCTAGTAGCCTGTGTTTCCCTATTACAGTAACTTTGATAAAACCAACATCGATCGACCGAAGGGACTTGGAAAAATTGCTTTCATGTAAATCTTCATCACCCACCCTTGAAACCCTTCAAGAAGAGGTTCCGGCTTCTAATTCCCCAGATGCCGAGGATTCTCCTGTAGAACCAGAAATTGCAAAGAAAACCCTCCGACCTCATAGGAAGAAGAGGGCTATTCGAAAGCCGAGATCTATCTCTCAAGAATCTCAACCAATCTCCACCTCCAGTCTGATTGACATGCCTTTGAATGAACGAATGCAAGCCCTTCGTGTCAAGAAGAGGAAAACCAAAATAACTCCCCTATCTGCTGACGACCTTCGGGTTCCCCCTCCCGTGGAAATTATTGTCTCCGAAGAAGAATTTGAAGAACAACCTGGGACTTTAACTCCATCTCGGAAAAGAAAATAGCCTTCGGATGAATAGCCGCCACCACCTACAGGACCAACTCCTGTTCAACCTCCACCTCCTTCAGATTCACCTACTCAATCTCCTCTTCACGACGAACCTCCCGTGCTTTCCCCAACACGAGCATGACCCTCGGCCTTCCATCGTGAAGCAATGTCCTCGCCTACAGTATGGCCCGAGTTTAATAGAAACTTCCCTTTTCAACTGTTCAACTCGTTTGTCAGAGAAACCGATGATCATCGGTTCGAAAATAGCTCGATTATGGATCTAATCCAGGAAGGCATGAGTTACCATGCCAAGGTAAATAGTTGTTTATCTGTTCATTTGAAATTATATGTATCTCTTGTAGATTTAACTGATTATCTTCGAACATCTGCAGGCAAATGCTGTCGTCAGATGTCTTCTCCCTCGATACAAAGAAGTAGAAGCTTAAGAAGACGCAGCTCGACGAGAGAACGCCATTCTAAAGTTGGCCCTGAATAAGGAGAGAAATGACCTCGGTACTGCTCTTTTCAATAATGAATGTCTCCAAAAAGATTTGAATAAATTAAAGGAGAAAATAGAGACAGCGGAGGCCACCCACCGAACAGCTGAGGCCAATCACCGCGCCATCACTGATATAAACGTGGACCTGGTCCATAGAAATGAAATCCTCGTTGAGAAGAACGAGACACTTGTGAAAACTCAGAAGAGTTTGGCGTTGCAAGTGAATGATCTCAAGGCTAAGGAATCGCGGATTATGAAGGAACGAGCGAAGGAACGAACGACTTTTGAAGAAGAGCTTCAGGAGCTTCGTGCCCTGAGAGATCCAGGTCTTCCCCTGACCGAAGATTTTCATAAAGAAATTCAAGAAGAGTATCGGAGATCGGCTGAGTTGAATGAGAAGATCGTTCAGATGTTCTCCGATGGGTATGATGAATGCCGAAGCAAGGACAAGGCAAGACTTGTCACAGCCAAGGTTGATCCAGGCCTACTCGATTCTTCTGAAGACGAAGCTAAAGCCTAAAGATAATTCCTTTTTCCTTTAGTTGTAGGATTTCTATAAAAATTTCTATCTTTTTATAATCAGTATTATATCAATGAAGTATCAACTTCGTTCCCTATTACTCCTTTACACTTATTCTTGTCAATAATTTCTCATCGGTCAATTTGAAAAATGTACAAGCTCTTTATCTGAATTTACCTTGAATTGTTAGTAAATAACTAAGCAAGTCATATAACAGGTAAGATCAATTTAAATAATAATGCAATCCGAACCCAACACTTAGATAAAATCAGGTAATAAAGTAATGTAATACTTATTCGTTACCGAAGTGTGAGGTAGATCTGCTTCAAAGGTTGTTTACAACGAAGGGCCTAATAGATCCATAGGATTCCACCGACCAGATAGGCTACCATTGAATGGTCAGCGAGTCCACCCGACCCTCCTTACACCGATGAAATTTGCCTAACACGAAGGGCCTGACAAATTCATAAGGACCACCTGCCAATAAGGCTACCATCGAATGGTCAGTGAGTTCACCCGAACCTCCTTACACCAATGAAGTTTGCCTACCACGAAGGGCCTGACAAATTCATAAGGACTACCTGCCAATAAGGCTACCATCGAATGATCAACGAGTCCACCCGAACCTCCTTACACCGATGAAGTTTGCCTACCATGAAGGGCCTGACAAATTCATAAGGACCACCTGCCAATAAGGCTACCATCGAATGGTCAGCGAGTCCACCCGAACCTCCTTACACCGATGAAGTTTGCCTACCATGAAGGGTCTGACAAATTCATAAAGACCACCTGCCGATAAGGCTACCATCGAATGGTCAGTGAGTCCACCCGAACCTCCTTACGCCGATGAAGTTTGCCTACCACGAAGGGCCTGACAAATTCATAAGGACCACCTGCCAATAAGGCTACCATCGAATGGTCAGCGAGTCTACCCGAACCTCCTTACACTGATGAAGTTTACCTACCACGAAGGACCTGATAAATTCATAAGGACCACCTACCGATAAGGCTACCATTGAATGGTTAGCGAGTCCATTCGAACCTTCTTACGCCGATGAAGTGAACAACAATAAACAGAAGACTTATTGAAAAAAAAGGATCTTTTATTGATGATGATTCAAAATTTTATAGACTTTCGGTATACTGATACTGTATCTACTGATAATACTTCCGAAGCCTGCCAGTATGCCAGGTATTTTTGATCTCTGACCCGTCCAATGCCTTCAACCAGTAAGTTCCCAGCTTTGGTACTTCAACAACTTCATACGGTCCTTTCCAGTTCGGCATCAGCTTTTCTAAATTCTGAGGCGTAGATGCTTCGACTTCCCGAATCACAAAATCTCCTACTTCAAATCTACGAAGCTTTACCCCCTTGTTGTAATGCTTAGCCACTCTTCGCTGATAGGCTGCCAATCTAATCAAAGCTGTTTTTCTGACCTCTTCGAGCAAATTCAGATTGACTTTCAGCCCTTTTTCATTATATATCTCTTTGAATTGACTGACCTGAAGACTTGGAGATCCAATTTCAACTGGGACTAAGGCATCAGTACCATAGGCCAGCTTGAAAGGTGAATCCCCTGTTGTAGACCTCGGTGTTGTCCGATAAGCCTATAGCACGTTGAGCAGCTCCTTTGGCCATCTTCCTTTAGCTTCGTCCAGTCTTCGCATGATCCCATTCAGCAGCGTTCTGTTGGTCACTTCGACCTGCCCGTTCGATTGTGGATGAGCTACTGAAGTCTTCCTGTGTTGAACCCCCAGTTCTTTCAAAAATGCTTCAAACTTCGATCCCACAAACTGACGTCCGTTGTCCAATATCACCACCTTAGGAATTCCGAAATGAAACACTACTGACTCCTTCATGAATTTCAAACATTCTTGTTCCGTTATTAACCTAAGTGGCTTCGCTTCAACCCATTTGGTCATATAATCAATAGCGACTATAACAAAATTGACTTGACCTTTAGCTTTCGGCAATGGACCCAGTATATCAAGCCCCCAGACAGCAAAGGGTATAGGAGATAAGATCGAGTATAGTTCTTCTGGTGGCTGATGTGGGATCGGACTGTTGAGTTGACATTTCTCGCACTTCTTGACGTACTCTGTAGCTTCCTTGAAGATTGTAGGCCAGTAGTATCCCTGACTAAGTATTTTGTAGGCTAATGACTTAGCAGCCATATGGTCGCCACAGATGCCTTCGTGAACTTCTCGAAGAGTATAATCAGCTTCGGAAGGAGTCAAACACTTCAGCAATGGAGATGAAAAGGCCCTTCGATCTATCAGAACGAAGTTAACACTCTTGTACTTGACTTTCTTGGCCAGCATCTGATCCGAAGGAAGGACGCCATCTGCCAGATACTCCAGATATGGAGTTAACCAGCAGTTGGTACGATCAATACACATTACTGATTCATGTTGAACAGTAGGATGTTGCAGAATTTCTAAGTAAACGGACCCATCGAAGATGTTAGTATCCGTAGTGGCCAGTTTTGATAATGCATCGGCAATGGAATTGCCATTACGATCGACCCCTTAGAACTCATACGATTGAAAATACTGAAGCCGATCTTTTAATTCGGCCAAGTACTTGACCATTCTATGACCTCGAGCTTCATATTCTCCTAAGACTTGCTTGACGACCAACTGAGAATCACTGAAGATGACAATCCTCTGCACCTCAAGACTCTTAGCCAATCGTAATCCTGTTAGCACAGCTTCATACGCTGCTTCGTTGTTCGTTACTGTGAACTCAAATCTGATGGCCTGCTGCACTTTGAATCCCTCCTGACTTGTCAAAATGATTCTTGCTCCACTGATGTCTGAAGTAGAAGATCCATCTGCATATAGCGTCCACGAGCTCTGCTTCTGCTGAAGAACCGCAACCGCTCTGTCGGACCCTTCTGCTTCTGTCATAGCATCATCCGCTTCGAAAAATGAATATTTGACCACAAAATCAGCCAAGGCCTGCCCCTTGATAGCCGTTCAGGGATGATACTCAATGAAGAATTGGGACAACTCCATTGTCCATGCAGCTAATCTCCCTAAAATTTTAGGTTTGCCCAGAACCTTCTTCAGAGGCTGATCCGTATACACCACCAACAACCGACCCTGAAAATATTGCCTAAGCTTTCGACTAGCTATCATCAAAGCAAAGGCAAATTTTTCAATATTTGGGTACCTTGTTTCAGCATCCCTAAGAACATGGCTTACATAGTAAACCAGGTGCTGCTTACCCCCAACTTCTCGCACTAAAACTGCTCCTAGTACCAATGAACTAGCTGCTAAGTACAAATACAAGGGCTTAGCAGGAGTGGGCTTCACCAACAAAGGCGCCAAAGACAAATAGATCTTTATACTCTGGAAGGCGTCCTCACATTCTGAAGTCCATTGGAACGTCTTCGCATTCTTCGACCCTTTCAACGTGTCAAAGAACGGCAAACATCTTTCTGCCGACTTAGACATGAACCT
Source organism: Panax notoginseng (assembly GCA_016801055.1). NCBI lineage: Eukaryota > Viridiplantae > Streptophyta > Magnoliopsida > Apiales > Araliaceae > Panax > Panax notoginseng. The sequence continues at coordinate 14,164,944 of CM029022.1, read as the reverse complement.
CCTCAAAGTTGCAATCCTTCTAGTCAGACGTTGTACATCTTTAAATGACTGAGGAGTCTTCATATTCAAAATTGTCTGAATCTTCTCCGGATTGGCTTCGGTACCTCTCTAACTAACAAGATAACCCAGAAACTTGCCAGCGCCAAGACCGCAGGTGCACTTCGTCGAATTTAGCCTCAAGTTGTGATGACGGACCGTCTGAAAGCATTCTTCTAAATCGTCCAAGTGTTTATGTACAAGCATGCTCTTAACAATCATGTCATCGACATACACCTCCATATTACTGCCCAGCTGGCGTCTGAAGACGAAGTTCATCATTCTTTGGTACGTGGCTCCGGCATTGATCAAGCCAAAAGTTATCTTCTTGTAGGCATATACCGAACGATGTGTAATGAACGCCGTCTTTGGTATATCCTCTTTGCACATGGAAATCTGATGGTAACCAAAGAAAGCATTCATAAAGCTTAGTAATGCATACCCCGAAGTCGCGTCGATGAGCTAATCGATATGGGGTAAAGGATAGAAGTCTTTTGGACAGGCTTTGTTCAAATCTGTGTAGTCGATGCAGACTCGCCACTTTCCATTCTGCTTCTGAACCAGCACCACATTTGCCATCCACTCCGGGTAGTCGATCTCAAAGATGAAATCTGCAGCCAATAGCTTTACAATCTCCTCATCAATGATCCGCTGGCGTTCCGGTGCAAAAATCCGCCTCTTCTGCCGAACTGGCTTCTTGGATGGATCCACCTCCAGCCGATGCTCTGCTATCCTCATACTCACCCCTGGCATATCCTGAGACTCCCATGCAAAGATATCTGCATAACATCGTAGGAGCTCCATAAGGTTCGTCCGAAGAGGTTTCGGCAGACCCGAACCTATTTTCACTGTCTTGTCCTTCTTGCCAGGAATAAGTTCGAACTCCTCTGTATCCCCTGCTGGCATGACCAGTGGTTCTGAACTGCTTTCGATGAAGGGCTCGATTTCTATCGCCATAGCCTGCTTCTGCTTCGACACCACTACTCCCGAAGTAATCACTGCATTTCTATAGCATCGTTTGGCCAAATCTAGATCCCCTTTCACCTCTCCAACTCTATAAGCCGTTGGGAATTTGATTTTAAAATGTGGAATTAAGGTCACAACTTGCAGAGCAGTCAAAGTGGGCCTCCCCAGAATGATATTGTACGCAGAATATACATGAACAACATAAAATTTACAAATAATTTCTACCTGTCGGGGAGCCGTGCCGAAGATAATGGGTAGCTCGATAGTTCTAGCCACCTTGACTGGATCGTTACTGAAGCCGTACAAAGGAGCCTCCTGTTCGATTTCCATCTTCTGCCCATCCAGATTCATCTTCTGATAAGAGTGGGCGTACAGAATATCCACAGAAGACCAGTTGTCGATCATCATCCTCTTCATGTCGACCGAACCCACCTGTGCTATTATTACCAATGATCCCTCATGTGGTTCGATGGTTTCTGAAGGGTAATCCTCATCAGTGAAGGAGATTACCGTACCGGGATAAGACCTATCAGTCTTCGGGAGTGTACCCATCACTGACATGATCTAATCCAGATATCCTCGACGCTTCTTCCCCACAAGCTTTCCAGAAGTCCCCCCAGTGATGACATCGACCACATGCCTTGATGGTTGTCCAGGAGCTGTCACTGCAGACTGAGCTGGCGGAGTAACTTGAACAGGTTCTCTTTCCCTCTGCTGAGCTTGTTGAGTTGTTCTTGTTATGACATACTGAACTAGGGCACCCCCTTGAACCTTCCTCTTAATAAAGTCCTTCAGACTGGCACAGTTATTGGTATCGTGACCCGAAGCTTGATGATAGTCACAGTACTTCCGAGAATTACCTGCTCCGGGCTTAAGGTTGTCCCAAGGTGGTTCATAAATAGGCTAATTTTTGATTTGATCAAGAATAACCGCCCTATCAGTATTCAGTTGAGTGTACGTCCTATTCACCTTTTGGGTCGGAGCGGACGAACGACCTCCTCCCTGTCTCCAGTTGTTATTGTACTTCCTTGACCCTCCCTCGTAACGGTCATTATTTCCTTCATTCCTCTTCTGGTTACCTTTTATCTTGTCCCGATCTGTCTCCTTCAGCCTATCCGAAGAAGGTCGTTTCAGACTATTCATAGCCTCCTCCACCACTATATAGCCCTCCGCCTTATCGAAAGCTTCTGCAAGACTCTTCGAATGATGAAACATCAGCTTCTTCACCAATTTTTCTGACTTCACTATGTCCAAACCATTCTGGAACAGGCCTACGGCTTGAAGGTCATTCAGGTCAGTCACTTGGCCAACTGCTTCCCGGAACCGCTTCACATACTAGCTCAAAGACTCATTCAAAAATTGTCGAACCTGAGCCAACGAGCCTGTTGGTTTCCCCTTCTCTTGTTGCTCCCGAAGCGACCATAGAACTTACTACATAAATCTGCCCAGGATGAGACTGAATCCGAAGGCAAAGTCCCTATCCACTGCCTGACGTCTTTCCGTAGCGTCGTAACAAAGGTGTGACACTTAGCTGCATCGCTAAAGTCATAGTAGTCCATCAGTATGTCGAACGCCTGACTGTGGTTATAAGGATCTCCAGATCCATCATAGCTTTCCATATAAGGCAGTTTTTTGGTAGGGTCAACCTTTTCTTTGAGAATTTCTGCAGAAAAAGAAGATGCCTTCTTTTCTGAAGTATCCTTCCCTTGTTGGACTTCGGCCAGCTGCTTCCGAAGCTCCTTTAATTCTTTAACCAGAAATTCTACTCCTTCTAGCTGAGATGAGATTTCTTTCTCCGGCGACTCCCTCTTCTTCTGAGTATACCGTGTAAGACCCCAACTTTTATAAATAAAGATGAATTTTCTATAAATATCATTTTTGAATATTATGGAGTTAAATATATATAATGTTATAGTTGTGGGTAATATTTATAAATTTTGTAAAGTACGCAAGTTGTTATATAATATTCGATTGGTCGGGGAATATTCGTTTAACAGGGAATATTCGTACAACGACACAATCATTGGTGGACCCCACAACGGAATTATTGTCGGATTGAGAAAATGACAGAAATATTTTATTAAAAATAACGGCGGAAATTTTACCATTGTTACTGTTAAACTACTCGGTAGTAAAAGTACAGTAATACGTGTGGTTGCATAGTAGCACACGGTATTGATTATTAATGCTTATGTGAGAAGTCACTCAGTTTGATTCAATTATGGTTAGTTAATAATATGAATTATTTAGCAATAATGACGTTTTGTTTTATTCGTATTATTAACGTAATAAAACAGAAACATCTTTTTATATAAAACAGAATACTTTATTAAAGTTATTCTATAAATAGAATATATTATATTTTATTTAAAAGATTTTTCTTTAAATATGGACCGTCAGATTAAAGTAATCAATTTGGACCGTTCATGGATTAGTTACTATGCATTCTATTTTTCTATAAATAGCAGCTCATTCCTTCATTATTTCTTACGAATTCACTGAACTCTAGAGAGAGAAACTATAGAGAGAGTGAAGAAGAGTATTCTGCTACTTAACTACTTCCTTATTTCAGCTCGTCTTTAAAACGGTAAGGGGTGTTATTCTTTCTTATTCATGAAGAGAACTGTTGTTATTCCATTTCTTATTATTCTGTTAGAATAACCTGTATACGCGGATCTACCCTATACTTGGTGACATTCTTCTATTATTCTGTTGGAACATCCTGTCTGTGTGTTTTACACCGGACCTGGTTCTGTTTTTATTATTATTCTGTTGGAACATTCTGTCTGTGTGTTTTACACCGGACCTGGTTCCGTCTTGTTATTATTCTGTTGGAACATCCTGTCTGTGTGTTTTACACCGGACCTGGTTCCATTATTTATTATTCTGTCGGAATATCCTGTCTGTGCGTTTACGCCGGACCTGGTTCCATTATTTATTATTCTGTTGGAATAACCTGTCTGTGCGGTCTATCGCATGCATGGTGATTTCTTTTGTTATTCCATTCTTTATTATACTCAGTTGGTTAAGTTTTGACTTCTATACTCCATGAAATTTATGGAATATCCTTGATAATTACATTTCATTCAGTATCTTTTCATGAAAATATTCTTCTACGTATTCTTGAATTTTACTCCACAAAGCAGTATCATGTTGACAATTTGGACGTTGTTAATTCTTGGATAAATTAATTCTTGAACTTGTTTTATTGAATTCTTATATCATTGTCATCATCCTCATGTTTATAAAATGTTGAAAGTCATCTGTGGCCTGTAGTGCATAGATGGACTTGGTATGATTATGACCAGGGATTATTCAGTGTAATCATGACCGTAATGTTACAGATGATGTGGTTAAAGTCTCATTGGCCGTAGTGCAGTGATGGACAGTTGTTGGCATGATCATGACCATTAATGAATATACGAATATCCTTGGCCGTAGTGCAGGGGTGATTCGATGATGTGGATTATTTTATTAAACTGAGTCTCAGCGATCACAGTGTTGAAAAACTTTTTAAATCATAAAAGATAGTAGCGTTTATTTTCTACTTGACTCTTTTAATGGATTGCTTGTTTCGCTGCAGTTAAACTTGATGTCTATTATATTTTATCAGTTTAACATTGTTGAAGGCTAATGATAATTTATTCTGCATTATCTTAGTCATAATATTTCTTACTGGGCTAGTTGAGCTCACCCTTTCTTTCACTGTTCTCTTCAGGAAATGAGAACGTAGCTGGGGCAAGTCGGGGAACGGAGTGATGGTTCGAATGATAGTATTAGTTAGTAGTCCTCACTATTCTATGTAATAGTGTGTTAATAAATGTAATGAGGACTCCTTTTGAGTATGAATACTCTCTAGAAGATAATATTTGTATTCAAACTCGCAGTTTATGTTTTGTCGTATTGTACACGACAGTTGTATTAGTAAGTTATATTTATATTCTGTACTTTGTATCTGACGACCCAAGATGGGTGATGTATACCTAATTTTGGGGGTGTCACAGTTGGTATCAGAGCTTAGGGATATGATCCCTGGCTAAGATGTGAGAATAGAACTAGGAGGGGAGAGACGGGGAATTCCTTCGCTAGTATGACCTACCTAAGTTTATTTGCATGGTATTTAATTGGTCGGTCATAATATAAGGATAATATATGACATATCAATTAACTTTTATTTTGTGGCAGTATCTGAAAATGGCATCTGAGAATGTTGAGAATAGCAATGGAGCACAGGCGATTATTGATTCACCACATATCAATAATCAGGATAATGTTCATCAGGAAGGTGACAATCCTCATGCAAACAACAACACTGACCAGATGATGAATGATGGAATGTTCAGAGGTTTTATGCAATTCATGCAACAACAGGTGAAAGCGGCTCCTGTCCACAACGTAGGTGGAAATACTGGAAACTCTCAGGCGGTCACCGCTAAACAGTTTAAGGAGCTGGGACCACCGGAGTTTAAGGGAGAACCCAAACCACTTGTAGCTGAAACATGGATAAAGCAGATCACCAAGATATTTGATGTCTTGGGTTGCTCCGAGGAGCAAAAGGTTCCCTTTGCCGCCTTTATGTTGCGAGGAGAGGCAGATTACTGGTGGGAATCGATAAAGCGTACTCAACCTGCCGCACTGAAGATGTCTTGGGAGAAGTTCCAAGAGCTGTTTAACGACAAATACTTTCCCGAGAGTATTCGTCACATGAAGGAGGTGGAGTTCATCAAATTGGAGCAGAATAATATGACCGTGTCGCAGTACGAGGCAAAATTTGCGGAGTTATCCCGGTTTGCGTCCCACTTGGTGGATAATGAAGAAAGAATGACGCGGATATTTTTAAGAGGTTTGAAGCCTGAGATACGTCAACACCTTGTTTCTCATAAATTGTGTTTGTATTCAGATGTTGTAAATAGGGCTCAGTTGGTGGAGCGCGATAACGAGACAACGCAACCAAAAGAGAGCAGCCGGCAAAATGATAATACCAGTGAAAGCAGTCATCGAAGCGGTGACAACAAGCGTGGAGGGAATCAACAGGCCAGAAATGGTAACCACTTCGGTGGTAATCAGGGCCAAAACAATAAGAATGAGCATTTCAAGAAGAGGAGATTCAACAATGATGAAAAGACGTCAGCACCAGCACCTGTCGTTAAGGAAGGAGAACGACCACCTATCATATGTTTCAAATATGGAGCGGAGGGGCACATCAGTCCAAACTGCGCGATGCCGTCCAAAGCATGTTATAATTGTGGAAGAGAAGGTCATTTAGCCCGATTTTGTCGTTTACCGAAGACAAATTCAGCTAGGATGGAGGCACCAAAGGCCGTCCCAGAAAAGTCAAAACCAGTTGTGCAAGGGAGAGCGTTTGTTGTGAACTCCCAGAGAGCAAGGAACCCGAATGAGGTCATCACGGGTAAGCTTATCATAAACTCTAACGAAGTCTATACTTTATTTGATACCGGTTCTACCCATTCTTTTATTTCTCCTACTTGCGCTCATCGATTAAATTTGATTCCGGAGAAATTAGACTTTGACTTAGCTGTTGAAACCCCATTGGGAGAAACCTTCATTACATCCACGGTTTATAAGTCTTGTTTGGTCCAAGTTGGTACCCACACATTACCTGTCGATCTTATTTCATTAAAAATACTTGCATTTGACGTGATTCTAGGGATTGATTGGTTAACTACTCATCATGCAAAAATTGATTATTTTCGTAAGGTTGTTAGCTTTCATATTCCTAATCGACCTATTATGAGAATTCAAGCAACCAAACCATTAAAATCAATCGCTGTCATCTCAAGCCATAAAGCTATTCGTTTATTGAAAAACGGATGTCAAGCTTTCTTAGCTCATGTCACAGATCTAAACAAAAATACGTCAGCTTTGAATGATATTTCTGTTGTTAATAAATTTCCTGACGTATTTCCCGAAGAACTTCCTGGCCTACCCCCAGAGCGTGAAATTGAATTTTGTATCGACCTTGAACCCGGTACAAAACCCATTTCCAAAGCCCCATATCGAATGGCTCCTATTGAACTTCAGGAGTTAAAGACCCAACTGCAGGAATTGTTAGACATTGGTTTTATTCGTCCTAGTACTTCTCCTTGGGGTGCTCCTGTTCTGTTCGTGAAGAAGAAAGATGGGAGTATGCGACTTTGTATTGATTATCGGGAGTTGAATCATGTCACCATCAAAAATAGGTACCCATTGCCACGTATTGATGACCTGTTTGACCAGTTGCAAGGAGCACAATTCTTTTCAAAGATCGATCTTCGTTCTGGATATCATCAGCTGAAGGTTAGAACTGAGGATATTCCAAAGACTGCCTTCAGAACTCGGTATGGGCATTATGAATTCTTAGTTATGTCTTTTGGATTGACTAATGCTCCTGCTGCCTTCATGGATATGATGAACAGGGTATTCAAGGAATATTTGGATCACTTTGTGGTCGTCTTTATCGATGACATCCTTGTTTATTCCAAAAGCCGTGAAGATCATGAGCAACACTTGAGGTTGGTACTCCAAAAGCTTCGTGAATACAAACTTTATGCCAAGTTGAAGAAATGCGAGTTCTGGCTGGAAGAGGTAGCATTCCTTGGGCACGTAGTATCAAGTCGTGGAATATCGGTTGACCCGGCAAAGATTGAAGCTATTCAAAGCTGGGAGCAACCTAAATCAGTGACCGAGGTACGTAGCTTTCTTGGTTTAGCTGGTTATTATCGGAGATTCGTGGAAGGATTTTCTCGAATCGCTACTCCATTAACTCAGCTGACTCGGAAAGATACAAATTTCGGTTGGAGCGAAGAATGTGAGCAGAGTTTTCAAGAACTCAAGAGGAGACTCATTTCAGCACCTGTTCTAACAATACCATCTGGCTCGGAGGGATTTGTCATCTACAGTGATGCTTCGAGCAAAGGGTTGGGATGCGTTCTCATGCAACATGAAAAAGTCATAGCCTATGCATCAAGACAACTCAAGGAATATGAGAGGAATTATCCTACTCATGATCTAGAGTTGGCAGCTGTTGTCTTTGCACTTAAAATTTGGAGGCATTACTTGTATGGGGAGAAGGTGGAGATCTTTACGGATCATAAAAGCCTCAAATATTTCTTCACTCAAAAGGAACTCAACATGCGACAACGACGTTGGCTTGAACTGTTGAAAGATTATGATCATACCATTCAATATCATCCTGGAAAAGCGAACGTGGTAGCTGACGCATTGAGTAGAAGATCATATGCAAGTACGAGTGCGATATTGTCAACACAAAGGCCCATTTTGTGTGATTTGCAAAGGATGGAGATAGAGTTAAAGACTCCAGGGACCCATGTGATGATGGCGAATATACGAGTAGAACCGACTTTAATCGATAAAGTTAAAGCTGCTCAAGCTACAGACCTGGAGCTGATGCGTATGAGGAAGAAAGTGCAAGAAGGTGCTATGCCGGAAGCAAGAATCGATGAAGAAGGAATACTTCGAGTCAACTCCAGACTTTGTGTTCCTAACAACCCTGATTTAAAGTATGAAATCATGATGGAGGCGCACAACACACCGTTTGCAATCCATCCTGGAAGTACCAAAATGTATCATGATCTTCGTCATACATTTTGGTGGAGCAATATGAAGAGAGAGATAGCGTTGTTTATCTCAAGGTGTCTAACTTGTCAACGAGTCAAAGCGGAGCATCAAGTACCAAAAGGTCCATTGCAACCACTTGAAATTCCAGAATGGAAGTGGGAGCACATTACCATGGATTTCGTTACCGGTCTTCCTAGGGTTTCTCAAGGTATTGATGCGATTTGGGTCATTGTTGATAGATTGACCAAGTCTGCTCATTTCTTACCGATACGAGAAACTTATACACTTGAACGTCTTGCTCGTATGTACATAAACGAGATTGTAAGACTGCATGGTATGCCAGTATCCATAGTTTCTGACCGAGACCCAAGATTCACTTCACGATTTTGGGTTAGTTTACAAAAAGCTATGGGCACGGAGTTACGATTTAGTTCAGCATATCATCCTCAGACGGACGGACAATCAGAGAGGACTATTCAAACTCTTGAAGATCTATTAAGACTCTGTGTCTTTGACTTCAAGGGAAGTTGGGACAAGTTCTTACCATTGGTGGAGTTTTCCTACAACAACAGTTATCAAGCAAGTATTGGCATGGCTCCATTCGAAGCATTGTATGGAAGAAAATGTCGTTCTCCAGTATGCTGGGATGAGGTGGGTGAAGCAACGTTGTTGGGACCGGAGTTGGTACGTATGACTACAGAAAAGATTCAAACGATCCGACAACGTATAAAAACCTCACAAGATCGACAAAAGAGTTATGCTGATCTTCATCGAAAGGACGTGGAATTTGATGTAGGAGATCATGTGTTCTTACGTGTTGCTCCATGGAAAGGAGTTACGAGATTTGGAAAGAGAGGAAAGCTCAATCCTCGATTCATCGGTCCATTTTTAATCCTCGATCGAGTAGGAACTGTGGCTTATAGACTCGCTTTACCGCCAAGTATGTCTCGTGTTCATAACGTTTTTCACATATCCATGTTACGCAAATATGTGGAAGACCCAAACCACATTATTGAGTTAGAACCGGACGAAATAGCGGAGGATTTGACGTATGAAGAAGTTCCTGTTCAAATCTTGGATAAGAAGGAACATATTCTACGCTCCAAGGTTATACCTCAAGTCAAAGTTTTGTGGAGAAACCACGATGTTGAGGAAATGACTTGGGAGTTAGAATCTGAAATGAAATCAAGGTATCCTTACCTCTTCGACATACCAGGTACGTACCCTAATTTCGAGGGCGAAATTTCATAAGAAGGGGAGGTTGTAAGACCCCAACTTTTATAAATAAAGATGAATTTTCTATAAATATCATTTTTAAATATTATGGAGTTAATTTGATATAATGTTATAGTTGTGGGTAATATTTATAAATTTTGCAAAGTACGCAAGTTGTTATATAATATTCGATTGGTCGGGGAATATTCGTTTAACAGGAAATATTCGTACAACGACACAATCATTGGTGGACCCCACAACGGAATTATTGTCGGATTGAGAAAACGACAAAAATATTTTATTAAAAATAACGGCGAAAATTTTACCATTGTTACTGTTGAACTACTCGGTAGTAAAAGTACAGTAATACGTGTGGTTGCATAGTAGCACACGGTATTGATTATTAATGCTTATGTGAGAAGTCACTCAGTTTGATTCAATTATTGTCAGTTAATAATATGAATTATTTAGCGATAATGACGTTTTGTTTTATTCGTATTATTAACGTAATAAAACAGAAACATCTTTTTATATAAAACAGAATACTTTATTAAAGTTATTCTATAAATAGAATATATTATATTTTATTTAAAAGATTTTTCTTTAAATATGGACCGTCAGATTAAAGTAATCAATCTGGACCGTTCATGGATTAGTTACTATGCATTCTATTTTTCTATAAATAGCAGCTCATTCCTTCATTATTTCTTACGAATTCACTGAACTCTAGAGAGAGAAACTATAGAGAGAAACTATAGAGAGAGAGAAGAAGAGTATTCTGCTACTTAACTACTTCCTTATTTCAGCTCGTCTTTAAAACGGTAAGGGGTGTTATTCTTTCTTATTCATGAAGAGAACTGTTGTTATTCCATTTCTTATTATTCTGTTGGAATAACCTGTATACGCGGATCTACCCTATACTTGGTGACATTCTTCTATTATTCTGTTGGAACATCCTGTCTGTGTGTTTTACACCGGACCTGGTTCCGTTTTTATTATTATTCTGTTGGAACATCCTGTCTGTGTGTTTTACACCGGACCTGGTTCCGTTTTTATTATTATTATGTTGGAACATCCTGTCTGTGTGTTTTACACCGGACCTGGTTCCGTCTTGTTATTATTCTGTTGGAACATCCTGTCTGTGTGTTTTACACCGGACCTGGTTCCATTATTTATTATTCTGTCGGAATATCCTGTCTGTGCGTTTACGCCGGACCTGGTTCCATTATTTATTATTCTGTTGGAATAACCTGTCTGTGCGGTCTATCGCATGCATGGTGATTTCTTTTGTTATTCCATTCTTTATTATACTCAGTTGGTTAAGTTTTGACTTCTATACTCCATGAAATTTGTGAAATATCCTTGATAATTGCGTTTCATCCAGTATCTTTTCATGAAAATATTCTTCTAAGTATTCTTGAATTTTACTCCACAAAGCAGTATCATGTTGACAATTTGGACGTTGTTAATTCTTGGATAAATTAATTCTTGAACTTGTTTTATTGAATTCTTATATCATTGTCATCATCCTCATGTTTATAAAATGTTGAAAGTCATCTGTGGCCTGTAGTGCATAGATGGACTTGGTATGATTATGACCAGGGATTATTCAGTGTAATCATGACCGTAATGTTACAGATGATGTGGTTAAAGTCTCATTGGCCGTAGTGCAGTGATGGACAGTTGTTGGCATGATCATGACCATTAATGAATATACGAATATCCTTGGCCGTAGTGCAGGGGTGATTCGATGATGTGGATTATTTTATTAAGCTGAGTCTCAGCGATCACAGTGTTGAAAAACTTTTTAAATCATAAAAGATAGTAGAGTTTATTTTCTACTTGACTCTTTTAATGGATTGCTTGTTTCGCTGCAGTTAAACTTGATGTCTATTATATTTTATCAGTTTAACATTGTTGAAGGCTAATGAGCCACTGCTCCGGTCTTCTTATTCATTTCCAACTCTGCAACACAGGTTTATTTGTCTTTGTTTTTAATAGTAACATGAAACGACGTCGTTTCATTAAAAAAATAAAAATAATAAAAAATTTCTATTAGGGATTTTTCTCTTCATGTCTTCACTCTTCAGTCTCTTCTCTTCACTAACTCTTCCCTCTTCCGAGTTCCGCCTCCAGCCTCCTCTGCTTCCTCACTTCCTCACTGCTCCAGCCGTTGCTGCCGCCGCCGACTGCTCCAGCATCCACTGCTCCAGCACTGCTTTGGACTTTGGTAATTTCTAAATTCTAATTTAGCATAAATGTCTTTCAAATTATATTATTTAATGTTAAGAATCAAGATGATCTCTTTAATTTTTTCGATTATTGTAGTTTTAATTTATTAATTTTTTTGATTGTTGTAATTATATTATTTAATTTTTTCTTTAATTTAGGTTTGTTTTAATTTTTCCAATTATTTCAAATTAATTTTTCTTTTCTTTTACCTTTGTTTGGCAAAAGAATTTTGATGAATTTTAATAAGTTAATGTTTATGTCTTTAATCTTTTAGTAATTTAGTTTTCAGAATTGTTACTGTTGGAGTAATCTTTAATCTTTTAGTAATTGCTATTTTAATCTTTAATCTTTTAGTAATTGGAGTAATTTAGTTTTCAGAATTGTTACTTTAATCTTTAATCTTTTAGTAATTTAATGTCATTCAAATTATATACTTGTATTGTTCCTGTTGGAGTGTTGGTACTTAATTTATTTCATATTATCTGATTAGGTTAATTGAAATTATTAAATTAGGTTAATTGATGACAATATGATGAAATGTTTGAATAATTGAATTGATGGATGATGAAATTATTATGAAATGTTTAAATTGATAAAATTATTGATTAGCAATTGATATTTTTATTTATACTAGATTATGGATAAATACTTGATTAAGCGACAAAAAACTATTGATTTTTCTAATAATAAATTACCAAGTTCCGAAACAAGTGGTGGTATTAATAATTTCGGCTCGTTTGGTTTAAAATTTTTGACCCCCTACAAACATGTTCTGGTTCCGGCACTGATCACACACAAACAAACCCTCAACAAGCCACAACCGGAGTCCACATTCATGTTTTTCAGACTTTATAGCACAATTAATTAAAAATGTTTGATAGATACATAATAATAACTGTTGGGATAACTTAATTTTTGACGAGTGGACGTACGCACGCACGCTAGTGTTTTCTAAAAATCATCCGCCCAACCCATGCAGCTGTATAATAGTATGATATATATATTGTTGGGCCATAATACTTTTCATATTGGGCCAGGCCGAATGGGCTCGTCCTTTGGACTATGTTACTTTTATCGTATTGGGTCAAATGATTTGGGCCCCGCTACTTGACTATGTCATTGGGCTTAGTCATTGGATTGGTCCATTATGTAGACTGTCTCTTATCCTATCTTTGGCCGGTAATCATCACAAAAGGTAGTAGTTGACTGTTATGTCTGCCACCTTTCTACATGGCATTAATGAGGATGGGACTCCGATTACCGGCGGGAGGAAACGGTGGTAGCAGTTAGGGAAGTAAGCTACATACTTTCGGCTGAGATGACCGGGAGTGAGGGGAGGTGTCAGGAGATAGTGGGTGGCACGGTAAACCAGGTTTCGATGACGTATAGGGCAAAGATCACACAAGGAAAAGGAGAGAGGTAACAAAACACAACACACACAATCATATCATCATCTTATCTTTTCTTTCTTTCTTGTTGGCTCAGACACTAGTCGATATTTTTCCTCCATTGTTAACCTTGTAATCTCTTGTACTGACTCTCACGCCGGAGCTATCCCCCGACGGTCAGGCCGTCAAGCTTTTGGTGTTGACCTGTTGAACTGTGCAGGATCAGAGCGTCTTACGTGATTGGGACGCGAGAGAAGATCTTGTCGTTAACATTGGAGCTAGAAGGAGGGCTGAGTTCTAGTGTCCTGAGTATTTTTTAATCACACATTGTGGTCATTCTATGTCGGTATTTATGGGGAAGAGTAGAACACATACACCTGAGGGGCAGCCAATGGCTGCCAGTGAGTCAATACCGCGAGTGTCTGTCAAGGATCGTTTAGGACCTGCACTAAGTGTTCATGCCAGCACAGCATCCAAACGTTCGTATGGAGATTCTCGTCCGAGGGCTGTGAGCAAGGCCAAGAGAAAGCTAGTTTTCATAGCAGAGAAAGGGTCTGGTCATGATCGGAAACGAGTAGAAGGCACCTCGCCTAGAACTCGATACCGGGATGACCGAGACGAAAAGGCCTCCCGATTGGCTAAAATGGCAGACGAAGCAGATAAGGCCATGGAGGCACTTGTGAAGCAACGACAGGATATAGCTGAGCAGATGTCCCGAATGGCAGATTTGAGGGATGAAGCGTCCAGCTATGTCCAATCTGAAAGATGTGGGCATCGAAGTGAGAAAGAACCTGCTCATTCAGGGCATCAGTCTCGGGGTCAACCTCGGGAAAGAAGAAGATCCAGAAGCCCTACTCCTCAAAGATCGAAGAGGGCACATCACCCCGTTGATTCTAAGGAGCAGGGTCGAAGCGAACGAAGAGATCGATCCAGAGATCGTACTCCTGAGAATACGAAGAAGGCACTCGTTGTTACGCATTCCCACCACGGCAGTCGAGTCCAAAGACAAAACATATCTAGGAGTCATACACCAGAAAGTCCACCGGGTCCCTTGTTGGCACTTTTCCTCTCTACATTTCTCTTCGGACAATTCTGGACCAGATGATCGGTCGATCCACACGCAAAACAACCTTGTGTCTTCTTTGGAATGGGACACTGGGGTGACATGTGTCCTTTTTGACCACAGTTATAACAGCCTCCTTTGTTCTTCAAATAAACTCCTTGATGACGCTTCCCGTAAGCTACGCACGGCACGCCTTTCTTCCTAATCTCTACTGGATTATTAATATCACCATCCCTCTTACGTTTATTAAGATTACTACCTCCACTATCACCTATCATAATATTTCCTTCAGCCTCCCTTCTTTGTTCTTGACTATTCTTCAACACAGCTTCAATTTCTCCTTCAGCGATAATGGCTTTTTCTAATAACGTTGAAAATGAACTAATTTGCAGCACATCCAACTTCTCGAGTACCAACGATTTCAATCCGTTCCTAAAACATCGTGCTTTAAGATCCTCAGTGTCCACTCGATGTGGAACAAATTTTGCTAACTCGTTGAACTTGACAAAATATTCTGTCACCGTCATATCTTCCTGCTTCAGATTCAAAAATTGCTCTTCCATATTTCTCTTTAGACTTCCCTTCCTTGGCGGCATTATCTGATAAAAATCTTTCATTAATTCTCCTTCTTTACACAGATTCTTATTAATAGTACAATAAGAATTAAAAATTCCACATATAATCGCATATAGCACATAGTACATTTAGCTCTTAACACATAGCACTATCCCTTTTTAAATAATATCAGGATTAACAACACAACTTTAAACAAAAGTTGTAATTCTCCAACTTTATACAAAAAGTTTTAATTCTCCATTCACACATAACTATTCCCAGTTCATCAAACTTACCACACCTAGGGGTTCAGGAACTTACCACACCTAGGGGTTCAGGAACTTACCACAATTATATGAGTGTATGAACTTATCCTAGTCAGACCTTTGGCGTCCATTCACTGAGGGGTTCAAAACATTTCATATAATTATGAGTCATGAACTTACCATAAGTATGAGTTTTAAGAACTCAAAAATTATCTTAAATCTTATATTCATATAGAAAATAAAGATTTCATTCATACATATATATTTATAAATGTTCACACATCTTTCTCGATACACTATCAAAAAATACTATCGCTTAAACTTAAGCTATCTACCGTCAATTCCCTTCACCCGTCTTCTTCTTACTGGAACACTTGAAGAATCCGTGACCCGTTCTCCCACATGAGTCTGTCCACACTTGCTGCAGACTTGCTTCTTCTTTGGGTTTGAATTTTTAGAATCATCGATGTCATTGTCCCTCTTTCTCTTTTTTTTTCTTGCCCTTGTTGCTGGTTCCTTCAGACGATCCATCACCCTTGGTGTTCATACTTTTCACATGCGCCTTTAGCTCGTTTCGTTCTTCGGTCATTTCGCGTAACGCTCGCTCCGTCTTCCACAACTCCTCCAAGAGAAATACTTTTCTCCGGAGTTCTTAAACTTCTGCAGCTAGTTGATCTTGTTCTCCAACTTTAGTCTTATTCTTTAACTCTACCTTAGTTGGCTTAGACTCTACCTCCTCATCTCCACTCAGATACATCTCGGGATAATCGTCATGATCGCTCTCAAGATTAACCATTGGTTCATCTTTTCCCACCTCTTCAACTAACTCGCTTTGCGCTGGCACCTTGGCTACTGGCACTAGTGCAATAGCCGCTAGCATCTCTGCACTCTTTTTACCTTCTCCTGACATCCTACAATCAGTCCAAATGACTTGATTAATACTTCTCCTGTACGAACTTTTCACACTATGTGTCCACATATCTCTCTATCGATATATTTCGGCAATCCCTCACTTAGAACTCTAAATGAGTTTTCTCTATTTCACTTATGGTTATAATCCTAGGGTTTTTCCCACCCCACTTAAGGTTTATAACCTACAGCTCTTCTACTAATTGGTGACACCTTGGTCACTACAGCTCTGATACCAACCTGTGACACCCCCAAATCCGGGTTGCCTGACCCCCGGGTTTGGTGTTCATGATCCAAAATATAATACTATTTAACTACCCATTCATATATAAATAGAAATACATAAGCTTCATTAACTGATATAGTTAATACATTACCCCAGGTTCTCTAACCTTAACATTGCAAATATGCCCTTTAGTTATACAAAAAGGGTTCATAAATACAACATAATAATAATGTTATTCATAACTAATTAATCACTATGTCTTCGTCTTTGTTCTTCACAACACCTTTTGCCACTTCTTCCCTAGCTAAAAAGTTTTATTTAGCAAGGGTGAGCAACAAATTTACCCCGCAAGTTAAGATATACAATGAATGTATAAGTATCAGAATAATAGACTATCTATTTTGATAGAATGACACAAAAGTTCGGGGAACTTTGAATTAGCTGAACAATGCGTTAATCAATAACAAGGCTTCTCCCTTTCTATGGAACACAATATTATAATAATGAAAGAGTACAACGCTTTCAAGTTTCTACGATATTCTATTGAATAAACAAGAATCAATTCTACGCAATAACAAAGCGGAATATTTTCCAGATTTATGCTGAGTGATCTCACCAGATCTTTAAACTTATTTTCTCGGGTATCTATCAAAGATTTACTTTGATACATACTCAGGCGTATCAGATAACCATAAAGATTAAATCATACCCCTCTGCAAGTATAACAAGTGATCAGCTTTATTATACCATATATTATGCATAATACTTAACAGCGCGCATTGGTCGAATATAGGACCAAAAATATTCCCTTTATATAAAAGGTTGTTTTTCTCAGTTTCAGAATCAAGATTTTTGATTTAACAACGAAATACTGTGATTTCAAATTCTATCTACTTATTGATCTAGCCGAAACAATTGGCATCGATCTATCAATAACAATTGATTTTTCTTCTCGTATTTATCAAGTTCTAACAAATGGTCGTCTAGCCAGAATAATTAGCTAAAATATTTCTCAATATAATTTGACAATAAACAGGAATTATCTGTACTGTCAATATTCGTTTCTACAGATATAAATATCCAATAACAAAAATTCTACAAATATATATTTTTCGAATCAGTAATTCAATTTGAATTATTAATCATGCACTAACTGCGAATAATCAACAATAACTTCCCTGGACATGGTATAATTAGCAATAATTAACCATAATAATTGAATGAATATAACTCAAGGTTGAGTTAGGAAACTTGCCTTCCGCGTTGATTATAGCTACACAATATAATTAACTGCGTTCGTAAGACCTATAACCAATAATATCGGTCTCACAATTAGCACAATCATTTATAACACGTAACACTGTATTTTACAGTCAAGCTTCTCCTAGGCACATTACCATATAGTCACATTAGTGTTTATAACCTATATAAACACTTATCCAATCTAACTATTTCGGTCTGGTTGGATCTCGGTCCATTTTCGGTGTTCTGGTCACCCTATCCGACAATTAACACATTGATTGTCAATTAAACTTGGTCTCTAAGCTTCAATATTATTTTAGATAAATCAAATATCGTTTATAATATTTTTCGGAAGCTTTTAATAATTTATAAACAATTATTATAATTTATAATAATTTTTCAAACACTTAAATCATTTTTAAATAATTTAATTATCAAATAATCTTATCATTATTAATATTTAATAATATAAAAATATTAATAACATACTTGTCAAAATATTAAAGTTATTGATAATAACTTAAAATATTTTTAAATCATCAATATTCTACTTAAATGATTTTTAAAGTAATTAAAATTATTTTTTAAATCATTACCATTAATATTTAAATATTAATGTAATTATTATCAAAATATTAAAAGTCATTAATTATAACTTAAAATACTTTTAAATCATTTTTCTCATCTTTAAATGATTTTTAAATCAATAAAATCATTTTTAATTTATTTATTTAATATCATAATTAAATAAATCTAATATCATTAATATTAATTTATTAATGAGAATTCTCCAAAAATATTGAAAATAATATTTTATAATTCTAAATATTTTCTAACACTTTATTCTTATTTAAAATGATTTTAAAATCCATAAAATTATTTTTAACTTATTTATTTAATTTAATAATTAAATAAATCTAATATCATTAATATTAAATTATTAATAAAAATTCTCTAAAAATATTAAAAGTCACATTTTATAACTCAAAATATTTTTAAATCCATTATTCTTATTTAAAATGATTTTTCATAAAATTAAATCATTTTTCTCTAATTTATTTAATATACTAATTAAATAAATTAAATACTTTTAATATTTAAATAATTATAAATATTAAAGAAAAATATTCCAATTGGTCAAAAATTATTTTTCATAATTTAAAATAATTTTTAAAACCATTTTTGGTAATTTTTAGAATTTATTTATATTTTTTAATCATTTTTCGAAAATTCAGAAAATAAAATAATTAAAACCGTCGCTGTTGGTCTTTAGTGACACAAAGCGTCGCTGTTGGTGTTCTTGAGCTCAAGAACACTGACAGCCGGCAATGAAAGGATCAACGTTTGACCGGCTAAAAATCTCGGATTAAAATCGTTTTTAGGCTAACTGAAACTTTGGTCATGAAGTGGAAATGTAATACTACATTTATCAATCAACAACTCGATCATACGATCATCAGATCAAGAAGTTTTAGCCATCCTAAGTCGCTGTCAGACGTGTCCTGGGTTTTCCAGAAACCCAGACAGTTCAAACATCCCATTTCGAGCTCAATTATCTAAGTGTTCTGTTCATTATTTATGTAATCTAATGGTCCAAATGTATACTCCTTGCATCAAGGAACAACACCACATCAAAAGATCAAATAAACAACAACCACATCACAAGTTAAATCACGGTCAAAGGCTGTCAGAATCAAGGCTCTTACAGTTTCTGGAAAATCCCAGAAATGCAAAGCGTGATCGAATGGCCAGGTTTGACCACTAATTACTTTCCATATGTTTATGATATAAGCTATCTTAAAGGATAGATCTATTCTCCACATAACCAGCTCTATTTATGATACAACAATAGCATCATAACACAAAAATACGGACAGATCTGGAAGATTAAAATCGCTGTCAGACGCTGAAATCTAACTTTCTGGGTTACCCAGAATATACTCGGTCATGCCCGGTCAACGTGTTTTGACCGATTATATCTTCGAATCCAGACCTCTTATGACTCTGATAGCTTTTGCAGCTTAAAGACAACATGTCAGGCTACATATAAAAGCTTTAAAACAACTCATAACATGAACACATGAAGATCTAAGCCAACTGACATTTGCTTGTCAGACAACTTTAGAGCTCAAGAACAGATTTTGTAAAACTCATTTTTAAACCATTTGATGCTATGGATCCATCAAGGATCAACATATAACAACTAAAAACATATTATAACATATGATTAAACACTAAAACACAAAAATTTTCTAAGCAACAAAGATCAAAATTTAAAATTTGATTTATACCTTCTAGCTTTCAATTCTTGATCTAAGCTCTCCAATATGTTATTGATTGATTAAAGGATGAAATTAGGACTGATCTAACTTAAGAAATTCGAAGCTTTAGAGAGAGAGAGAGAGTTGGTGAGAGCAATATGCAAAATGGCAACTTTTTGTGACTTTTCTCTCTCCCAAATCTATATATATTGCTTCTATGTTGCTTGGATCTGCTATAATTCGGCTGGGAGCTGATATTTTGAGTCACACAAGTCAACAAAGTTGTTCAACAACTAAAGTAGCTAACAATTATGCAAGTTATCAAATTAAATTAAACTAAAAGGGTATTTTGGTCATTATCAAATTAAATTTAATGGCATTCTTGTCAATTAGTCAAACCCTTAGGGTTTAGGGTTTGGGTTAGGATTTATGATTTGGACCCTTTGGGGTTTAAGGTTTAAACCTTTTAGATTTGCAATTTAATTCCCAAGATTTCTGAATTTCGATTTTCAAAATAGAAAATTAATATTTCTAAATTATAATTAGAATTTTCTAATTATATTAAAATTTCTTAATCACACTAAAATATTGCTAATTAGGATTAATAACTCCTAATTAAAATTGCTAAATAAGCAATTAAGGTCGCAATTGGTCATTAGGGTTTATAACCCACGAATTAGAGTTTTAATTAGAAAAATAAATTTTCCAAATTACAAATAGGGTTTGTAAAATAGAAATTAATATAACTAAAATATAATTAGGGCTTTCTAATTATATTAAAGTTTAATACACACAATAGGCTTGCCAATTAGAATTAGGGTTTCCTAATTTAGGGTTTAGGATTCCCGAATTTAAAATTAGGGTTTTTAACCGTACCATTGGTTTTCTAAATCTGAGATTAGAGGAGACACATAATTCCCAAATATTTACATTGAACAAACTAACTAACCTTAGCCTGGTAACTCATGCATTCCTCGATTAAATCCCTAATCGAGCTGTTTCCGAACCGATGATCATCGGTCTCCCTAACAAAGGAATCGAACAGCTGAAAGGAAAAGTTCGCGTTAAACTCCGGCCATACGGTGGGAGAAGATGCGGCTTCTCGCCTGAAGGCTGAGGGGGAAGATCGTGTCGAAGAGGGCATGGATGGTTCGGGAGGTTGTGGTGGTTGATCGTCGGAAGGTTGTTTCCTTTTACGAGACAAAAGTGGAGACTCGGTTGGGTTTTCGAACTCGTCTTCGAAAACGTGGATCTCCACAGGAATGACGGTCGGAGGATCAACTTCAGCAGGGGGAACCCGAAGCTCGTCAGCAGATAAAGGATTCACATTGGTCTTCCTGTTTTTGGTACGGAGAGCTTGCATCCGCTCCTTAGCCAGCATATCAATCAGACTGGTGGTAGAGGTTTGTTGAGATTCTTGAGGAATTGATCTTGGTTTTCGAACAGCCCTCTTCTTTTGTCGAGGTCGGCTAGATTCCTCCGCAGTTTCTGATCCAGGGAAGACTTCAGCGTCATGGGCTTCCGAAGCCGGGAGTTCTTCCTGTGGGATGTCGGTGGGGGATGATGACAATTTACCCGAAAGGAATTTCTCCAAATCCCTTCGGTCGATCGATGTGGGTTTTATCAAAGACACTGCAAATTAACAAATCACGTAACCCTTTAGACCAGTTTACTAAAAGAAATCTCAGCAAATTACATACCAGTAAGAGTTTAGAACTCACATTTATGGTCATACAACCATGCTTGCTTGCTCAGGAGTCCGAAGCTCCATTCCTTCAGGGGAATCTTCTCGAGAATACTCGCCATTTCTTTTACACGCTCCTCTGAAATGTCCCCGAAGTCTGTAGAAATTCGCTCGGAGGTGGTCCATTCCGGGATAGATGGGATTTCAGGTCCCTTCACGAAGAACCATTCTCTGTGCCACCCCTTGTTGCTCGAAGGAGTATGTAACGACCCCAAAATAGGTTCATTCCACCCAACCCATTCTGAGTCGTCAAATACATGGTACAGAAAATAACTACAACTTTATTACAACAATTGTCGTGCAAAATACAACAACACATATGCTGTGAGTTTGGATACAAATATATACCAAATGTGACTCATGTTCCAACCGTGGACATCACCTCACAATAACACCTTACATAAAGGTATAGTCAAAAACTGTTTTTAGAAATTAGAATCTTTGGGAAGTGCTCAAGGAAACCTTCGTACATGGGAGGCCACGCGTCTAGGTTATGATAGATATCATATGGCCACATAATTATCCTTGGTTGACCCAATAGACCCCAAAGAAAAATGAGAAGATTACTATCATATTCTTTCCAATGGTGAGTCTTCTCTTGACTTATCATTATCTCCACTGTCTCTAATTGAGAATTATACTTCAAACAAACACCAAGATTATATAGGTAGTGCCCATAGATATACTCAGCAAGTGGATGAGCACAACCCTGTCCTATGATGACACGAGGTTGTATGTCATTAGACATCTTGTATGATAGTGACAAAACACCCTTCCAACGTTGGGTTCGCCTCACCCTATTTTCTTCACCAAATATAACTACTAAATGATGACCACCGTTCTATTCCCTTGTTACCCCCGCTCGACCCAGCTACACTCTTATTACCTGAAAGGAATTGTGAAACAAAAGGGTGAGCACAACTAGCTCAGTAAAGAATATCATGACTAAAGATAATTAAATTATCAATAGCCTTCATCAATAATAAATCAGAGATTTAGAACATATGGTAAATGATAAAAATTTCAACCATAGTTGCAGCGGAACGAGCAATCCATTAGAAGAGTCAAATAGACTATAAAGTCTATTATCTTCTCCATGTTAAAAATCCACCAACAATATTTTATCCATGTAACATCACTCAACAGTTCCTTTCCACAATCATATGAATAACTCATAATCATAATTGTGACTATAAATTTTTCTTCGCACCCAGGACGAAGAATATTTTCATCACCTGTCTTTACCTGAAACATCAAAGATCATGGTTATACCAAATCACAATTCCTGTTTATAATCATACTAACAAATCCATCTTTGCACTACGGGCCAAAGATATTCATCAACAAACCATCTTTGCACTACGGGCCAAAGATATTCAACAACAGTTCATCTTTGCACTACAGGCCAAAGATATTCATCAATATTTCATCTTTGCACTACAGGCCAAAGATATTAATATCTCAAAGAAATATATAATCATTTCAGAATTTATATAAACAATAATTATAACCATGTTGATCATTTCACCTTTGCACTTAAGCTAAAGATATTCAATTATAAATTCAATGGTCATGATCATACCAGTCAACAATTCAACTTTGCACTACTGGCCAAAGAGAACCCATAGTCATGATCATACCAAAAATCTACCCATCTTTACACTCAAGTCAAAGAGAAATATCATCATTAGGGTTATAAAAATATTATATATGATAATAAAATCAATATAATCAACATATAGATTTAATCTCAAGAGTAATATTCATAAACCAACTATAATTTGGTCAGAAAAAGAAACCAATGTTGTCGTGAATAGTAACTCGTGAATAGTAACTCATGAATAGTAACTTGTGAATAGTAATTCATGAATAGTAACTCATGAATAGTAAACTCGATACAAAAGGTAGAAATTCCACAATAATATACATACCAATATTTCGGTATAATGATATTGAAAGAATAATATTTCTTAAGCTTATAAACAATTTATTTAAATTGTTTACACTTTACTAATTAATACATTTAATCATCATAAAATGCCAACTCTTACGATTTCATCATCAATAACCAAAATTCTCATCAAAAATCTCCATATACCTCATATAGGATTCTCAAGCCATAAAATCCTATTTTTTTAATTTTTTTTTCTTTACAAAACATATTTAATTCATTTACTCATAACTAGACCGTTTTCATGAAAAATACCAAATCAATTCTAAAAATATTTCTTTTCTGAGATTTAGCATAATATAGTCCTATAGTGAACATATATTTTTCTCAGAATTTTTAAAAGTCATTTACTATTTTTCATATGGCCAAAATAGTCGAATATTTAGACATTTATCAAAAATTGTACTTTTGTCTAAAAATTCTGAAATTTACAGAGTATACTTCTATCATATACATGTACTCCCAATAAAAATTTCATCAATTTTGGAGTTAACCACAAGGAATTATAAACTGTTACTTTTAAAATAGTCTTTTCTCATAAAATTCATAACTCTCAATCTATACATCCAAAAATCACCATTTTTGGACACAATCAAGAAAACTCATCAAAATATCATTTCAAATTTTTCTAGAATTTTTGAAGATCAGAAAAATTACGAAACTGAAAATCATAACAACCCTTAAAATCCCTTAATTTCCCTTACTATCCCTTACTATCCCTTACCTCAAAAGAGCAGTACTTCTGACTGGATATCGAATATGATGCTGAAGGAAACTTGCACTGATGAATAGAAACTCACAGAGTATCTAAATACTCACAAAATACACTCAATAATCTAGAGAGAGAAAGAGAGAAAACTTATGTTTCTGGTGTGATTTTCAATTCTAACTTAGCCCTCTATTTATAGAAAAAATTTGGTAGGTTTGACCTGCAACCTGATGGCTTTACCTGCTACTATTCCCACCCACCACATTTGAAATATAATTCAGCACATTTCTTCACCAACCACAAGTGGGGCCCACCAATTCTAGAATTTTCCACCAAAAATGATTTATAACCTGATTTCCGAATCAGCCACCTCTTAAAATTCATAACAAATCATACGTTCATTTTTAACGGTTCAAAATTTGTGGACATATACTCAACTTATATATGTATAACATATCCAAAAATTACCACGATCCAACGGTCGGATTAAAAATTATAACCCTCACAAAATATCTCAAAAACCCCAATTTTTAATACCTCCATTCCGACAAAAATACTGATAAAAACCTCAATATTAACTCCTTCATTTTTAACCACAAAAATATATCACTCGTTTATATCCACTTAAAATAAATATTTCCTTATCATATGAATCAATAATTAATTATTCACAAATAATATTACAGAATCACATTTATGACAACCAGGCCGTTCCCAGGAAAGAGGGGGCTTTCCAATAAGAATTTCTCCTTACTGGCGCGCAATTAGATGACCAAACCTCTCCTTAGACAGAACTTTCTAGACATTGACAATAATGTTATCTAATAATATTATTCAAATAATATGAATTATTGATCTGATAAAGGAAAATACTGTGCAGCAACAATTATTGAACAACAATAATATAAAATTTCAACGTAGCAATTATTGAATCAATAAAATAAAATATTGAACAGTAATTACTGTAACAATTATTGAGTAGTGCCTTCTTACGTAAGAATCAATAATTTCAAAAATACTATGCAATACCGTGTGCTACTGTGCAATAACGCGTATTACTGTATTTTAACCACCGGGTATTCCAGCAGTGTTAACGGTAACAACTACGCCGTTATTTGTAAAAACTTAAATTTTTGTCGTTATCGTCATCCGACAGTTATTCATTATGGGGCCCACAAATAGCTGCGCCGTCGTACGAATATTCCCCGACAGAAAGAATATTCTACGACCAAACGAATATTCCCCGACAACAATGATTATTTTATAACCACTTGCTTATTTTGAAAAAAATATTCACATTTCACCCATAACTTTAAACTTTTATCAATTTAACCATTTACTGAATAGTAATTATAAGAAAAATTGAATACTTTTATTTCATAAAATTCGGGGTCTTACAGAGTATCCATCAAAGATCGTTTCTCGAACTTGGCGTTAGGCTTGGGGGACTGTTTGCTCAGCACTTTGAAGCCTCATTCTTGAGACTTCCCAGCAGAGAAGAGAGTGAAAAAGGAATCAACTGTTGGGGGTATCCCCAACTAGCTCATAACAGAATGCTATGAAAGCCAGGATGTGAATGTACGAATTCGGCACCAGTTGGGCGAATCCCACTCCGATAAACCCCAGAAGAGTAATAAGAAAAGAGTGAAGAGGAAATCTAACTCCCTTCTCTAAAACAGTCACCGGTACGGCAGTCCACCCATCCGGTCGTTGGTACATTCGTTCATGTGATACTGGAGCTCTCACCAGATGGGTGTCCGGAATCTGATAACGACTCTTAATGGCGCGCAGCTCGATCTCGGTGATGATAGAAGGGGTATTGGCGTGAGGGTATCGCTCTTCACTCTCGAAAAACTCTGAAGGGTTGGGTAGTGGATTTGAGGGGTTCCTGGTAGAACTAGCCGTGATTTGGGGGTTTGGGTCTGAAACCGTCTCAAAAAAGTTGTGACCGGGATGAGTGGTGGAAATCGGAACTGCAGGAATGGGGGTGGTGTTGTCAGAATCTTGAGTCGCCATTGCTACTAAGATCTTGCAGGTAAGAAAGAAATCGGAGAGAAGGAGAGAACACTTTGTGTATCAAATTCAAATTAAGCTGGTAAAGTCGTTAAAATTGGGGAAAATTGGCTTTTATAGTGGTCTTTTCAAATTTTGCACGAAAACCAAGGGCGGCGCATTAATTAGAGGTAATGATGTGAGAGAGGAAGGGGTAGCGTCCGATTTTGGTTTTAATGGGTTATCCAGAGTGGGCTGGCGTTCATTGGATCCTCATTTTTTGTCCTCAAGGCTGTTGGGCATGTGCCATTTGGGCTTCTGGATCCATTTGAATTAATGACTGTTACTTATCAGTTGGGCATTGGTGAGATTCCTTTTAGCCCCTTTGGTTTATTACGAATCCCTTTCACTATGGGCTTACACTATTTGCAGTCTTCCACTAAACATCCTGTTTAATAAAAGACTGGGGGCAATGTTGGGCCATAATACTTTTCATATTGGGCCAGGCCGAATGGGCTCGTCCTTTGGACTATGTTACTTTTATCGTATTGGGTCAAATGATTTGGGCCCCGCTACTTGACTATGTCATTGGGCTTAGTCATTGGATTGGTCCATTATGTAGACTGTCTCTTATCCTATTTTATCCTTTCTGCATGGCATTAATGAGGATGGGACTCGGATTACCGGCGGGAGGAAACAGTGGTAGCAGGTAGGGAAGTAAGCTACATACTTTCGGCTGAGATGACCGGGGGTGAGGGGAGGTGTCAGGAGATAGTGGGTGGCACGGTAAACCGGGTTTCGATGACGTATAGGGCAAAGATCACACAAGGAAAAGGAGAGAGGTAACAAAACACAACACAACACACACAATCATAGACCTGGCAAAATTGGCCCGCGGGCCGGGCTGGCCCGTAAAAACTGGGCTTTGGGCTTAACTTTTTTAGCCCATGAAAACTTGGGCGTTTTTTGTAAGACCCCGAATTTTATGAAATAAAAGTATTCAATTTTCCTTATAATTACAATTCAGTAAATGGTTAAATTGATAAAAGTTTAAAGTTATGAGTGCAATATGATTTTTTTTTTTTCAAAATAAGCAAGTGGTTATAAAATAATCATTGTTGTCGGGGAATATTCGTTTGGTCGTGGAATATTCTTTCTGTCGGGGAATATTCGTACGACGGCGCAGCTATTTGTGGGCCCCATAACGAATAACTGTCGGGTGAAGAAAACGACAAATTTGAGTTTTTACAAATAACGGTGTAGTTGTTACCGTTAACACTGTTGGAATACCCGGTGGTTAAAATACAGTAATACGCGTTATTGCACAGTAGCACACGGTATTGCATAGTATTTTTGAAATTATTGATTCTTACGTAAGAAGGCACTACTCAATAATTATTACAGTAATTACTGTTCAATATTTTATTTTATTGATTCAATAATTGCTGCGTTGATATTTTATATTATTGTTGTTTCAATAATTGTTGCTGCACAGTATTTTCTATTATCAGATCAATAATTCATATTATTTGAATAATATTATTAGATAGCATTATTGGCAATGTCTAGAAAGTTCTGTCTAAGGAGAGGTTTGGTCATCTAATTGCGCGCCAGTAAGGAGAAATCGTTATTGGAAAGCCCCCTCTTTCCTGGGAACGGCCTGGTTGTCATAAATGTGATTCTGTAATATTATTTGTGAATAATTAATTATTGATTTATATGATAAGAAAATATTTATTTTATGTGGATATAAATGAGGGATATATTTTTGTGGTTAAAAATGAAGGAGTTAATGTTGAGGTTTTTATCAGTATTTTTGTCGGAATAGAGGTATTAAAAATCAGGGTTTTTGAGATATTTTGCGAGGGTTATAATTTTTAATCCGACCGTTGGATCGTGGTAATTTTTGGATATATTATACATATATAAGTTAAGTATATGTCCACAAATTTTGAACCGTTAAAAATGAACGTATGATTTATTATGAATTTTACAAGATGACTGGTTCAGAAATTGTTGAATTTTTGGAGTTTATCATTTTGGTGGAAAATTCTAGAATTGGTGGGCCCCACTTGTGGTTGGTGAAGAAATGTGCTGAATTATATTTCAAATGTGGTGGGTGGGAATAGTAGCAGGTAAAGCCATCAGGTTGCAGGTCAAACCTACCAAAATTTTCCTATAAATAGAGGGCTAAGTTAGAATTGAAAATCACACCAGAAACATAAGCTTTCTCTCTTTCTCTCTCTAGATTATTGAGTGTATTTTGTGAGTATTTAGATACTTGGTGAGTTGCTATTCATCAGTGCAAGTTTCCTTCAGCCTTATACCGATCAGAAGTACTGCTCTTTTGAGGTAAGGGATAGTAAGGGATAGTAAGGGATTTTAAGGGTTGTTATGATTTTCAGTTTCGTAATTTTTCTGAACTTCAAAAATTCTGGAAAAATTTGAAATGATATTTTGATGAGTTTTATTGATTGTGCCCAAAAATGGTGATTTTTGGATGTATAGATTGAGAGTTATGAATTTTATGAGAAAAGACTATTTTAAAAGTAACCGCTTATAATTCCTTGTGATTAACTCCAAAATTGATGAAATTTTTATTGAGAGTACATGTATATGATAGAAGTATACTATGTAAATTTCAGAATTTTTAGACAAAAGTACAATTTTTGATAAATGTCTAAATATTCGGCTATTTTGGCCATATGAAAAATAGTAAATGACTTTTAAAAATTCTGAGAAAAATATATGTTCACTATGGGACTATATTATGCTAAATCCCATAAAAGAAATATTTTTGGAACTGATTTGGTATTTTTCATGAAAATAGTCTAGCTATGAGTAAATGAATTAAATATGTTTTGTGAAGAATGAAAATTGGAAAATAGGATTTTATGGCTTGAGAATCCTATATGAGGTATATGCAGATTTTTGATGAGGGTTTTGGTTATTGATGATGAAATTGTAAGAGTTGGCATTTTATGATGATTAAATGCATTAATTAGTAAAGTGTAAACAATTAAAATAAATTGTTTATAAATTTAAGTAATGTTATTCTTTCAATATCATTATACCGAAATATTGGTATGAATTTTATTGTATAATTTCTATCTTTTGTGTCGGGGTTACTATTCATGAGTTACGAATATTACTCTTGAGATTAAAACTATATGTTGATCATATTATTTTTATCATCATATATAATATTTTTATAATCCTGATGTTGAAATTCTCTTTCACTGGAGTGTAAAGATGGGTAGATTATTGGTATGATCATGACTAG
Source organism: Panax notoginseng (assembly GCA_016801055.1). Taxonomy (NCBI): domain Eukaryota; kingdom Viridiplantae; phylum Streptophyta; class Magnoliopsida; order Apiales; family Araliaceae; genus Panax; species Panax notoginseng. Next base: position 14,135,328 of record CM029022.1, on the reverse strand, counting down.
GGTTCTCTTTGGCCTGTAGTGCAAAGTTGAATTGTGACTGGTATGATCATGATCATTGAATTTATAATTGAATATCTTAAGCTTAAGTGCAAAGGTGAATTGATCAACATGGTTATAATTATTGTTTATATAAATTCTGAAATGATTATATATTTCTTTGAGATATGAATATATTTGGCCTGTAGTGCAAATATGAATTGTTGATGAATATCTTTGGCATGTAGTGCAAAGATGGCATGTTGATGAATATCTTTGGCCTGTAGTGCAAAGATGAACTGTTGTTGAATATCTTTGGCCCGTAGTGCAAAGATGGTTTGTTGATGAATATCTTTGGCCCGTAGTGCAAAGATGGTTTGTTGATGAATATCTTTGGCCCGTAGTGCAAAGATGGATTTGTTAGTATGATTATAAACAGGAATTGTGATTTGGTATAACCATGATCTTTGATGTTTCAGGTAAAGACAGGTGATGAAAATATTCTTCGTCCTGGGTGCGAAAAAAATTTATAGTCATAATTATGATTATGAGTTATTCATATGATTGTGGAAAGGAACTGTTGAGTGATGTTACATGGATAAAATATTGTTGGTGGATTTTTAACATGGAGAAGATAATAGACTTTATAGTCTATTTGACTCTTCTAATGGATTGCTCGTTCCGCTGCAACTATGGTTGAAATTTTTATCATTTACCATATGTTCTAAATCTCTGATTTATTATTGATGAAGGCTATTGATAATTTAATTATCTTTAGTCATGATATTCTTTACTGAGCTAGTTGTGCTCACCCTTTTGCTTCACAATTCCTTTCAGGTAATAAGAGTGTAGCTGGGTCGAGCGAGGGTAACGGGGAAATAGAACGGTGGTCTTTAGCTGTGGATGTTCTCCCGAAGCAGTATAGAAAAGTTCATTTAGTAGTTATATTTGGTGAATCCAATAGGGTAAGGTGTACCCAACGTTGGAAGGGTATTTTGTCACTATCATACAAGATGTCTAATGACATACAACCTCGTGTCATCATAAGACAGGGTTGTGCTCATCCACTTGCTGAGTATATCTATGGGCACTACCTATATAATATTGGTGTTTGTTTGAAGTATAATTCTCAATTAGAGATAGTGGAGATAATGATAAGTCAAGAGAAGACTCACCATTGAGAAGAATATGATAGTAATCTTCTCGTTTTTCTTTGGGGTCTATTGGGTCAACCAAGGATAATTCTGTGGCCATATGATATCTATCATAACCTAGATGCGTGGCCTCCCATGTACAAAGGTTTCCTTGAGCACTTCCCAAATATTCTAATTTCTAAAACAGTTTTTGACTATACCTTTATGTAAGGTGTCACTGTGAGGTGCTGTCCACGGTTGGGACATGTGTCACATTTGGTATATATTTGTATTCAAACTCACAGCATATGTGTTGTTGTATTTTGTACGACAATTGTTGTAATAGAGTTGTAGTTATTTTCTGTACCATGTATTTGACGACTCAGAATGGGTTGGATGGAATGGACCTATTTTGGGGTTGTCACATTTTTGGCCCGGCCCGTGGCCCGTGAGTTTTTTTTTTTTTTAATAAAATTTTGCTACTTGTAGGGCTTGAACACAAGACTTGTAAGTAAATAAATAAGAGTTCAAACCAACTAAGCTACAACAACTATTTGTTTTTAATGCAATCTTCAATAAATTTTAACTATATTTAAAAATTATAATTAAGATATGTAGTTAATGTAGGTAATTAATTAATAATACTAATTTATAATACTATTAAAATTTTAATTGATTGAGATATGTAGTTAATAATTTCAAAGTATAAAACTATTAAACTAACAATTATTAGTTTAAGTTAGATAATATAATTATAAAAATTTAAAATTATCTATATATTAGTATTAATTACAATATTTATTATTTTTAAAAGTTAAATAAATTATATTAATTTTAAAGATTCAAATTTGATTATATACTTTGAATTATTCCCGGGCCCGCCCGCCCGTTTGCCAGGTGTACACAATCATATCATCATCTTATCTTTTCTTTCTTTCTTGTTGGCTCAGACACTAGTCGATATTTTTCCTCCATTGTTAACCTTGTGATCGCCTGTACTGACTCTCACGCCGGAGCTATCCCCCGACGGTCAGGCCGTCAAGCTTTTAGTGTTGACCTGTTGAACTGTGCAGGATCAGAGCGTCTTATGTGATTGGGACGCGGGAGAAGATCTTGGCGTTAACATATATATATATATATATATATATATATATATATATATATATATTAATGGATTTAATTACAAAGAAAGATAAATTACCAAGAGACAAGCATGCATGTCGAATTAATCCACGGTTTTGGAGCTCACGGTACTCTTGGCAAATGGGACATGGTGTGCAGAGGCAGTGAACCAGGGAATCATTATTCATTGCATGGAGTCGGCTTCAAAGAGTATATATTCATGCCTCAGCATCGAACTCCAACCAAATTTGCAAGTGTAGATCCAAGTACACCCAAGTACATAACCCATTATTGTGAAAAAAAATTAAATTTGTAAAACCCCTGTTCTTTTACATATATAATTGTACCCGTTACAAATTAAAAATAATAAAAAATTATTCACTAACACATACCAATAACTATCAAATATATATAATTAATCATCAAATGCGTACACAACCGTAATCACACAAATCATAACATGTAACTAGATACAAAATGTAATCACTGTACAACCTAACAACTAGTTATATACATAAAAGTAAATAACCATCAATACGTACGCAACTTAATCACATAAACCATCAAGCTAGCCAGATACAAGACCCTACTCTGTACAACCCAAAAACTAGGTAGTTAGATGCATTAAAGTAAAGTAAAAATATAAGCATAAACTATATCCCCTGTCAGCATCATCATCGCCATCGACAGTACAACGAACATCGTCCATCGTGTCAATGACTATGCGCAGAGGGGGTGCGGTGGCGGCAGGAGGTACGACTAGAAGGAGTTGCAGCGGCTACCGGACTTTGCGCAACATGAAGCGAGATAGCAAATGGGCAACATTGGTTGTAATCTCCAAGGAATGATCAATATCGTACGTTGCTCTAGCTTGGCGCAATAAGAATTAATAATTGAGAAGGCAAGTGTCAACTTAAAGCTTGATACGTCGAAGCAGCTAGCATTCCAGAGGCCCATAATTAAAAATGTATTTGTAAGTGATTTGGACAGCTCAGCTTTCAGCAACCACACGGGATGGGATGGCCATGGGCAAGCTTAGAGATCAAACATGTATAATTGGTGTATGGCCGTCTCCTTTGAGCTCTATTATTATAAACATTTCTTCCATTCTAAAATAGACGATCGATCGATTTGACTTCAAATATTTTAAGTTCAAAATTAACATAAATACATATAATTTTAAATAACAAATTGTTTAAAAGTTACTCTTATTTACACTTAAAATAAGAGATTTTATGTAGAAAAAAAATGAGATTTTGATTTGGTTTTTGTACACTCAAAATGAGTGATGTTGAGTTGTATTTTTAATATTAATAGGTTTACAAGTTTAAGATTACAACGGAACAGAGTCCCAAACAGTAATAATATCTTGACCAATCCCAACTAAACATTGAATTCAAATTTAGCATAACTCTAATTTGAATTTAGCAACTCAAGTGAATAATTTATGGATGTGTGGACGATTATAAATATTATTATTTTTAAAAGTTAAATGAGTCATATTAATTATTAAATTTAAATATCTCAAATTGATGTATGTGGATTGAAAAACGAATGCATAATATGAATTCGGTTAAATTAAAAATATTGAAGCTAACTCAAATAAATCTATGACAATAAAAGGGAGAATATCTAAATGATTTAATTGTTAGGCTACTGTACGTGGTTGATGATGATCACCTTGCCTTTGCCCGGGCCCCGCTGTGGACCCTTATTCATCCGTACTAACACAAACGCTCTCCTGGCTCTCTATAACGAATTGATAACTTTTAAGTGTGAAAAATACTTTTTAACCTCTTTCCATTCTTTTGAGTTGTCTAATTAGGTATCCAAGCCAAGCATAGTTCTGGAAAAAGACATCTCACCCCCGGCGGGGTGGAGCCCTCATCCCTCGATCGGACAAAAAGTATACATTTGACTTTTCAAACATGCTTCTCCCGAGCAGGTAAAGATACTTGGAATTGGGCCAATATGACAGGAGCTGGAACATATGAGCCAGCATATATCCTGACATTGGGTTCACTATGTTAACAACGAAACTGCCTATTTTATTTTTTTATTTTTTTTTGAGAATTTTGAATTGAAATCATAACATAATGCAAAGCTAACAGAACTTTAAAAGTGGTTGTAGCTGAAAATGGCTTAATTTTTGTGTTTTTTTTGTTTTTTGGTTTTGACATTTAACTTGGTATAATAATACTCCTATAATACAGTCATCCTGAACAAGTCTTAATTATGTTTTTACTTTTTACATTCGCATAAAATGCTATATAATTATAATTTAAAATATTTGTTACGCATTTATAAGACTTAATGAATAACAACACTAAGATGTAAGATTATAAATCATTTGATTTTTATATTACTAGGTAGGGTGACCTTTGCCCACCGCTACGTAACATAACACAGCGTTCTCCATTTACATATCAGGGATGGGCTGAAAAGTAGGCCAGCAGCCCCACTAATGGCGCATTAATATAAGTTGTAGGCTCGGATTCCTGAAAGAAAGGCCTGGAGTCGGGGAACGCATCAGAGCTATTGGGCCCACCAACCACAGCTCCGACAAGCAGATTTGGGTTCGGATTCGGACTCAAGTAAAAACGGGATCCTGCTTTGCAGCCTATTCGGGCTGGGTGGGCCTTGACTGATGGCAGTGAGCTTCCCCGGTGGTGTATTCGCTGGGGGTAACGTGCACCATATCCAACCATGTACGACATTGCCATTGGATTATCCCCTAGAATGTAGTCAACCTGCTGGGAGGGAGGATAAAGATATAGATGTACTAGTGTTGGGTAAAATATTTGAGTTTCTAGATTTTGGGACAGTAAATAAACAGAAACAGTTACTACGTTACCTGACGCTTGGCCAGGTGTTTGAGGAGAGCAGGGGAGGCAGATTTCTGGGCACATGGCACAGCATGATTGGCGTGGCTCATATAATTAGAATAGGCAAGAAGTAGGAAAGATAGGGAGGTTACATGCTGCATGTTACTTCCTCCAGCCTTGAAAATCAGTCCACCTATTCATTTATAGTAAATAACAGAAGAAGAGAGGTTTTGCAAATGATCATTACATTACATGCATATGTGTTTATTAATTGAGTAATTTATACTACAACAGAAGATAGCCAACCTAGAATTACTTGAGGCCGACACTTAAATATATAAATTAGAGTAAATATGTTAACTAGTAGTAACTTACAACAATTACCACTCTTGATGGATGGAGTATATGATACTCCGTAATTATACATACTTACATAGTTAATCAACTACGGTTGTACTCCCTCCGTTCCTATTTAAATGACCTTTTAGAGATGAGCACAAGAATTAAGATAATGATTGAAAAATATTAAATATAATAATCAATTGTCTATAATACCCTTAAATCATTAAATTTATCATAGCACAAGAGTTTTAAGTACCAAAAAAATAAGTAGAGTAATGAGAGATAATTTTAGAAAAATTGTAATTAATTTTCCTAGATTTGAACAAATGTCAATTAATTAAGAACAAATAAAAAACTCTAAAACGTCATTTAAATAGGGACGGAGGGAGTACTATATATGTACATATATACCTGGAGAGTATTGAACTTGGGGATGAGAAATGCCAGGCAACAAAGAGCATATGAAGCCATCTGCATTGATTTGGAAAGATTTGAGGTCGTTTTCTTTTCCCATCAATACTTCCTGTAAACCATCCCAAACAACAGTTTAGCCAGGGTGCATGGTACTCCTCCCGTTCATAAAAGATTGTCGTTTTAAGAAAAAAATTTGTTCCAAAAAGATTGTCGTTTTGAGTTTATCAATACACATTAGCTATTTTTTTCTTACTTTACCATTATTTAAAGTTTTCCCTATTTTAAACTTTCTTCTCTTCCCGATGATTCTTTTTCAATCCAATGCTATAATCCAAGTAGTAATTGATTGAATAATAAGTAATTGATTGAATTGAATAAGAAACATTGGAAAGAGAATAATTGGTTGAGACAATTAATAAGAGTAATATAATATTTTCGCTAAATATTAATTATATTCCTTAATCTGTGTACATTAACCTTAAACGATAATCTTTTAAAATCAGAAGGAGTATATATTTAGGCTCTACTCTGCTCTGCTCTGTTATCCCACAGCTGTCATATGTTTGTTTTTCTCTAGTTAATAATATTTTTTTAGTGCAAATTAAGCAGTACTATTACTATTTAGCATTAAGAAATTAAGGAAAGGGACGTGATGGCATCATGCTATTTAACCATTTGGTCCCAATTCTGAGCAACCAAAAACTTGGCAGAGTCACAATCAGAATTTCAACCAACCTAAATGAAGAGCTGATTGATCTTAAATCTACTATAAGGTAGATTATATAGAAGGAAATGTCGATCTCCCACTGACTTCAAGCACAAGCATGCATCAGAAAATTTTTTTTGCATATCTAAAGGATTTGGATTGCAGCTGGAAAGAACAATACTATATAATTGCCCTTATAGATAGAACTTAAGGGCAACTTTTACGATAAAAAAGGATAGTCATTTTGTCAACCCCACATGATCCAACGGCTTTAAATTGCACATCATCATTTTTCATATGTAATAGTAATAATCAATAACGGTCATCAAACATCCCTAATTAATTGTCCACTTACAATCTGGTCTTGGAATTTTCTTTAAATAAACTGGGCACGGTTTGCAATAGGACTCATCCACTTTCAATTCTACATCATGTCACTTAATTTGGTGACAGAGTATATTCATTTAGTTTAAGAAATGCAAAAATACTCCAGACAATTACAAGGAAAAAAAAAAGAGAATTGGGATTTTCGTAAATTTGATAGAACTCTCTCACATGAGATGGGGTGAGATGGAACCCATTGACTATTAATGTGAAGAAAAATTTGTGGAATTATCAAATTTACTCGTGTAAATATTAATACTCCCTCCGTATCTTAGTATCTTAATAGGAGTAGTTAATATAAGACGTTTTAGAGAAGTTTTTTTGTCCCTTAATATATGACGTTTTAGAATTTCAAATAACATTAATTGCTTAGTTTTCAATATTGGCCTAAGTATTAAATGGAGTATAACTTTGATTCTCTCACTATTTTTTTGTCCAATAAATCACAATTTATTTTTTCAGTACAAAAGTAATATAGACATTTAATATTATATTTAATGTTATAAAATTATTTTTTTAATACTTGTTCAAAAAAACTTAATACTTTAAAGGACGGGAGTGACGGAGGGAGTAGATAGATGGAGCAGTCATGATCGAGAATTGTTTCCTTATCCGAGGATAAATTAATACTCCATCCATCCGGGGATAAGGATACTAGGTGTAATAACTACTAACCTTGGAAATGAGAACATTAATTCCAGCGTGCTTGTTATCCCAACCAAATTCATTAATGGTGTCTCCAGCTCTCAGAACCACCTCGTTGTTCACTATATACTCTCTGTATTCTCGCCTCCTTGATGCCTTGTGCAACCATGCCGCTCCCCACAACAACTCATCCTACAGAATTAATGATGGAGTAACTAGTAAAATCAACTGTTTTTTACTACTGCTACCTATTCCTTTACTATTTCTTTTTTACCTACCTGGTAACCATTTACGTCACAGTAAAAAGGGCAAACTGCTGAGTGTAGGCTGGCACTGTACGCACCCCGGTGCCTGTCAGCAAACTCGAACACCTACAAACACAAAAATGTCAACACCAGCTGCATGTAGCGTCTCTGTCACGTAAGAACTGAGCAATGCCATGTAAGTATGATATACATTGGTCAAGTAAATTTTATAAAATTCTGAATCTAAATTCAAATCCAACCATAATTTATGCATGTGAAATTCATAGGTGCACCCCGGAAGGTATTGGTACTCTCTACTCCGTTCTTAAGAGATTATCGTTTAAGATTTTGGTATATAAATTAAAAAAATATTATTTATCAAATAAAATTAATTTGAAATTTTATCACTACCCCTATATGGAAAATTAAAAACTATTAATATAAGAGACAACGAGAGAAGGTAGAAGTAATATAGGAAAGTAAATAATTTATTCTCATCGAAAGTTATAAACGACAAACTTTTTTGAATAAATTTTTTCTTCTAAAACGACAATCTTTTAGACACGGAGGGAGTATTAAGAAAAATTGTACGCGGAAATGAAAAATTAACATGAGCATTTTACAATTTCTTTTATTTGTGTTTTGATTCACAAATAAAAATAAAAATATAAATAAATAAAATTACAAAACACTGTATGAAATTTTCATATATAATTATAATGTCCGAAAAGCTCTAATATTAATAGTTGTTTGGCATCTATATATATATATATATATATATATATATATATATATATATATATATATATATATATATATATATATATCAAACAATGCTCTAATTTGAGACGGGTGTTTATGAAAATATATTTAATTTGAGCAAGTTTTTATCTTAACAGTAAGTAATAGAAATAATTAAAGTTCAATTTATTTTCAAACGTAGATACTTAAATTAGGGACATAATAACCAAAAAGTTCCACATAAAAAGGTACATGTATAAATTATAGCATACAGAATCTGCATCATACTACTAAATTATCGAGAAAATATGCATGTATAAAGTAGTGTACGAATTCTAAACAAACGCTAATACTAGTAATATATATATTCTCCCCATATCAACGTACAAAAAGTATATGTTCAGTATATAAGTTGGTGAGAAAATAAAATCTAAATAAATTAAAGCTACTGCAAGCTACTAGCTAGGAGAACTGTAGAATTGTGACAATTACACTATATAGTCAAAAAAGAAAAGGCAAAAAAGCTTACTTTAACGGCACGATCGAGGAGTAGGCGAGAGTAAGCAGCGTCACGTGACCTGAACACAATAGACGCAGCGGCCAATGCAGCGGCGGTTTCTCCTGCCACGTCGGATCCCGGGTGGTCCCTATCAATCTTATATACTGTCCGCAGCGTATCCATATCTTCAGGCCTCTCCCAGCAATCGTGATCCGAATACGCGTCGCCCACCTGAACGTAAACCGTATTTGGATTCGCCGTCGCCTTTAACAGGTAGTCCGTTCCCCATTTCAAGGCCTTAATCGCATTGCCGAGCTCCTGCCCCATGTTCCTTCCGAAGTCTATTACGCTCCAGGCGAGTAATGTGGTCGTGAAGGCCATCGGAAACCCGAACTTTACGTTGTCTCCGGCGTCGTAGTAGCCTCCGGTTAAGTCCACCCCAGCGGTGGAACCGTCGTGCAATGCGGAGTCTCGGCGCCATCTAAGGCGTTGATCCTGCGGGAGCTTGCCGGAGCGTTGCCCTTCGAAGAAAAGGATGCTTTTTTTAAGGGCATTGGAGTAGTCATGGGCGCAGAATGCCGGAGAGAGGAGGAGGACCGAAATTAGGGAAAATGTAAGGGAGAAATATGGCCGGAATTTCACCGGGGAAAGGAGTGATTTTGGCGCCATTTTGTTTACGCTGGTTGCTGCAGGCACAAGGAAGGAATAAGGAATGAGAAAATAAAACCGTCAGTGGTTTGTTTTTATAGGGGAAGGGCCTGTCATTGGATTCTGGGTACGGGGCCAATTATATTTGGACGCGTGGGCGGATATGAGTGGTTGGTCTGTGGATACCGATGAGATCAGCCTTGACCGGTTCGGCGGTGCTTTGACCGGGTGGTCTGAACCGGGTTATATTGGCCTCTTACGAGTTATGGCTGACGGTGGGCCACAACGGTGAGTGATAATGAAAGGGGTGTGCAATGGTGCACTGAGTTTTCACCTCACCGTCTGTTTTTATGGTCACCACGTGGGTAGCCGCAGTGATATGGGACCCACACATGTAGAAATTTTGACTAATCGGCTTCCAATGAAGACCTGACACGTGGATGTTCGAGGTGTATAGTACTAGTAGTATACTGCGTACAGTAGATACTGAGGCTGCTAAATGGGGTAGTTTCAGTTGCATTATGGTTGGAGTTGGAGTGTAACTTGGCGGTTGTTATTTTGGGGTTGGATTTCTTTTGTCTGTTCTTTCGATGAAAATAAATGGCTTACTATATATAGGTGTGGTCCACTGTCACGTGCAGGGGTGGATCTAGTCACAAAATTTAATTAGATTAAATTTAAAATTTATTTTTTATTAAGAATAAAAATTATAATTATATATAAATTTTTTTTAATTTAATATAATTTTTCAATACTTAAGTAGTTAAGTTTAATATATATATATATATATGTATATTCATAATTTTTTTATAAGAAAAATATTAGAATAAATTTTTTAATCAACAAATTTTTTTATTAAAAACCCAATATAATACAAATATGACAAATCCAAAAGAGTTGGATAAGGCCACAAGGAATAAAGAAAACTAAGTAAATAATTTTGGAGTTTTAACACCTTGTCTTTGTCTTTGAAATTTAATTTGGTGATAAAAAAAAAGAAAGCGAATGAAAACAAAAAAAGATAATGTCAGTTTTGTAATAGAAGAGATTTTTTTTTTAAGAAAAGTGGTGTTTTTGAGTTTTAATTAGAAAAAATATATATAAAAAAATGAGTGTATTTCGAGTCAAAAAATTTCTTCTCATTTTTTTTCTACAACTAAAAAACTTTACAGGACATTAGTTAAAAAAGAAAAGAAAGTAAAAGACGGTACTTACTTTTTGAGTTAAATATTACACGAGTGAAATAAAAGTAGTATAAAATTATCATTACTTTAAAAAGTCACTTATACAAAAAGAGGATGATGGTGAAAGTGTGTACTATAGGAAAACGGAATGAGCCAACTCAAAATTCAGTGAGGGCAGGTGCCCCGTTGCCCTTGGGTAGATCCGCCTCTGGTCACATGGTTGATTGAGAAATTGGTTAAAATACTTTCATCAAGGTTGTTTAATATAGTAAAGTGATATTTTTAACGCAGATTTTATATTTTTATTGCAAAAATTAATATAGTTGTCGTTAAATAAAAAAACACAATTGCATGTACACTAATTTTAAGAGGTTAGTCCGTTATCACAAAATGTTAATTACGTCATTTTGATGGATGTGTAGATTATAATTTTTATGGCGTACTATTATAAATAGTATTACATTGTGTTAACTTTTAAGTATAGGCCACGAAGAGGATGAGATTTGAGCTTCTAAACAAATGACCAAGTAGAGTGACGTCCTTAAATTAGGTTATCGAGACAATCTCCCTAGAAGTTAATGTTACAAGAAAGAAACTCGCTAGAACTATCTAGGACATTGTTGTAACAACAATGTTATTATCAAATAAAAAAGGTTCACATACACACACATGCATATCATGCCCCCGCGTCTCACAAATATGTATAGGTGTGTATGCGAACATCATGTGAGCCACCATTATGTGATAATAGCATTATTTTTGTTGAAAGTTAGTTGTTTCCCGGTTGTCATATGAACAAGTTGTTTCATAAGTTGCTATATATATATATATATATATATGTCCATAAATTAGTAGATTTTTTAAAAAAAAATGAAGAAAAAAATTAAATGTTGAATTTTCAATTTTATGATGGGAGCTAGCTAAGCACAACGTAGACATAATCCTATTGGAAATATAATGCAAAAATGCAGGCACCTTTTTGAGTCTTGAGTTTCAATTGTAACAAGTGAAGTTTGTTATACTGCGTACATGCATGAATTGAGCTCAGTTGTGTTTGTTCACATGTGCAAGTGTATACCGGCATATATATATATATATATATATATATATATATATATATATATATATAGCGAAGGTGCATATATGGTCCCAATTAGTTCTATCAACAGAAACTCTAAACCAGTACGTACCTGACATCTATATGGTGAGTTAATTTTAATTAATATATATATATATATATATATATATATATATATATATATATATATATATATATATATATGGTGGCCGGACGGATGGATGCCAGATTCATCCCCACTCCATTTCACCAACTCAAGTCCATTTATCTGATATATTAAACTAAATATAACGGAGCACATTAACGTACGTTCTCCATTAATTGTGAAGGGTATTGATCTTAAAGTTATGTTTAGTTCTTTCTTAGTTTAACTTGAGAAAAATGCATGACATCAATGTCTGCATGCATGGATTAGGTAGGTGTGTTAGAATTAATTAATCCACATTTTTAATTTGTTGGGGGTAGAACTATATATATATATATATATATATATATATATATATATATATATATAAGAAACTGCGCGCATTAAAATTAAAATAACAGAGATTTGCAACCTAGCTAGCTCATTGCCTAAGTTGCTTGACAATGAGCTCATTTCCGGCCGGGAACCTAAATTTTATTTACAATACATCTATATATCAGTCTTAATTATATATAAAAGAAATGCAAGAGTGCATGCAAGCATGATTTAATTCGTATAGCCTCACCAGCCCAAATCTAAACTCTTGCCCATTTTCTATTAATTATTAATTGTTTTAGGATTTTAGAATTAATACTATTATCAATGAACCGTATATATCCATTAGTACTTACACGTGCAAACTTTTAAGTAAAATGATTTAAGAGGTGAAGTGCATTTGCAGGCCTCAAATTTTGGCTGCGTAAGTCCTCTATACCCCAGGACTTGAATAAAAGTATTGGCTATATATGAAGCAGTAATTCATTTACGGAGTAGTATTAGTTTTGTCAGTAGTATCATTTTGCATATTGAAACTTGAAAGTGGAATACTCCATTTATTTAGTCTTAGCACGTTTGATTAATTTTTGGGGACTGTGTAGCCGTAGCCAACAGGCCCGTTACTGTAGCAAAATCTTCAATGGGCTGAAATTGACATCTCCTTACACCCATTCTTCATAACCTTTGATTTGGTCCGTCGATATATTGTTAGGGGGAGGTACATGGTCATTAAGGAAGAGTTTTTGGGTAAGTTACTACACATTTATTCCTACTACTCTCCTAGGCACACACTTTCTGTGGGTTAATTACAGTATTATTTTTTCGTTTAATCACACATATTAAGACGCATCATTAATTTTAATATTAAGTAATTATTGTTGGTTTAAAATTTTATTACTACTCATACATTAATTAATTACTCTGATCCCCTCCTCTCCCTCTCTCTCAATTACTTTATTTTTTAGAGGCAAAGTAAAAAATGCTTAATTTTTTCTCTTAAATATATATAAAACGTATGGTAAAAAATCTTCTAAAAGGACTACTTATGTAATAGAAAGGAGTGAGTAATAATTAAAAGTAGTAAAATAAAAAAGTAAGTAATGGAAGAAACTTGGGATAAAAGAGAAAGATAAAAAAAATAGATACGTGGATAAATGAGGGTAGAAAGTGGGAGTAGTTGAGAGAAAGATAAAGGAAGTCTTAAATTACGTTAATGACCATGAAATTATAATTTTTTAAATTAAAAGGGTGGATATAATTGTAATCATAAAGGAAGAACGCCAACGTTCTCTTTCAGAGTTTTGAACGGAAAAGAAAAGAATAAAAAATTTAAATTAGAACAAAAAAGAAAAGAATAGAAAACTTGAAGTTTTCCATTGTGTTGTTTATTAGTTTTTAATAGAAAATAATAGAAAATTTAAAATTTAGGATATGAGTTGTAATTTAAAATTTATTATATTAAAAGTTGAGAATAATATGGGAATTATAAAAATATTACTTATTCCAATTTCTTTTCTGTCCAAATCAGACTAATTTTGGACGGAAAACTTTGGCAGGAAAATTGGCCAAGTTTTCTATCTATTTCTTTTCTTTTCCATTTATTAAAAAACTCAAAAACATAAGAATTGGAAAGAAAACCTAAATTTTCCGTCTATTTCTTCTTCTTTTTTTGTCCATTTTAAAACTCAGAAACAGAGCGCAAGAGACAATGCTCTCCATTTATAACATGTACTACTATTAGTTTATGTTATGTGACACACATTATATGCGTACATTATTCAGAAAATATAATAAAATTTGAAAAACATGGATGAACGAGAAAAGATATATAGGAGAGAAAATAGAGATAGAAAGTGAGAGAAAAAAAAACTTGTGGGTAAAGTAGTGATGTTGTTATAAGTTCACTATTATTATAAATAGAAAATTTAATGAAAATATAATAATTCTTAAACTTTATCATAGAACAAATGAGAGAAGAAGTTAATTATCCATCCCACTTTATATATAGATAGATATACTCTTTTCCCATAATTTTATTTGATTCAAAGTTTCAAATAGATGTTTAAAGTGTTGGCAATGAGTGGTTTGTTGTAGGGAGCGGGCCACAGGAAGGTTGGGATAGATGAAAATAAGGGTTCTTAAACGTAATTTTTTTATATAAAAAAATGGAATTATACTTTCTTTTATTCTATTTATGAAGAAAATCTTAAAATGTGGATTTTGTTTTTTGATTATTTTTTACTATTAAACTTTATAATATTTAACATTATTTGGGAACGGAGACTAGGATTTGAACATTACCTAAATACATGAGTGATTTGGTCAGGCCACAGTTGTGTTATCTTCTTATTTAAAGTTTAAAATACGTTAAGAATTGATCAAAATTTATGAGTTATTTATTTATTAAGTTAATGTACGAGTTATTTTGTTTAAATGTGCCTATAATTTCTTGTTTAATTTAGATATAAATTTGACTTATTTATGTGGGGGACAGGGCCGGGTACGGAAAAACTATGTTGCCATTCCTATATAATTTCACATTACGCAGCTTAATTGCCTTGGTAGGTAGCCCTAATGAATTCACGTAATGATCGATGCCTTGAAGAAGGGCCTGTGTGCGGAATCTTTGAGACATATATATATACTAACTAACTTGTGGGCTTTGGTCATGAATGTTTGTTGTTGTTTCAAAATCTACCCTCTTTTAATTATAGTAGTAGTAGTTGACAAATGATTCCCCAATCCAAGGCATTGAATCCGTTTTGGGTTCCTTTTTCAAAGAAAGCTGACCACCAGATAGACCTACGAATCCAATGTCTCCTTCCACAACTTTGTCAACCGGTTTAGGTTTAGGTTTAACTTTAAATTTCAGTTAATCACGGTGATGATGATTCATCATTATTTTTGTGGAAATACGGTTTACACTCGTTGCCCCCGTAAAAAACGAATATAATGATAATGTTTCATGTAAATATTAATTATTGCTTGCAATATAAAACTAGTTGTGTTTCTTACCCATGACGACCTAGTTGTCGGGAAGTCTCGTCCAACTTTAACCTGCACAAATATTCAAACTTAAAACTCCAGTTGGTGGGACGTCTAAAATTTGAAAGGTTAATGAACAAGATAATATGCCTACTGAGTTTCAAGTGTAAATACTGTCTCACATTTCTTACCTTTACATACCTTGATTTATAGAGTTTCCATGCCCTCATCTTGTCACGTTAAGCACTTGAGTCAGGGTTTGGTAGAAGTTGTCCCATCGTCTGGCAATTATATTGTTCAAGGAACAACTATGTGGAACCCTTGGTCAAAGAGTGTCAGCAAACTTCGCCCGAGTGGGCTAATGCCCAACAACCTTCGGGCGTAGTTGATTTGGCTTGGTTTCCTACTCTAGGCCTATATCCACTACTACAAAATAGTAATAAAAAGATGACACTTAAACAACAACGTTTTTATAAAAAACGTTATTGTGTTTTAAGGTTATAATGTTTTTTTAGTTATTTATGTTAAAAACACGGAGGGTGTGACGCCCCAAAATAGGTTCACACAACCCATTTTGAGTCATCAAAATACATGGTGAAGAATTCAAATACAAACTTCCATATTTATAACTATTAAATTGTCGTGCAAAATACGACAACACATAAACTGTGAGTTTCAATACAAATATTTTCTTGTAGACAATATCTAAACTTAAATAAAATTTTAATTATATTTATTATCACATTATTTTATAATACAGTGAAAACTTATATAATAACTATCTCGAACCATTACCATTACTCCGCTGTACAATTAATAGTTGTCTCCTTGAAAGGCTCAAAAGCGTTTCTTTCTACTCCTATTTATTTGGTTAGAAGGATGCTTCCGTTGCATTGGGTTGCCTCGCAATAATCGTTGTCGTGTTTATACATAAGCACCATGACAAAGCTCCAATGTCATTTTCTTCACCGCTGCTTGTTCTCGTGTTTTCCCATAATGTCAGCACATTAATTGTTTACTACCTCTTCACATTCAAAATTAGATATATATTTTTTAAATTAATTTTTTTATATATTTAATAATAATATTATTATTTTGCAATTGTTAGAAATATAATACTACCAATGAAACAATAATGCATGTTTAATTTACTATAAAAAATTATTATTTCTATAATTTTGGAACAAATGAATACAAGTTAGAACTAGTATATGACATGCATGATAAGGTAACCTCAGCTAAAAAACAGGAGAAATTAACTTTTCATTTTTCCGACAAAAATAAAAAAGTTAATGAGGTATATATATTGAAGACTTGGAAGGTTTATATACTCCTGGTTGGAACATGAGAGTATATATCATGTGATTTTATAAAACAAAATTTGGTGCAAATATATATTTTATTAATTTAGTATTTGTTTAATTATGACATATAATTTGACTTAATACTTTTTAGTTAATAACAATTCTTAAGTCTTAACTTTAATAATGAAAACTAAATCTTCAAGCAAAATCATGTGATTGTGTCATACAAAAACCTTAATAACATATATATATATATATAGAAGGCAATATATCAAGGATAATTAAAGCCGTTTTGAAATTTTGAGTATATAATATACGTCACATTTTTTAGCATCATATATTCATACATATATGCAACATGTATGTATGCATATTCACACACACATTCAGAAGAAAACTGTAAAACGATGATATATATAGATCTGTAGTTAACATAACAATGGGCCGGCCGGGTAGGACGGAGGGATTATCCTTCCAATGCACATCTAACCGTCTATTTCGTGATCAAAGAGCTGAGAATTAATCCGTATGGTTTCTTTGGGAAGTTCAGATCAGAGGTGGAGGAAGCGTGGCCGGATGAAGGAGAGCCACGTAGGATAATACACGTAAAATTTATTTTTTTCAAAAAGTCATGTAGGATAACTAAATAAATTTGTTAACGTTCGTGAGTAAAATTAGACGGAATTGCTTGATTAAATATTTTTAAAAAATACAGTAAATTAATTAAATATTTTAAAAGAACAATAATTAATTACTTAAAATACTACGATCACGATGGGGTTAAATGTGCTTTTTCCCAATCCGTTTGCACAACTGTTATTAAGACGGTAATATATAAACAGTGTACGGACTGAGGCTCCGCATAGCAAAAGACTGAAAAAGCCCTGTAGCTTAAAAAAAGCACAACAAATAACAAGGAAATTATTAGCATTATTATTAATTGTTTGGGAAAAATTCCAAGATAGATGATCACGATCATGATCACGATAACGATCACGGGAAGCTGTGGACCTGGAGGGTGCATGGGCCATAAACATCTATATATATATATATGTAGTCCACCATGTTTTAAAGTTATTAGTATTATACAACAAATAAATAAATAATTGCCGACCATTCGAAGGCTTGAGGGGCACTCCTCCAGCCGCACTAATTCAAGTAGCCACTCCAAAATTGGCGGCCATGCATTCAACTGTTACCAACAATAACTTATCAAATTTAAGCTTTTCTTTTCTTCCATTTTACAAGATTGAACATAAAATATGACGGTGGTTAGCATGAAGTTATCTTTGATTAATTGATCAATACAGTGTCAATACGGTGTCTTCTTCTACGTGTCAGCACACTGAATTAGTCAATTGACCAACTTACGATAAAATTAACCGGATCTATACATATTGTTCTTAGATTCGGAATTATATGTGTTCTTTAACGTCTATAATACTAAGAAGACTAAATGGCGGAAAAAATTATTCAACTTTTGTCAATCTTTCAATAAAATATATGTATACACCATTGAGTTTTATATATATAGTTATTAAAAAATACACAAAATTTGATCAACTCGCCAAATTCTGATATGTCCCTAATAATCATAATTAACTTCCAAGTGATATTAGAGCTAGAAATAATATAACTGCTGTTAAGCTATTTGATGTGATACCATAATAAAAAGAATTGGGCTCCTCTCAAGTTCTTAGGCTACTCCAGATTTTAGAGTTTCTAAAATCTAGGCCATTCATTCTCAGCTAATGGTTAAGATTAAACTATTAAAAATATCTACGTAGTTTTATAACTTAACTAATTAAACCATTAAACGTACGTTATTCACGTAGAGATGTTCAAGTAGAACTGATTCAATTCAAGAATATGTTGTTTTTAGCTTTCCCCTACAACGTTCTCTAGTTCTTCAATATTTTTGTTATTACGTGAATTCATCTACTTAAACACAATCAAAAAAAAAAATTATTCTAGCTCTATATATTTTTTGGTGGGTTTAATTACTTTATTAGTTATCAAAACCAAGGATATATATAGATCATTTGCTGCTGTATGTATCAAATCCAATAATGATGTAAATTGGCTGAAAACGAGTTCAAGAATAAGTGCAACTTTGGGCGATCGAGCCAGAATCGAAGGGGTCGATTTACAGAAGATTGCACAGTACGTGGATTTACAGAAAATGTTAGTCAAATCGGAGATTAACCTGATTTTGCGTTTTAAGTTTTAAAACGTAAACTTTTAATTAGATATTTTTAAGACTTTAATCTTAACCATTAGTACTCCCTCCGTTCCTTAATATAGGTCGATTTAGAGTTGTGCACAAGTATTAAGGAAATGATTGTATAGCATTAATTATACTATCAATTGTCTATATTGCCCTTATATTGGAAGAAGAGAGTGTTATTTATTGGACAAAAAATAGTGAGAGATCTAAAATTATATTTATTACTTGGGGTAATATTGAAAACTAAGCAATTAATACTTACTTGAAATTCTTATATTTAGGAACAAAAATATTTATCTAAAACGACTTATATTAAGGAAAGGAGGTAATAATTGAGAAGGAGCGCGCGTCCTAGATTTTAGGAACTCTAAAATTTGGACTACCAATCCTAATAAAATACTCCGTAAGAATAATTCTTTTGTTTCCTTCATTGAAAATAGGCTATTTCACTACTCCAATAAATACACGAATTTAGAATATTTGAAATAAGTACAAATACTAAAATATTTATTAAAAATTTAAAATTCATTTATCTGAATTATTCTAAAAAATGGAGGTTATGTTCCGCACTGCCCTCTAAACCCCATACCATAAACAAAATAATACCAGCATGTCTTGACCTTTTTTTTTATGTTATTAAGTAAAATAACGAGGGTAAGAAAGTAACTATATATCAAGACTTAGCCTACATAAACACTTGATCACCACATTTCCTTCCCTCCCCCACAAGCTAAACTCAAAGAACTTGTAGTATTTCTTTAGGCCAAGTTACTAACAAACAGCCATCATGAAACTCCAACCTTCAATTCCCCTTTTCTCTCTCCTCTCGAGCGCCGCCATACTCCTCCACCTCCAAATAATCCCGGCCGTCGTCGCCACTCCACCCGCCACCACAAACGATTTCATCCTAACAAGCTGCCAATCAACTCTATACCCCAACCTCTGCTTCCACTCACTCTCCCGCTACGCCAACCAGATACAACAGGATCCGGCTCAGCTGGCTCGCGTAGCCATCGGCGTCAGCCTCTCAAGGGCCAAACGCATGGCCAACTACGTCTCCTACCTCTCCCGTCAAGCCGACTACGGAGCTGAGCCGAGAGCCGCATCCGCCCTCCACGACTGTTTCTCCGTATTCGGCGATGCCGTGGAAGACATCCGCGACTCCTTGAAGCAGATGCGCCGGCTCGACGGGTCCGGCGAGTCGTTGAGGTTTCAGATGAGCAATGTACAGACGTATATGAGCGCGGCCCTTACGAACGAGGACACGTGTACGGACGGATTCGAAGATGTACAGGATGGGCCCATGAAAGCGGAGGTGTGCGATAGGACTGTGA
Source organism: Panax notoginseng (assembly GCA_016801055.1). Lineage (NCBI taxonomy): Eukaryota > Viridiplantae > Streptophyta > Magnoliopsida > Apiales > Araliaceae > Panax > Panax notoginseng. The sequence continues at coordinate 14,115,076 of CM029022.1, read as the reverse complement.
AGGTGATGCAGGTGACGAGCAATGCGCTTGCGTTGGTTAACAGTTTTGTTGCCAAAGTAACGGTCCCATGATTATGATTTATGAGCAAGTAGTTACTACTTTTTTGGTGGGTAAATTATTACAACTACTTTTACTATTTAGGTTATTTGTCTGACCAGTGGTGGTGAAAAAGAAAGGTTAATTTTTAGTTTTGTGATTTTTGTTTTTGACTTTTGATGAGGTTTGGTTTCATGCATATATATATATATATATATATGATTGTTATTAATTGGGAGTAGTGATATATATATATAAATCTTTTAGTGTATATGATGTGGTATGGACTATTTCACAATGTGCAAGCATTGCTTGCTTGCCAACATGATTCATGAGCTTGGTACTACTACGTATGTAATCCAACTAATTAGCTTGCATATATTTGTTATGAATAAAAAATTGACAAATAACATTTTCACCCCACATTACATATATATATATATATATATATATGGGACGGCCGGTGCCTTATGATTTAATTTCGTTTGTTAGTTTCCCTCCCTCCCGGTACAAATTCAGTCAACTAGAAACTTTTGACCTGAAGAAGAAAAAAGATTGTGAAATAATTTTCAAAGTTTAGGTTGGCTAGTTTCAGTAATATATTAATTAATCTTGTTCTGTATTAAGTAACTAATTAATCAGTTGGTTTAATTGTTAATCACTAAATTTATTATCAAATACATTGATAAATATATAATTCTATATACGATGGAGAGGAGAAAACGATGGATGGATGAGACAGCATAAACTTAATTTGCTGCTGCTCTGCTCTGCTCTTTTTGTTTTTGGTGGTTCAGTTTTGGATTACAAAATTTTAGGAGTGTGAAAGGGGCCGGGAAGGACAGTTCGGAGACTTTTAATGGATGGCTTGGCTTGGCTCGGCTCGGCTCCTGTTACTATTTGGGTTCACGGGTTAATTTAAACGTATTTTTATTTTACAAGTATTTGGGATCGATCATGATTGGCTTGGCGGGCCCAACATAAATACGCTGAAAGAGGGTCGTTCATTCCTTAAAGCTTGGGCATTAATCACTCGTTTTTTAAAAAAATTAATAAAAAATAATCCAACTTTGGTCATAATTTTTGGGTGTCATGGTATATTCAGTGTGTGTTATATATATTACCCTTATAAGTTTGACAGGGTAATAGTCTACCCATGCTCACGAAACCCAACTAACTAGTAATGGAATCCCAGTCAGGCTTCTTGGTAGAAGTTGGGCCTCGCCTAGTCCAACATATCAGCTTAATAGGATTACATTATCAAATGGTTTGGGCTCCAGAAGCTCTAACCAAATTTTTATTATTTAGTTTAAAAGACAATTATTTTCATAAATTATTTTACGATTTCAACAACATTCCTTCTCTTAATTATTACTAGCTTTCTATAACCTGGTATTTATATGAGAAAATAACCAATTCAGAATCCAACTGGGCTGGGTTGTTATGTATTTACGTTTCCTTGAAAAGAGTTTTTATAATATATGCATAATTTATATTACTAATTGTACACTAAATATATAAGTAAATGACTAATTTACCTTTAATAAATGAGTCTTAATTCACTTATTTAACATCTTTCACTTGTCATTTATATATCTTAATAAACATAATAACTATAAAACAAAATACAACTTAAATAAATACAACAATTAATTATGTAAGATGGAATTAAACACTACATAAGGCTTATAAAAAAAATAAAAGGGCACATAATTGCTTCATTAGAAATATAAAATGTTCATGTCTTAGAATGAAATTAGACAAAAAAAATAATAATACTAAAAATCATCCTATTTTTTCCCTAATAATAATACTAAAAATTCCATTATCTAATACTATTTAATGAGTGTAAGATAAATAATTTTTTATTTTATATTATTATCAAAAAATAAGATGACTTCTTTTTTCGATTAATTTTCTTCTAATACATGAATATTATATATTTCTCAAGTAGAGGTTAATTTTTATTTATTTTTTAGTAAATATTATGCATTTGTTATTTTTTTTATAGTTATTATGTGTGATAGTGATACAAGACTAAATAGAGAATGAAAACAATCAAATGAATTGAATCTATATAACGTTGCAATCACATGAAATCATAAATTTGGATAAATTGTCTATGCAGTCACAATATTTTTGATAAATCTAAATAGTAAGAGGGAAAATGATATATATTGCTAATATTTACGTCGATTTTTTAGTTGTCAATTACGTGGATAAGTATTAGTGGTATCTTTTTTGAATGTATGTGTAATAAGTGGGGTTCTCAAATAATTCATACCAATCTCATGTATTTGATAAGTTTCGCAATTGTAATTCGATATTAATTTATCATAATACATAGCAGGACTCTAATTAGAGTTAACCCTAAAAACACATGAAATCGTCCTTTAAATACTAAATAATAAGTTGAAACCCCTAATTACGGAAAAGAATACTAGTATTATGAAAAGATCAAATAAATCCAAAAACTAGTAAAAACTTTGAAGGGCCCAACGACATCTTTTCGCGACCACTTTTGGGCTTAAAGTAATGTATGTCACGACCAAAGGCATGAGTGTAGTAGAGCTTGCCGCTAGCTTCTATTTAACCTATTATATACGTAGCGGTGAAGACATGAATAATTTTCGGTGGGATCAAAATTATTACTAAATTATAAATAATTTGATGGGAGTTCGGGGGCATCGTCTCTGAACTAATTTTTTTTTAATACTTTTATACTTTCAAGTCACACACACAAACATATATATATATATATATATATATATATATATATATATATATATATATATATATATATATACACACACACATATACACACACTATATTACAATGACAATATAATAAATAATAATATATGGTATATATACACTATATTGACTCATAATATACTTTTTTAATCACAACTGTTCACAAGTAATTAATTCATTAATTATTTTTAAAAATAATATAAATTAGATTATTATTTAGTTTAAAATTTTATAGAGAGATATACAATATTGAGAGGATACGATCTATGTGGTTAAAATTTGATTGACAAATTTATAAATTTTCAATTTGACCCCGTATAATAGAAAATTTATAAAATTTTAGTAGGGTCAATTTATATATAATACTTAAAATTTTTAAAATTTACCTTACAATATAAAACAATTATTTTTTCAGTGCCACAATATTATATATAACTTTGCCCCTGCATATATGGGTCTCGTAATCGTAACTCCTAACGAATCAAAAGCAATAAAAAAACAAGTAGTCAAGACAACTATGTTTATTGGTCAAGTCTTGATCAATTAGCTAGTAATGATCAGGCCGTCTCAGTTGATTAACAAGAGTCTTAAACTTTTACATCAGATGATCGATCGATCGATGGTCAATAATACGAACTACTTTATTTCTAATTAAGAATTTATCTACCATATGCTATATATCTAAATAAAAGAAAATTTATTCATTCATTATATATATATATATATATATATATATATATATATATATATATATATATATATAGGTATTGAGAACGATGAATCGCCAACTTTTTGAGGAGTTTGATCATATCAGAAAATTTTATTAATTATGGAAAAATAAGAAGTTACAAATTCTTAAAATTTCTGAAAAAAAATAATTTAAAAGTTATTGAAAATTACAACTTCAAGAATGCAAGATATGTACTACTATGATCTTTATCCGAGTCTTTTTAGTAGAAAATTAATGTTCAAAAAAGTGAATGAGCTGATCATATACGTATAGTATACTGAAATTCTAGAAAATATATAATGAAGATTGATGCATGCAAACATTGTTAAAAAATAGGCTTGTAAAATTAAGATCCTTGTAATTAAAGAATGAAATATTCCATCTTTAGACAAGAGACAATTACTCGTCCGACCTACAAAAATATTCTCATTTGTATAATTTATCAAAAATGACTTCATCTTCTTTCTTTTTTTTTAAAAATGATAAATAAAACTTCTATTGCTGTATGGAGGGAGCAAGTTAGAAATGAAAAACGTTCTATATTTTTCTGCAGATATGGTTAATTATATTATTGAACTATATACTTCTCTCTTTCCATAAATGCCACGATTATATAATATACAATATCACTCAACACGTAATAATACTGTATTGTTATAGTAATACTTTTCCTTGTTCAATTATTTTTTCTGTCCTCTGACTGTCTAAATTATATATATATGGGCAATATGATATATATAACTGTGTATATTTTATTTGTGCAGTCTGTCAAAATTACATCGTTTTGACAGAATTATTTTATAAAAAAAATAACGAAATTTTGACCGATTATATATAAATAAAACAATAAAACATAGTACTAGACAACTATATATATTGAACTTTGTATTTGGTGGTTGTATGTATCACATGTGGAAAAACATGCATTACCATACCCAACACGGAGTCTTAATAATTAATTCCTTTGATAAATGTAGTACTACTAATGAGGGGTGCGTACCAAATTTAATTTTTCCAAGTTCGAAAGAAGTTAGGAAAGACGAGGGATTGGTTGGGTAAGTATTGTCAAAATTAAAGCATAAAGGATTCGACAATACAGTAATACTCCATTAGATCGAGGAGAAACTAATAAATAGTATGTCAACTAACCAAGTGGCACGACAAGAACTAACCAAGTGGCATAATAAGAAGTTCATACAAAGCGTAGCACTCGTACAGTAAAAAATGATGATGATGATATATATATATATATATATATATATATACACGTATACGTATATCAACATTAAGTAACCATGCAAGTGGCTGGATTAATTAAAAGTACACAGTAGTTCACCTAAAATAACGAAAAACAGCACTCCTATCAAAATCATATGCACCAAGCCTTCACGAGTTATCTTTCCTGTCCACCAACGTGGTAACCTAAACTGACTGGCTAGCTAGCTTGCTAGATCCCGATATGCTTTAATTTCATCTTAATTCCATTCTTATATATGTGGCTAATTGTATTTATAATTCTACCGTGCGTGCGTGCGTGCGTACGTATATATATATATATATATATATATACATCATCATCAACAACAACAAAAAAAACTAAATGTAATACTTGATCATGACCTCGGGATGCGTATGTTGTGCAGTACAAACTTAACATTGTAAAAATATTGAGAGAAGTGAGAGAGAGAGAGAGAGAGAACAACAAAAACTAAGATCGAATAATATTTCTACACCATAAACTTGACATAAACAGCCATGCATAAAATCACAAAAAATACAAAGAAATAGAGGACTAATTAAACATCATGTTGACCTAGCTACTATTTGCATTTTTATTTAGTCCTATCATTTGTCAAACTAATTTGTGTAAATTTTGTGCACATAAAATTATTTATAAAATAATTATTACATATAAATAACGTATTTATATAAATTTTCCACATACCGGTCAAACCATGAACTTACGAGTTGAGTTGTGTATTTTCAAACTTTTCTAGTGGTTTAAGTATACATTCAAACCCTAACGGTCGCCTAAGGATTGGATGCTAACCATTGATATATACCGTTGACATCCTTTCTATGTAAACCAATGACGTAGGTTTTGCGTAAACCATTAACTCGAGCAATATATCCCCTCCGTCACTTAATATAAATGATTTTAAAAAAATATTTTTATCCTTTAATATAAGTCGATTGAAAATTTTAAGTAAGTATTAATTACTTAATTTTTAATATTACCCCAAGTATTAAATATAATTTTAATTTTTTTACTATTTTCTGTCCAATAAATAATATCATCATTTTTTAATACAAGAACAATATAGATTTAATGTTAAACAATTATTTTCTTAATACTTGTATACAACCCGATCTATATTAATGGACGGGAAGAGTAATTAAGAAACAACCAATATCTCAGAATTCGTGCATGGCCCATGGCTTTTACAAACGCGTTGATCAAATTAAGCATCCAATAATACAGTGACCTACCAACGTACAAATCCAGTTTGCCAATGCCTATAAAAAGGACTCCTCAGCTCTCTCCCTTCATTAAAATCATCACATAATAAATCACTAGAGATTTTATTAGCCAAGTAAAAGTTGGTGTATTTTATATCCACATGGATAATAGTAATAATAATATTGTTCTTGTCTCAGCGTTTTTGGCTTACCATTTCTTGCTTATGTTTGGTCCTTCTAGGTTTGTGCATGGTGCCACTACATCACTTTGTAACCAAACTCCATATCCCGAAATATGCAATTCTTTCATGGTTTCCACTAAACCTCAGAAAACCCTGGACAAAACCCCGTTTATCACGTTCCGTGATTCAGCCCTCTCGGTCACGTTGGCTCAGGCCGAACAAGCTCACCGTCTCATCTCCGCTATGGACGTGAGCTCGTTTGACGGACGAGCCAAGTCCGCTTGGGCAGATTGTTTGGAGCTTTATGAAGATAGCATAAACCTGCTTAACCGTTCCATTGGTTCCGTTAACCCAAACAGTAATAATGATGTCCAAACCTGGTTAAGTGCAGCTCTCACCAATCACCAAACATGCCAAAATGGATTTACTGATTTTAACTTGTCTTCTAATTATTTTGAAACCTCCCCATTTATGTTAAGTAGCTTTTCAAAGTTCATTAGCAACTCTCTTGCCATAAATAAGGCTGCCACAGCTTCAGTACTATCTAGTGAAAACCCGAAATCCCGACGCTTACTAGCTAAGGATATGCCGGGATGGATCTCGGCAGCTGACCAGAAGCTTCTTCAGGCAACACCGAAAGCCGATCTCGTGGTAGCAAAAGATGGATCGGGTAATTACATGACAATTTCTGAGGCCGTGGCTGCATCCGTTAAGCAAAGGAGTGGTACTAATAGGTTTGTTATATACGTGAAAAGAGGAGTTTACAAAGAGAACGTGGAGATCAAGAAATCAATGAAGAATTTGATGGTGATTGGTGATGGGATTGATGCCACAATTGTTACCGGCAGTAAAAATAATCAAGATGGTTCCACAACTTTTCGCTCAGCAACTTTTGGTGAGTTTTTTTTTTTTTGAAACAAGTTTTGGTGAGTTTATATATATATATATATATATATATATATATATATATATATATATATATATATATATATATATATATCATCTATATATCTTTTTGACCACCTTAAAATAACTTATGATTGATCTTAGTGTAAGGGATGGGGGTGGTATCACTAGAGCGACACATACAGCGTATAATAAAGATATTAATTTGAAACCTTTTTTTAGAATCTTCAAAATATTGTACCTAAATTATACTGAAGATACCATACTGACACAAAAATTCACTTATAACGTACCAACTATATATGCTATATTATCCTTGGACTTATAATCAGCACCCAAGATTATTAATTTATTCAAAATGTTTTATGGCAATATGTTTGGTCTTATTACAAAACAACTTTTTTGATTCGATATAGTATAATTAATTATAAGCCAGTTGAACATTAATTAAGTTAATATATGCATGGCAACTGTTTTAAAAATCATATTTAATTTCTACTATATATCTTGACACAATTAAACTATTTTTCCACGCAGCTGCTACAGGCCAAGGATTTATGGCACGGGACATGACGTTCGAAAACACGGCCGGACCACAGAAACACCAAGCTGTTGCACTCCGGTCCGGTTCAGATTTCTCAGTCTTCTATAGCTGCAGCTTCAAAGGTTATCAGGACACCCTATACGTTTATTCCCAACGCCAATTCTACCGAAATTGTGACATATATGGAACAATAGATTTTATTTTCGGCAACGCAGCTGCGGTTATACAAAACTGTAACATTTATGTAAGAAAAGCAATGAGCAATCAAATAAACACCGTCACCGCACAAGGCCGGACGGATCCCAATCAAAATACGGGTATAGTGATCCATATTTCACGAGTCACCGCAGCTCCGGATTTGAAACCGGTTCAGGGTTCATTTAAGACCTATCTGGGCCGGCCGTGGAAGCAGTATTCGAGGACAGTTGTAATGAAAAGTTCCCTAGACGGTTTGATTAATTCGGCCGGTTGGCTGCCGTGGAGCGGAGATTTTGCCCTAAAAACATTGTATTATGGTGAATATATGAACATTGGAAGTGGTGCAGGTACTAGTGGCAGGGTTAAATGGACGGGGTACCACGTCATAACGAGTGCCGCGGAGGCCGGAAAATTCTCGGTTGGGAGTTTGTTGGACGGGAATTCTTGGCTTGCAGCCACCGGAGTGCCATTTACTTCTGGCTTGTGATATACTAGCTAGTATATAGTAGATTCTTAATTAGCTTTTTGTTACAATATTGATAGTGGGGGGTTGTGTGAAATTAATAATGATGTAATTGGCTTATAGTTTGTGTCGGGTTCTTCTTGTATGGAATATATGTAATTAAAATGTGTACAAAATATATAGATGTATGAATGCTTCGTATCAGTTACTTTTGTTAATGAACTTAAAATTATATAAATCTTTGTGACAATGAGTTGAGTTGTGTGCTCTTTTGTGGTGTTTATATAGTACTCCATTTATTATTTCAAAATTTATATGAATCACATTAATTTTAAAATTTAGGATGTATTTGATCAAAGTTTCGAGTTTATCTAACAGCAAATCACTAAGATACTTCATAGCAAAGATATATGAGTTTCTCCAAAACTTTTAGAATTGAAATGTAATAGTATATGTTGATATATATATATATATATATATATATATATATAGAGAGAGAGAGAGAGAGAGAGAGAGAGAGAGAGAGAAGAAAAAAAAGGAGGGTGTAACCAAGGTGCATGTGGAGGGAGGGAGTTGAATATTTTTTTCTGCAGGAACCATGAAGACTCCAAATCACTCCAAGTATTATATAGGATTGAAATGTAATAAAATATGTTGTTCAAAAAGATAAATTAAAATTGACTCTAAAATATCAAATTGAACTTTTTGTGTGGATGCTATATATATATATATATAGGGATAACGATATGATTACATTTTATTATATTGTTATACAGAGTAAGAGAGAGAGAGAGGTAGATTTTTCCTGCATGGACCTTGAAGACTCCAAGCAAGCACCAGAGATGATCCGATCATGCCAGGCCCAGGCATATTAATTTGTCAATGTACGTTTAAAGATTAGTGAGTTGACTTGAGACCTGAAAATTATTTAGTCTTGTTTCATTTTCATGTTCCAATACCTCTTGAGAATTAAGTTGATATCTTGTTCTTTATTGTTTGTTGGTTAATTAGCAGTTTCAAAGTTCTTCGAGGATAAAGAAATATCTCCCACTCAATATATAGTGAACTTCCATGAGAGACCACTTTCAAGCAGGTTGAGGTCCCCAGTCCCCCGTCCGCTCCAATGCACCATAAAGCATGCTTGCTATTATATGAAATGATTACCAACAACTTGTTATTTAATTTGTAAGGGCAAATATTTGTACAATTTAAATTTATTATCTAAACAACTCTTTTTGTGAGAGTTAATCGAGAGAAATAATATAAAAAGAAAAGGGAACTGCTGATTTTTTTTGGGTATGAAACTATTCAACAATTAATGTGAACCATATATTATCATCAACATTATATTAATAGATCAGATCAGCTGTATGAAATATTGAACCCTCTTTGGTCCATGTATTATTATTAAGACTAAAAGGTCTGCCAGAGGGTAATTTTGTAAATTGCAATGGAATGATGTATTTAAACAGAGACAGGCTCTCCAATAGACAATATATGTGTGTTCCCCCTGCTGCCAAGGCCTACTTATTAGAGTACTACTTAATATATCTGCCTAAAATGCAGGAAGCTTGCGTGGCCAACAGCCGAAAGTTGTGTATCTTTCGTTGGCACAAATGCAACTATTAATCAATCACTTTGAGAATTGCATTTACCTAAGATTAGATATGGCATGATTAAATCCTTAATTTGGAATGAGTCGGATTAATTACTTTGTAAATCTTTAATTTGGAATGGGTCGGTTACTTGATACATGAATCGTGTTATGATTTATTATGTGATACGAATACGAGTACGCGATATATTATATAGCTAAAAAGTGTTATGTTAAAATATCTTTATATAAATTTTTATAGTTATAAATTCTCTTAAAATCTAAATATTGTTTGAATCAACAAATTCATTCTTTATATTTCTTCTATTAGATTTTAAGAGAATTTGTAATTAAAATTAATATATTCATGATGTATTGTTCGTATAATATATGCCAATTAGTTAAGTCAACGGGATAAAAATTGTATTATTGTCGACCCAATACGATTTTGTCAACATTGCTTCAATAATAGAAACACATTCAAATGTATATAATACATAGTGACAATTTCATTTAAGATAATGATGATATTACTTGACCCACGTATCGTGAGATACATTATCCGCCCAAGAACTAATCTCTTCAGTCGTGTACTCCTATCGCTTGCATTAATGGGTACCATCTTATCTAACCTCCAAAACAGCATTAATTCAGCAATTATAAGCTGATGTTTTAATATTCAGATCAAGGTTAATGAAGTTGATAAGAACAAATCATCTGACTCAGCTCAGCTCTGCTCTGCCCTGACAGAATCAGAGCTAAAAAACAAGGGGTTTGTGAGTTTAGAGAGATGAGATGAGATGAGATGAGATGAGAAGGAAAAGTATAGAAGAGGAGAGGAAGAGAGATGATTATATTTTTTTCTTGTCATGTTTGTGAGTTTTAGAAAGAAAAAATTTTAATTATATTTTTTGTTGTTTTTGAATTTAAAAGCAAGGAAGAGAAGAAAAAAAAAATTTATTTTTAAACTACATTATTATTATATTATCCTTACATATAAATATATTAAATAATATGATTTAACAATGTCTAGTTATTAAATTTATTTTGCTTGGTCTTTTTTATGATTTTGTTACACACGTATATAAAAATATATGTACACATATTTTGACTTTTTATTTTTATTTTTGCTTAGTCTTTTCATTTCAAATTATATGATTAATGATGACTTTTTGTAGTCAATTTTGAGATATTTTTTAATACAAATTTTACAAGAATTAATTGGATATTACACAATACAATTGAAAATCATAAATTATCTAAATAATTGTTTTCAAAACATAATTGAATTAAATTTAATTTTATATTTTGAAATGGAAATAGTACTTACAATGTGTGTGTGTGTAATAGTATCTAAAATGATAAAGAAAATCCAACTCAACCATGCTTCCTTGCCTCGGCAAATGAAATACACTACAGAATAATACTACTTATTTTTATGCATTTTAAGAAAAGTTGTCAATTTCACATTTCCTCCTAACTCAACTAATAAATAAGGCATGATCAGTTGCGAGTATCAATGAAAGCTAGGCCTAATAACTTTTTGGAAGGGAGAAGGGAAAAATAAGTACTCTAACTTAACAAAGACCACCTGTCAAGACAATTAGTTCTGATGTTCGCAAACTAGACCCTGATATCTTGTAAGCTGGTCGAGGGAGCAATATATTGTACATATTCAAACCATGGACAAAAACCACATTACCTCCGGATTAATTGTAATTTTGTGATTAAAATCCTGTAAATCAAGGAGACAATGGTGTCCAATATTCTGAATATCTACAAATTATTTTGAATAACAAAACTTCAGTCGACGAGAAGTATCAACCCAAACCATAACACAGTCTGGTAGAACCGTAGGAGCTTACAGTGGAGGAAAAAGGAAAAAAGGATCCCAGCTGTTGTCGGGCAGTGCTTGATGTTACAAGGCCTGATATGGGCTTAAATACTTTGTTTATTCAATGTAGAAAAACATATAATATAGTGTTGCAGCAACCGTATCGAACTATGTAATGACAGTTGGGGCAGATCGGCCAGTAAATTCTTGCATCTTTGACAACAAAAGAGCAACCTCGACCTGTAATTTACAAATCCAGTTATTAGACAAAGAAAGTAATGAAGAGGAAGTTTAAAAAAACAGGACGGGAAGCACAAAAGATTAATAACCAGAGGAGTAAGTGCTTCTTGAGAGTCTCTTCCAATCTTAGACGAATCCTGTTCATACTGCTCAATATACAGACGAATAGTTGCACCCTCGGAGCCAGTTCCGGATAGACGGAACACCTGAAATACAGGGTCAACAAAAAAACATTTATGAAACAAGGCAGTTAAGGAGGCCAAGGGAAAGGCACAAGCAAGAAATAGAAAGTCAAATGATATGGAAATTTTTTTGAACTATTTGGCTTCGAAAACAAAAATGTGTTTCTTAAAATCCTTAAATTTCTCAATACTATAATTGTCAATGTTCTACAATTCTGACAATTCAATCATCAAAAACAATTACAACACTGGATATTGTAGCCACTGTGTGCCCATGTATTAAACTTAGTTGTGATTAAATCATCCTTTATGAACAATGAAGTGGTGCAGGAGAGCTCGCTTACCAATCGTGATCCATCTTCAAACAGATATCGAACACCCTGATGCTTTGAGATGGAACCGTCAACAGGATCTTTGTACTCAAATTCATCAGCATTGGCAACATTTGACACATCAGACCGTATTCCTTTTATAATTCTACAAAAATTAAACAGCACAACATAAATGAAACCGCTTCAACGAGTTTTGGTCTTCTCAAAATAAAAATTGTTGCTGATTCAAAATCATTAAACTTTGGCAATTCAGCCTCCATTTGACATAATGATTAAAAAAATGTACCAAGAAAAACTAAAGAACCCACAATTAGAACCTGGGACCTTAAAACAAAAAATTTTTAAAAGCATAATCAGGTAGCAGGCTTGTGCCATTGGGAGGCAACTCCTGTGAAAAACAAGGCACAGAAATCCCAAGACTAATTGTTGAACAAATTTCCCAGTGACTTCCCGACACTAGTCAACCCAAATTTAAGAGCAACGAAGATCGTGTTTTTTGATATGCTCCAATACAAGTTTGTCATCATTTACACTAATGTAAAAACACTCCAATACATTTTTAACTCCATAACAAATCCAGCAGTTAAATTGTATGTACCTGTTTTTGTTTTATTTGTAGCATTACAAATAGAGGACATATAGTATCAATCAAAAATAAAATGCATCTTGTAAGAGTATGCTCACATTCTCACTGCTGAAGCTCTCATTGACTTGGTAGGGAATTGGAAAAAAGGAAAAAGGATAGTGTTTATAAGGGTGTTATACCTCATGTCATCACACCATGGGCATTAAAGGGTGGTAAACACAATTACTCAATATATATAACCTATAAGGAACTTGCGATTTTCAAGTATTCTAATAATAGCAAGAGAAGCATTACTTGTTAACTTCACCAAGAGAATCTTGCAACTTGACCAAGTATGCCATTAGATCCTTCGCTGCGCCTGCATCAACATTCTTGAAGAAACAAATTTTTTTATCTCTTTAACTATGTTTAATCAACTATGTCACTTATAAAAAAAGACAGCCGAGTAAAACCCATCACATATTATAAAAACCTCATAATCATATCGAGTATAATAGTGTCGTCCATAGGTAGCCCAATGCTGGCGAACAATGTCTTCAACAGTCACAAGCTTTCCCCCTTTGAGGTTCTCCTTATTCTTATAAGCAAGAATAGATAACCAAGCCAGAACAGCCCATATTCCATCTTTCTCACGTATATGGTCTGAGCCTATAAACAGAAAGAACAGATGCTTAAAGTTTGAATTCCACATCTGCTACTTCCATTTAGATATAACTTCTCTTTCAGTTAGACATTTGTAACAGATGGAAGCATACCAGTTCCAAAACTTTCTTCACCACAAACTGAACACATTCCAGCGTCCATTAAGTTACCAAAAAACTTCCAGCCAGTGGGTACCTGGCATGATTGAGAGTACCAAAATTACACGCTCGTATTAGTGGCAAAAACACTATAGCTAAAAGTCAAAAAATCTGTGCAACAGAGTACCTCAAAAAACTTCAAGTTTAAATGTTTGGCTACAACATCAAGAGCAGCTGACGTAGGCATGCTCCTACAAGAAGAAAATTGATACTTGAGATTGAAGATTGCAACTACTAAATTCAGAGATGATGAGCAGGCTACACAAAATGATAATTCGACTCTTACAAGTCGAAAACATCCAGTTGCTATAAACTAAAGCAAGGTTTTACAAGAGTGAACAAGTTAATGTGCCTGCCTATCAATGAGCTTGAGAATAGGCATGCAGAAGCAGGCACACACACGTGGAGAAACAAAAGAAGATCAGAAAAACTGTACAGAACCTGGCAACTCCCTTTAGTCCAGCTGAAAAGTAAGGTATGGATTGAACTGCATTTGCAGCAATAATAGCAACGGAATCAGACGGAGTGACAAAAAACCTGATATCACCAAAAGAAGTTAGCAATTAAGAATCAAATATGTCAGACGTCAGTAGTTGTCCATTCTAACATCAGGTAATACGCTACCTTTTACCAAGGACCATGTTACGATCTGCATCACCATCAGCAGCAGCACCAAATTCTGGTGGCTCATGATCAGCATTTGATTTGCCCAATCCCATACGTGCTACCAACTCCTTTGCATATGTCAGATTGGGATCTGGGTGTCCTCCACCAAAGTCCTCCTATTTGCACAAAGTCATGTAGAAGTAAGAAAAAAAAATTGCTACTATGGCACCAAACTGTAACTCAGCTTTTGAATTACAAAACAAACAAAGATACAATTCAAAATCACAGAAAGACCTTGGGTACGCAGTTTAACAATGAGCTTTCTTGTGCACCAAGTTCTTCAACAAATATACGTTTAGCATAAGCTCCAGCTACTCCATGAAGCGCATCATAACTAGGAAATGGCAAAAAAAATAGGAGTCCAATATAGCCCAAGGAAGAAAAGGGGAAAAAACATCAGGAACAGAATTTTCTGTATGTTAGATCCAAACAAAATGAGCTACATACCAAAATGAGAATTTTGGAGATGAAATCAACTTCTGGATAGACTGGAAATCAAATATTGACCTGAATATTTATCAACAACTCAATGATATTAAGAAATGTAATGTTGATGTAAAAGAACTATATTGAACAGAATATCATAAGATAACAGCTCAAAAAATTTCATTCAATATAATTGAAGAAAATAACAATTGTGTGATGTGTCAAGCTTGTATCAAAACCACGACTTCCGCGGTCCTCAACAGCAGCAAGATATGGTTAAGTACTAATATATATTTTTCAACTAGAACACAGAAGAGTACTAATGTCATACTTCATCAGTTTCACATAATCACTAGCTGAATCAAATACATCAACGTCGAATTGCCCTTCAGGTCCCCCAAAGCTTGTTATGCCAACTGCAGAGATATCCACCTAGAGCATATATAAATCACTGTAAGATATTGATGTGATCATGAAAATGTGAATGATACAATCTAGGAATATATATATATATATACATATATATATATATATATATATATATGTATGTGTGTGTGTGTATGTATATATATATGCACTCAGACACACACACACGCTAATTACAAAGAAGCTCATACATCTGGTAGGCCTTCAGAAATTAAGTACTCCTTTATTGTTTTTGTGTTCTCATATATCTTGTCAGTAATTCCTTCAGGTGCAGGTCCGCCATTTTCCATGTTGTATTTAATTCCAAAATCCTGTAATAAAAAGCACAGGAATAAGTATCAGATAATGATTCTGGTGTTTCTCCTTCAAAATTTCTGGACAAAAATAAGTAACTGATACGTTGTCGACAAAAGTGTCCATATGGAAGATTCAATTATAATTGCTTCATCAAATAGAATCTTAGATTCTGTGAGGGTTGGTCATCAAATCACATGTATTAAATTGGTAAGTGGTTAGTTTCCAAGTTAATTAAGCCCTTTACGTATACACTTTATCAATTTAAACTCCAAATCCATTATCTGTGGAACTACGAAGTGAAAAAGTAAGGATGGCAATGGTGCGGTTCCAGATTTTAAAAGATCTTGAACGCACCGCACTAGCACTGGTTCAAGATTTTATACCAAAACCGCACAGGCCGGTTTATATTTTGAACCGCAATGCACCTATTTGCACCAGTCAAAATTTAATAATATTTTTGACTTATTTTTTTATTAAACTAATTTAGTATTTTTACAACACATATTATAATAATATTCATTAAAATAGCTCAAGTAATACAAGAATGTAAGTTTAATTAAAATTAAGATAACCTTATTATAATATTAACATTATTATAGTTTAAATATATATCAACTATATATAAAAATATTCATAAACTAACTTTTCATTTGCAAAAGGAAAAAAAAAAAAATATATATATATATATATATATATTTTGAGTAATTCTATAATTATATATAATACAATGAAATATAGAGATATAATTAAAATAAATAAATATATATAGTGGTTCAAGTATCGGTGCATCGTCGGTTCCGGTGCGGTGCACCAGTTCAGAGGCAGATAACAAAACCACACCGCACCGGTCCCGATTTAACATTTTTTGCACCAAAACCACACCGGTGAGGCCAATAGTTCCGATAAAGGCCGGTTCGATGCAGTTCAACCGGATCGGTTTCGATTTAAATTGTCATCCCTATAAAAAAGGTTCAGCTGCAAGTGATTTCCATTTGAGTACAAGTACAAATGATTTAATAATAAATAAGATGACTCACTTTCATCCATACATCAGAAATATCAACTAGGTAGGAGCTAGCACCGAAACAATTTTCTTCAGTAAGAACTTATGAAAATACTACTGGTACATACCTCATTGGGACCACCTGGGTTGTGGCTTGCTGTCAATATAAATGCTCCAGATGCCTTGGATCCCTGTTTAGACATTTATAAGCAAATTTGTCAATTTCAAACATTTTTAACAGTGCAGAATTATGGGAAAAGAAAACTCAGAACACAGATAAATATAAACAATTGAAGCAGGTTAACTTACATCAGCACCAACTCTTTCACGTATAACTGCTGATACAGCAGGAGTGGACAACAATCCATTTTGACCAACCCAGACACGTCTTACCCCATTTGCAGCTGCCATTTTAATTATAATCTGCCGGTTTTCAAGGCAAAAATTGTACAATATGGTCATGAAGAATCTAATGGAAGATGTAACAATATAGATGCTGAGAAGCAATAACATGTGCATGAATGGAACTCAGGTCTGTTAGGTTAGATCAAAGCTAGGATTGGATTGACTAATATATACCTAGAAGCAGAACATTCAACCCAATCAGACAGATTAAAAGCATTAAACTTCCTGCACCTGAAGCTTTCTCTTTATCCTAATATAAGGCCTTTATATTGGAGCTCAATAAAACATAGTAGCAGGATATTCAATCAAATCAGGGACATTACAAGTGGTAAACTTGCTGCATCTGAAGCTTTTGGCTTGCTCAAATTAGGGCCACTATAAAAGTCTCATGTATCAAGTCAATGGGTAGGGATGCAACGTGCAAGGCCAGGCCAGGTTTTGCAATATCCATACCCAATTTCATCGGATTCGGGCAATGCTCATCGGGTTTTACATACCACACGGGTAACCCATTCCCTTATTTACATAATTATGTAATTGAAAAAATTAATTTATAAATCAATATAAGTGTACCAAATATATAGATATGTATAAAGTATAAGTATTTAAACTATTTATAAACATGTATAATCATTAAAATATTAGTGTGTATATATATATATAATCATTAAAATAATTATCACTATATATGTAGGGCTAAGTCGGGTGCGGGGTGGGTACTACATTACCCGTACCCGTACCCGTACCCGAACACTTCGGGTTGGGGTAATAACGTTTCATCGGGTTTGGATTCAGGTAATACAGTGGATTTGGATGTAAATTGGCATTCCTATCAATGGGTGACATCCTCCAAAAAATCAACCAGCAGACCATTCGGTTAACCACATTTTTTATTTTTCTCTAAACCTGTGCAGAGCATATCAACCATATGGAGAACATGTAAATATTATTATTAAACTCAATGTAACTGGTCCCTTGCCCTAGCTCTAGATTAAAACTCTTAAAACTGCTTAGAGATCTCCCCAAGTCTCCCAACCCAAGCCTGGTCTATCACAAAGCTACAATTTTCAATACAATTCGCAAAAAAATCTAAACTAGCTCAATTAGACTGGAGCTGACCAGACCTCAAGATCAGTACAACAAATAAATAAATTAGAACACAAATCTCTATTTAATTTAAACTATAGGAGAATGCCAACATGATGCTATGGAGAGGTACAAGACACCAGATATTATTTCTTCCACTTTGTAGTGTAACTGTTTTTCCGAGTGTTTCGGCACAAATGTAAGACACGTCAAAAAAACATTTTGACATTATATATTTTATTTATATTTAATAGATGAGACATACAAATATATTTAGAATATCGAAATATCATTAAAATAAGGTGTATAAAAAATATTTTTTCTACAGTACTAAAATCCATGCCAAAAACACACAAGAAAGTAATGAAACTTCTTACAATTATTGAAAGAAACCAAAAAAGTGAGACAGATTGACATTTAAAGGGGAAATTGAGTACCTGAATAGCATCCTTTGAATAGTAGCGACCATCACCAGAAACAACAAGTGTAGCCCCTGTGAACACAAAACACAAAACACAATTAGAAAAACTGGAGATAATATACCAGACAAGATTACCAGTAAACCTAAAAACATATAGGACATAAAACATGTTGACAACAGAAAACTCTTAGAAGAATACATGCAGGAAATTTAGGACTTTGTCTAAATTCACATTGCCATAAACTGTTATCCTAGGAGGTCCCTTGGAGTTTGGGATAAGAGGAAGGGGAGGGATGGTTCAGGCATGTTGAACTGAATAACATCTCACAACACCACTAACAAGGATCGCTTCATTATGCATCTGTATAGCAAGAGTATATAGATGATACAATGTGTAAGAATACATATAGTTTGTTAATTGTTCTTCCTTATTGGGTCAGCAAAACATCTCAAAATTCTTAACTTTAACCCAGTGTCCCTATATAATTGGTTGCCCTTATAAAAATGAAAGAAATGAAAGCTGTTCAAGTAAATAAGATGTGAAGGGAATGAAACAATGTGAATGTCCAATATATACTTAAATCAGTTTTGGGAAATTCCATACAAGCATCTGTGATCTGCGTGAGATATTATTCCTCCTTCCTTTTCTCATTCAAATCATAAACTAGGGTCAAGTATTTACTTTGACAAATAATAGCTGAACAACTAACATTAAATCAAGATTAAATATTTAAACTAAGATACCAATTTACTATAATAATAATGAGAGAGATAACTCTCCTGCCTATCATATTTAAAGCTGATAAAGTAAAACCTTATTGCATGTATTCAATGGAGCATACAATATTTTCAAAGAAAAGAACAATGCACCATTCTAACTGGTTATAAAGCAAAAAATGGGTATCAAGTGCTATAAAATATAATGGGGAAGTATATGCACAATTTGTTAATGAATTCTTGACCAAGATGCAACAACAGAAGTATATAATTCATAAAGATTGTCAAATGAAATCTTGAAATCTGCTATTCATAAACCATAATATATTGGTAATAGAGTAATTCTTTCACTCAACCAAAACAAATGCAAGTTTCAGAGTTATTCCTAAAGAAACAAAAAGGTATACACCCTTCGTTACAAAATTAGATATACATTTTGACTTTTTAGAATCAATTCACGAATTTCTAAAATTCCAAATTGATCTAATTTTGTTCTAAGTTTTAAAAACAACAAATATGATAATTAATAGTGCTTTATAATTAGTTTACAATTGTTATATTTGTTGTATTAAAACTAAATAACTTCATATCAATTTTGAATTTTATGATTTAGGGAATTGACTTTAAAAAGTCAAAATATATCTCTAATTTTGGAACGGAGGTAGTATATAAGAAGGAAATCATGTCTCATAAAGAACCAAGCACCACTGTGGTCTATGCTTGGCCACTAAAATAGACATTTTGCTCCACCATGGTTAAAACTTGGATTGATTTATTTCAAACTCTCATTTCTAAACAAATGCACAAGGAAACCTCATCATAAGTAGCAGAACGCCTACCTCTGACTTTATCTGCTGAAAGGGCATTGAATGTGGACTGAACAAAATTATGCAGGTAATGAGGTTGCGTGAATACTTTCACCTGAAAAATACATTTCAAATAAAATCAATCAAAAATTTGAAATAAATTCAAGTATCCACAACCAACAAGAGGGAAAGTTCTCAACATCTCGCCATCAAAAGTTACTCCGACCATTCCTTTTTACTTGTCGATTTAGAAACAAAAAAAAACACAAAGATTAAAAAATGCAATTAATGTTTGTCTGATTAACCAAAAGAATTATAAAATCTCAATACCACCCTTCTAAAAAAGATGAAAGAGAAATAAGTTAGTATTTAATATAGGGATAATATGGAAAATTAAGTTATTGATGCTTTCTTGAAATCTACAAACGACAAGTAAAAAAGAACAAATTTCACTCTCTAAAATGATAAGTAAAAAATACAACAAAATAAACTAATCTCCTTTAAAAAGTTCAGTGAATGGTCTAGTGAATTATGTAAAGACATCAAAGACGCGTTTTCTTCTAGCAAAGAGACCAATACCATGTTAATAAAACTTTGCAAGAAACCTTCATCATACTTCTACCATAAGTTAAATACATTTGGACTTCAGAAGTACAAGTTTCCATTGAAAAAAAGGAAATCCAGTTAATTATATAAATGTAGAGATAAAGGTGTGCAAAGGTTATTCGTAAAAGAAATATCAATGTTCGAAAAAGCTAAAAGTGGTACGAAGCATTTTTCTCCGTACGAGGCGAGGCGAGGCGAGGCGAGGCGAGGCGAGGCGAGGCGTAAGCCTCGAGGCGGAGCAAGGCGTAAGCCTCGAGGCGGAGCAAGGCGTAAGCCTCGATTTGAAAACATATGTTATTGATAAATATTGATTATATATAAATTTTGTGGTGATGAATAATTTAGAGAAAAAGATTCAGTTATCAACACAAGAAATGTTTTTTTTTCATTATAGGGACTTAAGTGCAGGAAATATAAAGAAATAGGGGTTGAACTGAAACTTCTAAAATTTCAGGGGCTGAAATGAAAAAAAATAAAACTATAGGAGCTGAAATATAAATTTTAGGAGTTATTTTGAAATTTAAAAAAAAAATGGGACTAAACTAAAAATTTATAAAGACTATAGGGTACCTAACTGTAATTATCCCTAAGATATTTAACAATGATGAATACTAGATGAGTATTAGTATATACGAGTATTAGTACATATACAGTAATATTATTAGTATTGTAGTCTATATATATATACTAATATACATATAATATATAATTGTAATAGAAAAAGAGAGAAAGATGAAAACAAAAAAGACGAACTATCGAGAAGAAGAGAAGAGCAGAAGAAGAGAAGAAAAGAAGAAGCGAAGAAGAGAAGAAACAGAAGAAGAGAGCGTACCGGGCGAGAGAAGCAGAAGAAGAGAACTGCTGAAGTCTAAAGTGAGTTAGGGTTTTTTTTTAAGTCAAACCAAAGCCCAAGCCTTGATGCGCCTCGAGATGATTCGCACTGAGGCGTAAGCCTCAGACAATTGATGCGCGAGCCTCTGTTCTTCCCTTTGAGGCTTAAGCCTCGCCTTAGCAACCATCCGCCTCGCAATGAGGCACGCCTCGCCTTGAGGCGTGCGCCTCGATCGCCATTTCGAACAATGAAAAATATAATTATTTGTTATGAAGAACAAATAAGGCCACACTCTAAATAGCAAGAAGGTGTAGCAATACACTGGAAATCATTATTGTCCAAACGAAACCCCACAATCCAATAAACAACTCCATTTAAAAAAAATGAGAAAAAAATATGTTTAAAAGTTTGGTGATATCTAAGGTCGTAAACGAACCAAACAGTTTGGGCTCAACTCGAAAAAACACGAGCGAGACTCGGATTCGTTAATAATATGATCCAAATTTGAGCATAAAAAATAGTTCGAAAAGAAATATGAGTAGCATCTAAGCAAGGTTATACTCGACTCGTTTAAAATTCAAACTACTCGAATTCTCGATTGTGATTCGATACATACTCGATTGATACAGATTCGATTAGATACTCAATACATTCTCTTATAATATATAAAGAATTAAATCAAATTAGGATAATTAATTATTATTATTTTTTTTAATTTTAATTGTGATTTTTTATATGTAAAGTGTAATAGTAAATATATTTTCTCATTTCTAAGTAAAATAAAAAATTCAATTTATAATTATATTTATTATAAAGCTAGTTATTATGTGGAAACTCGAATTCGAGCTTGAATTTGAACCTCGCGAGTAATTTGAATATAATTCGATCCGAGTCGGATCGAATTCGAGTAATAAATACTCCATCCGTCCCATGATAAAAGTCTTTATTACTATTTTGGGTAGTCCAATGTTAAATGTTCACATTCCTTTAATAACCAAATTTTTACATATTTTTTCCTATTATGCTCGTAGCATTAAATATCTCATACTTTTCTTATTCTAATTCTCTCTCCATATTTAATAAGTATGGAGAAAGAATATTTTGAATTGAATAGCTAGAATGTCACTCTCTCACCTATATTGAAAATAATTAATGACATATTATTATGGACAATTTTGTCATTTCATTCTTCTTCTTAATATGCGTGAAAAGTCTACCAGGACTTTTATCCTGAGAGGGAGTATTCGAGAAAGTAGAATTTTTTAAATACAATTCGAATTCGAGCTTGAATTTGAAGCTCGCAAGTAGTTTGAATATAATTTAATCCAAGTCGGATCGAATTCGAGTAATAAATACACCATACGTCCCATGATAAAAGTCTTTATTATTATTTTGAGTAGTCCCATGTTAAATGTCCACTTTCTTTTAATAACCAAATTTTTACACATTTTTCCTATTATGTCGTAGTATTAAATATCTCATACTTTTCTTATTATAATTCTCTCTCTATATTTAATAAATATGAAGAGAGAATATTTTGAATTGAATAGTTAAAAAGTCACTCTGTCACCTACATTGAAAATAATTAATGATATATTATTATGTGTAATTTTGTCATTTCATTCCTCTTCTTAATATGCGTAAAAAGTCCACCAGAAATTTTATCCTAAGTCGAAGGGAGTATTCGAGAAAGTAAAATTTTTTAAATACAATTCGAATTCGAGTATTTCGAGTCGCAACTCTCTATTCGTTTCGTTTCGATTCGATTGGTTTACACCTTTAGTGAAATCAGCATTTTGAAAAAACGGATACTAAGTGAACATTAAATGAGTATTGTATAATGCAACTGTGAATGATGTAACTGTGTATGCACGAGTGCCAGTATGTATGTGTGTATGTGTATGTGTATATGTACAGATATCTCCATATATGTGTAAATAAATAGACAGCATATCACTAATTTTACAAAGAAATGCATTGATCGTATAGATTAATTCAATCAAAATATGTGAAATTCCTTTATAGTGAATTTACTGATCTATATCATCTGCTCCAAGGCCCAAGCCTCCAACCACTGTTATCTTATCACCAACAAGATCTAAATTAAATCAATCAGATCTGCCGACGGAATAATAACAATTATTGAAACACTATCAATTTCAACATATAAAAAAGAACAGATCTTAATAGCAATGAGCAACAGGGATCAGCAGGTTATACAAATCATTTAATAGACCAAACTGCAGCAATCGAATGTGAAGTGAAATGAATCAATTATTCCTTGATAGGATTTGAAAATTTTACCTTCTTCCTCAAACCAGAAGTTCCTGGCTTTTGGCCATCGATTGGCGCGGATTCAACACGAGAAACCTTGAACATCACCATTTCTTCACTAACAGAAAACGATATCAATTAATTGAAAGTTTAGAATGAAATGAATGCATGTGCATATATATATATATATATATATATATATATATATGGAGAGAGGTATCAGGTAGGTAGAACGTGTACATTGATTGATTCGCAGAGTGTCAGTTGTGAGATATACGCAATAGTGAGAGCGAGGGAGAGTATTTTATTTTATTCTATTCGTTGTGAGGATTATTCTAATGGCAATTACAAACCGCACGTATATTTTACACCCGCTTGCGCCGAACGCTTCACTCGTTAAGAGATATTGCCTCGGATCGGATCAGATCGGATCTCCGGTATTCACTCCTTTGGGCTTTGTCCTCACCCATACCCATACTTTTTGCCTTTCCATAATTAATTTATAGGGTCCTTAACATTAATATATAACAATTAAAAAGTATTTACAAAAATAATACATGTATAAAATAATTATAAAAATAACGCAATTCATATTAATAAGAAAACCTAAAATTAAGAAAAAATAATTGTCATAACTAATAATTCAAATATCTGGGATCTAACAACAAAAATAAATAATAATTCAAATTCAAATCTTGATCTCCTTCACAATAGCCCTCTCCGCCGCGAATCTCCGTTGTCAAAAAGGCCAATGAGAAGAAGAAGAAAATTCGCCCTACAAAAAGTTTTAAAATAAATAGATATAACGCTTATTGTTCGGAAATTTTTTTATGACTATTTGGTTACCCACTAAAACTAAAATGGTTACCTTTGTATGAATGGTTGGCTACCAATTACATCACATTCAAACTAAATTGGTAACTTATTAAAACTGAATTGGTTACCTTGGACTGAAGGTTTGGCAACGTCATCTTCTTCATCCCCTTCACCGGTGAGACAGAGCGAGAGTCAACCACAAAATGGTCGATGGGATGGAGAAAGGAGGTGGATATTTGAATTTTCACAATTTCTTCATGTTCGAAAATTTCAAATTCAATTTCATGTCCAAAGGAAAATAAGAACACAGCATAAGAAAGAGAAAGATAAGAGAGTGATGTGTAATGTAATGTTAATAACCAACTCTTCGTACCAAGGTAACCAAACTTTTATACTAAGGTAACCAAACCTTTATAGTTTGGTTACCTTGGTATAAATGTTTGGTTACCTTGGCGTGAAGGTTTGATTACCAATTGTACTATGACAAAATTAAAAGTGTGGAGGTGAATTGATTACCTAGGTATGACAGTTTGGTTACCTTGTTATGAAGGTTTGGTTACCAATTAATTGCACTATGAAAAAACTGCACGTGTTGAGGTAGATTGGTAACCTTGGTATGAAGGTTTGGCTACCTTAGTATGAATGTTTAGTTATCAATCTCTTATATCAGTTGCTGATTTTGTATCAAAAATCCAACCAGCCATTTAATCGTAGTAATGGTGATATTTTTACATGGAAGGGATTGTGGTGGGTTTTGTGTGAGATTTTTGAGGTTAAATTTATGAAGGCATTTATTTGGTAATGGAGATGATAATGATGAGTTTGATTGGGCAGAAGAAATAGAAAGGAAAGGAAAAGTTAGTTTGGGAGGAAATTGCGGAGGAATTCGGACTGCACAAAACGAATTTGTATTAATTTTGTAAATAAATATGAAAAAATATATTACTTTTATAATTATTTTATCTATGCACTATTATTGTAATTATTTCTAAAAATGTACTAAAATATGTAATTAATCCTAATTTATAACCCCACCCCTACATTAGATTAACCGGGCTGACTAATTCTGTCTTTAACTTGCGATGGATGTTTTTTTGTCTTTTGGATAATTCGAGAGGAGGTAAGTATTGAATTGGACCTCTTGCGAGTTGTGAACTCAAGTGGTCAGTGGCGAAGCCATGAAGTTTTAGCAGTGAGGTCAAAATTATTAGTAAGTTATAAAAAATTTGGCGGGGGTTCGGAGGCAGCGCCCCCGAGCCATTTTTTTTTAATACTTTATACTTTCGGGTTAGACAAATGCATCCAAATATCCAATTTAATAATACTAACAAAAGGGAAAAATTACAATTGATTTCTGAAAACAAAACTGAGGTTGGAGAAATTGAAGATAGTAATTTCTGTTACTTGCAAGGGCACAAGGCTGTAAGAGAGTCACAGTAGAATAGAGACGCACTCCAGTCTCCACACTCGCGGCTCGCCAGTCACCAGTACCCACTCTGATCACTCGTAAAAGGCTTTGATGGTTCACGGTTTGGTTTTTGCCTTTTACGATTTGGCTTTGTCCCTTCTCTCTCTGTTTTGTGACTGAAGTGCTGAACAAATATTAATGTATGAGATTTAGGACTGAGACTTGGCTGTTTTGGTATCTCTAATTAAAAAAAAAATCTGAGTGGGGTCAAAAATTGAGTGAGTTATATATATTTTTTTAAGTGATTTCAAAAATTGAGTGAATCAATTGACTCCATATTTTTACCATAACTTCGCGGCGCTGCAAGTGGCAATAGATGTTTTTTTTGGTATAGAATACAAAAGTTATGGTTTATTTGGTAATTGTATTTTGCTTTCATGCTTTTATTTTTATTTTTGTTCATATGTTTCTGTTTTTGCTTACTTTTATTTTTTGATTTTGTTCATATGTTTATGTTTTAACTTACTTTCACTGGTGAAAATAAAAATCAAACAATGTTTGTTTGGTTGGTTATTTTTATAAAGACGTAAGAGTTTAAAATTTTGCTGTTAATAAAATTCAATAGGTGGACTTTATTAAAATTAAAATGGTTGAATAACACTTCTGTCCTTTCAAGTTATCACTCAATTTCAAAGTCGTCCTTAAAGTTCATTTTTCGTTAATTAGACCCCGATTTGACCCAACTTGACTCAGTTTGACTCAACACCAATTTTTAATATTCTAAAATAAAATATTATTTTTAAAATAATAATTATATTTCATATTTTAAAATTAAATTATTATTTTAAAAATAGTTAATTTTAATATTTTAAAATAAAATATGATTTTTTTAAAAAAATAAAAAATAATTATATTTAATATTTTAAAATAATATTTTTTTTAAATAATTATTATTATTACTATTTTTAAAGATAATATTATTAAAATAATAATTAAAATTAATATTTTAAAATAAAATATTTTTTGAAAATAATTTGAAATTAATAATTATTTTTAATATAAAATATTATTTTAAAATAATAGGTCTTTTTATATTTAAAATAAATATTATTTTAAAAAATTTATAAAAATATTTATTATTATAAGGAAAAAATATTAGAAAAATTATTTTTTTCAAAAATGAGTAAACTTTCATAAAATGTAGATTTAAAAAATTACATAAGAACATAATACATTATTTTTAAATTAATATTATCATAATTTTGTAAATGACTACCATTAAAGGAGAATTCATTATATTTAACAAGGAAAACTGATAAATCTATAACAAAAAATAATATTTCATAATAAACTGTCGCTATAGATCCTATAACGACGGATTTTATCGTTGTTATACATCTATAGCTACACTTTTATTGTGAAAATGTCAAAAAATATATAGAAATATTAATTTCTTTTTACAAGTATTGCTACAAATACGAACTTGTTATTTTAAAATTAAGTATATTACCAAATGATTGTCAATATATAATTATTTGATGAACCACCATATATTAATGGCCTAATGTTTATAACAAACAACAATCACTTCATTTTGTATTAATTTTTTAATATTCATTCTTTAGTCGTATACCCAAACCAGAAAGTCCAGGAGACCGGGATTTTTCGACCGGGTAGTGACCGCCGGAATTTTTTTTTTTGCTTTTGACTACAAAATAATTAATGTGATTTATTAGAATTGAAATTTTTATAAAATGCAGTGATTTAGGTGTCATTTGGATGTACAATCCTGTTTTTTTGCGTGTATCCAAATGACACCTAAATCACTGCATTTTATAAAAATTTCAATTCTAATAAATCACATTAATTATTTTGTAGTCGAAAGCAAAAAAAAAATAAAAAAAAATAAAAAATTCCGGCCGGTCACTACCCCGGTCCCTCTAGAAGAACTCATACCCAAACACTTGCTATTTTGCGATGATATAAAATCGTACAACTAAAAATTTTTGTCTTCCCACTTTGCAACATCCTTTCAGTGCCAAACACAAAAACATCACGAGACAGTAAAGTTTACAATCCAAAATAGAAATGGCTAATCAAAATTCCATTCTGTATATATATAACATACTTCATTCTATGTCCTTTTATCTGTATACATGAAGAGGAACACTAATCACGGCTCAACATTACTTTGGGTTTATTAAATAACAAAATGCATACATAATATACACAAAGAATTTTATTTGTAAAAAAAATTTAAGAGAAAATTTTCCTAAAGATTGGCCTAACCTTGCACAGGTCTTTTACCATGAGGGTCTAGTCTAGGAGTTGTAAGAGCTGATGTGCTGGCAGTTGCAATTGCTGTTGCTGTGGCACTGTTGGTATTTCTGGTTGAACCAAAAGACTCAGAATCATATTCACCTGTAGTACTAGTTCCGGCTGTGGAAGATGCAGCATTGGGCCTGCGAGATCTTCTATACCTAGAACCCGGATATCCAGGTCTGATTGGCTCGTCGAGTGTTCCTGGCTTCTTTGATAGCATTACCACCGCACTACGCATGATGGGGCGTAACTGTGGATCAGCTTGGGTGCACAACAGTCCAATCTGTATGCAAACTGCTACCTGGTCAGGAACAGCTGAAGACGCTAATGTGGGGCCCACAATCTCTAGGATTTTCTCTCTCTTGTAAAGTTTGAACGCCCGCGGCAAAGATATAAATGCACACTAATGGTGAGTTTTGGTGTTTTGACTTGCTTTTGGCTTACCAATAAGTTCTGCCATACATGTACATACAGCCTTGGGTAGATGGATGAGTGGTTCTTTAGTTTCTAAAGTTAATATCTTTTAATTATTAATTTGGTTATGAACAGTTGATATAATCTAAGAGCAAGAAAGATCAACAGTCTGAATTTTAGAAAATCCCTCGGCCAAGTTTTACAAGGGCCTTTTCCATAAGAGGGGTAAGAGCTAAGAACTTATTGTCTACATTAGAAAGATAACTACCGATTATATAGTTGCTTTAAACATCCACAATGTACAAAATAATAAACAAAGTACTACAAAGAGACGGATCCATACTCCAAAACAGTTATATCTTAATAAAAGCAGATGGATCAAGTTCTTACCCAGTCTAGTAAGTTCTGGGAATTGGGATCTAGGTTGAACGTTGAATTCTTCTAACCACTGATGAGCTCCAGAACCAAAACACCAAAGCTAAAAACATCTGCCTTGACAGATAGTTTGCCATGCATGACATACTCTGGGGCCATGTACCCACTGTTTCAAATTACAAGTGCCCATTAGATCCCTTAACAGTCATATCCATGGTTAATACTCATTAACATTATCCCAAAATCAAATGGTTCAATTTAACATAAAAAATTCAAAACTGAACTAAGAGTTGGTAACATACTTGGTACCAGCTACACAGGTGTTAACATGTGTTTGATCTTCGGGGTAGAGCCTTGCCATGCCAAAATCAGCAATCTTGGGTATCCATTTATCATCTAGTAGGATATTGCTGGCCTTTATGTCACGGTGGATGATTCGACTAGGTGAATCTTCATGAAGGTAAAACCAAACCCCGAGCAACACCTGCTATTATGTCAAACCTCCTCTTCCAATCAAGTGCATCTCGTCTTTCAGTTTCTACGTCAACAACATTGGTGATCATTATAGTCACACGTGTCTATATACTATTCAAACTTTTAAAGCAAAAAACTAATCAACTGCAACCATAGAATGTTTCTGATGTTATTAAGCTTCGTGTCATTTAGTGTGTTAAAAACCGCGAGACTTGCAACCATTATTCACTTGGAATTGGTCAAAACACCAATATTGAAGTACTCCCTCCGTCTCTAATTATTTGACGTTTTAGAGGTAGACACAAGAATTAAGATAATGATTGGAAAGCATTAAATATACTACTCAATTGTCTATAATACCCTTAAATCTTTTGTTGAGATAAGGAGAGTTTTGTTGGGATAAAGAGAGAGAAAGAATTTAAAGAGTTTAAAGTATCAAAAAATAGGCAGAGTAATGAGGGGTAATTTTGGAAAAATTGTCATTAATTCTCCGAGATTTGAACAAACGTTAAATAATTAGGGACAAATGAAAAACTCTAAAACGTCAAATAATTAGGGACGGAGGAAGTACATTGGTAGCTTGTGGCATTCTGAGTTTGGAGGAGTCAACTGTCAAGATCTTATGGACCCTTTCCCTCACCAGGTTATATACAAGACAAGTTAATATCTAAATATATGTATGGGTCAAAGGCAAAATGGAAGGAAAGGAATTGAAATGGTCAATACCATTGACAATAGGCACTTATGGATCAGTTGGTACATATGATCCACAGAGGATGCCAATTGGTCAGTGGTATAAACCATTACAATACAAAAGGATGGCCAACTTTGTGGCTAACAATATGAACTTTGTTTTTTGCTAAATAACAATATGAAATTTACATATAATAGCAACATGAATCATATAATTCACATCAAGATTGACAATTTTCATATCAACCCATTTAAATTACCATAGCACACACTGTCTCAAATCTCAATTTTGAACTTAATCGAATTTAAATTACCATTGCACGCTTAAAAAGAAAAAAGACAAAGGCAAAACAGAGCTTACTGAAGAGAAGCTTGTCAAGGCTCTCATTAGCTACGTACTCATATACAAGTAGCTTCTCTACGCCATGAGCACAGTATCCCAACAAAGTAACAACATTCCGGTGCTGTACACGCGCCAACAACTTGGCCTCAATTGAACTCTTTCTTTCCTTGAGTCGAATTTTGAGAAAGCTTCTTAAACAGCAATCTCCCTCCCATCTTCCAACTTCCCTAAAAAAAAAACCAAACTTACGGCTGAGTAGGAATTCTATTGGGATTTTGGTGATCGACCCAAGTCATTAAAATATTACCTTGAAAACAGGGCCGAAACCTCCTTGGCCGAGTTTGTTATTGGGGTGGAAATCTTTGGTAGCAGAAACTAGGGTTTCAAAACTGAAAACCTTTTGTTCTTTAGCAGCAATCCTATCTAATTCTTCTTCTTGCTCTTCTGATTGATCCAAATTACAGAACGAAAGAAACATAGTATAGGATTTTGGTACGATA